>KZ825802.1:291117-410293 GCA_003184645.1 Aspergillus ellipticus CBS 707.79 | reverse complement strand
GGGGGGGGGGGGAGAGAGAAAGAAGTAAAAGAGGGAGAGGGAGTCAATCCGTCCATCCATTCTTCAGCCTCAACAGGAAGTAAACAAAGATAAATCCCGAAAGAATACAGCAGGTAGAAGCGAAAGGTCAGGTAAGATAAGGAAGGAGCAAAGGATGCAACCGACACATGTACATCTACATCAGATCTACCTATTTGAGCAGATTCTCCAGATCCGCAACACGCGTGGCTCTATCCTCGGCCCTTTTCTTGGTGTTGGTTTCGCGGAAAGCCTCGAGCATCAGCTTGCGCTTGTTTTCCTGGATGGCCAGGACGCGGTCCTCGATGCTGTCTTCCATGACGAGACGCCAGACGGTGGTTTCGCGCTTCTGGCCGAGGCGGTAGACGCGGTCGACGGCCTGGTCCTCGATGGCGGGGGCCCACCAGCTATCGGCGAGGATGGTCTGGTTTGCGGCGACGAGGTTGAGGCCGATGCTGCAGACGCTCAGGCTGGCGAGGAGGACGGAGCAGGCCGGGTCGGTGGAGAAGCGGTGGATGGAGTTGTCGCGGCCGTTGGAGGACATTTTGCCGTCGATGCGGGCGAATCCGATGCCGTGGCGGTGGAGGTGCGGCTCTACCAGGTTCAGGAAGGAGGTCCACTGGCTGAAGACGACGGTTTTGGTCCCGGGGGCTTGGCCTTGGGCTGTGAGGATTTTGATGAGCGCCTCGATCTTGCTGCTGGGGTTTTCGGGGTCCGCGACCACGGCGTCCATGCTTTCGCCCATCTCCACGGCGGGAGAGACTAGGGTCGAGGGGTCGTCGATGTGGGCTCGGCACATGGGGCATTTGTGCTGGCGCTCGATGACTTGCTCGATACAGCTGCGGTCGAATGCGTGGGCGCAGGCGGTGATCACGGGTTGGTCGAGGTCATCTAGGCAGATGGGACAGGTGTCTTGGCTTTCGATCCGGATCTGGAGCAGGTCCTGGAGGGCTTTGACGTTCTCGGGGGTCAGGGGAACGACTTTGTTCTTTTCGATCAGATCGGCGAGTTTGTCGACCCGGTTCTTGCAGAGGGCCCAGTGGTTGCAGACTTGGCGCATGCGGAGGATGACCTCGAGAAGGTGGGAGTATGTGGCACTGCCGGATTTTTCTTTGTTCTTGAAGTCCAGAAGCATCCCCTTTGCCTCGGATCTATGGGTTGTTAGCATATGAATCTGAGGTGATGCGGGCTGGGTTGTCAGTGAATACGTACTGGAACATGTCATATTTCTCCTGCTCATGGGAATGGAACTTGACGCGCAGGATGCGAGACGTAAGGGGTGGCAGACGCAGGTTGACAAAGTTCATGTCCTTCCTGCGGCGCAGGCAGATGGTTCCCATCAGGGCCTGGAGGAGCAAGCGTGCATCAGAGTCTCCGGACACGAGAGGCCGGATCAGAACACTGTTGAAGACGGCCAGATCTTCGAGGCCTCCACTCAGTCGCAAGAAGCGAACCTGGGAGTAGAGATCCTTGAGCGTGTTGATGATCGGTGTTCCCGTCAGCGTCCAGCGCGAATCAGCCCTCAGGTTACAGGCCGCCAGGGCGCCCTTGGACTGTGGGTTGCGAATGGTATGCCCTTCGTCGAGAACGACGCGGCGCCAATGGACTGAAAACAGGCCCTTTTTCGGGGGTGTTTTGGCGTCGGGGTTATACTCAACAGCAAGGGCACCATAACTCGTGACAACCACATCGTACTGGTCCAGGTTGCCCGCCTCTTTCTTCTTCTGCCCATGGTAGATGAACACATTCGGGGCCTTGTCGCCATGGGTATGATCCCGCGCCTGGTTTCTCCAGTTGCTCATCACTCCCACCGGGGCGATGATCAATGTGGTCTTGGAGCCACTGGGGGTCTTGGGCTGCGAATTGGCCAATATCAACGAGATGATCTGGATGGTCTTGCCCAGTCCCATGTCGTCCGCCAGGATACCACCGCTTGCAAGAAGGGGTGGCTGGGACATGGAATAGTTGGTAGCAATATTGGTGTACTTGTTATCCTTCTTTTTCCACAGCTGCACCACCTCCCCGCCCCCATTCCAAGGAAGCACCGGATTCTCCCGGGCAATCATCCAAGCCAGCCCCTGCCGCTGGTACGGAAGCAGTTCAGTCGCCAGACCCGTGGGGGTATCGGCCATAGGCATATTCTCCAGGTCCGATTCCTTCAAGCCAAACTCCTCCGCCACCTGGCCAATATCACGAGGATTGAACGTGCTACTCTGGCCAATAAGCTCTTCCAGACTCTCCTCCCCTTCATTCAGCCCTTCCCCAGTAAAGAGATTGGAATATCCGAACTTATTCTCCGCCTGCAACAACTGCGCGCCTTTACCCTTGGCCAGTGAACGAGCCAACTTGGCCGCCTCCTTGCGGGCCTTCTCGCGCTCCTTCTGCCGCTTCCGCTCGTCGCGCTCGGCCTGCCTGAACCCCGCAAGTGGCAGCTTATCGGCCTCCATTCGGCTCTTCAGCGCCTGTCTCGCCTCGGGCTGACTCGTGCCAAACAGCTTCAAGACAATCGGACAGTCATACGCGCCGATCACGCCCGTCAATATGCCTTCAACCGCGAGAGACTGGTCATCCTACAAGAAAGGCCAAAAAAAAACCAGCCATGGTTTAGAACTAGACCTCAAAACACCAATCCAATCCAATCCAATCCACGCCGAGCAGAGCAAGCCTACTAACCATATACTTGGCCAACTTCGCCGCCATCGTCCGCGGGATATGCCCGATCTGCGCCCCCATGACATTATCCACGCGCATCGCATTCGAATCATACTGGTTCGTCGCCTCGCGCCGAACCCGAACGTGTTCCCCCAGCGTGGCATGCCCTCGATAGTACCGCACCCCCACGATCTTCGTCGGCAGGTCCCCGTAGTGCATGTAGCTGCCATCGGACGGGTCGTTCGCCTCCTGGCTCCCCTGGACCACGTCCGCGGCCTGCGCGTCGTCTTCGTCGTCGCCACCCGCATAGACCTGCGACGCCTGGCTCAGCGGCACAAACGCCGTGTCCTGGCCGAATCGCTGTCCCCGGGAGGCAGACGAGGAGGAGATGCGAGGTGATTTGGAAGGCAGCGCGGGGCGAGAGCCGGGGCTGTTGTCGTTGTCGTTGGTGGTGAGGTCAATGGGTCGCTTTCGCGGGGTGAAGCCCATGATGGCGGGGCGGTGGATGAGGTGTTGGATGGATTGTTGTGGGTGGGATGGCGGTGATGCTGTTGATGCTGTTGATGTTCACTGAGTCGGTCGCGCCGGTGGCACCGGTAACTAACGTAATCGGCATGAAGTGGGGATCAGCCACCTCACTCAGGGGATTCAGGGTTTCCGGCCGCAGTGCTTGTACAAGGCCTATTTAATGTATGCAAACGGCTAATTAAGCCTAGCAATGATACTTGTCTATATCCATATAAAGATATACTGAGTACTTAATTCCTTCTATCTCCGTGCCTGCTTGCAGGCCCTTTTATATATATAATATAGAGCCTCGCTTAGCAGCAGGTCCGGAATAACTATATTCTGATCAGCTAATCAGGTCTCTAAGTCTCTAATTTTATATTACTTTTCTTTATTTAATATATAATTAATTCTTTAAGTTTTATAATAATTCTTCTGGAAAAAAAATTATATTAAATATTTAATAAATTTATTTAAATAAATTCTAAATTATTTACTAATTATTTAATTAGTAAATAAATAATTAAAAAATATTTTTTTTATTAATATAATTTTAAATAATATAATATAATAATATCTAACTATAATATATTTTATTTTAAAATAATTATTAAATTTTTTATAATTATAATAATTTTTTAATTATTTTAATAATTATAATATATTTAATTTTAGTAAATTTTTCAATAGTAATAAATTATTTTTTATTATAAAAATATAATTAATAATTGATTTTTTTTAAAATTAATATATACTGAATTAATATAAATTATAAAAATTTTTTAATATTTTTTAATTTAATAAATTATTTTATAATTTATTATATTACTAATATATCTTAATATATATTTTATTATAATTAAATAAATTCAATAAGATTCTATTAAATATTAAAATAATTAATTAATAATAAAAATTATATTAAAGTTTATTTTATAAATAAAAAATATTAATTTTTTAATAAATTTCTAAGATAATTTATTGTTACGGGTCCAGGCAGAAAGCCCCTGGCCCTAGAATGTTGCTCGGCTTACTCGCCATGCCAAGACGCCTCGCTCCGACTTCGCTCCTCGTACGAAAAGAGCGGTGAACCAGCGGATAAAAAGCCACCTCCCTAACAACATGAAGATTCTTTCTTCCAACGATTCCTTCCTGTACATAGGCACTTCTGTTGATTGTATGAATCCAGAGGTTCCCCTTACATAACTAATATTATTATTATAATTATATTATAAATATATATATATATATATATATAAATATAAATATAAAGATAATATCTAATATTAAATATAATATTTTAAATAGAATTGAAAGTTTTATTAATTATATATAAATAATATATATTAAATATAATAAAATATTTTAAATAAATATAATTAAAAAAGATAATAAAATTATAATATTAAAAAAAATAATATTATAATTATAAAATATTAAAAAAAATAAAAAAAAATAGAAAAATAATATAAATAATATAATAAATAAAAAAAATAAATTATAAAAAAAAGAATATAATATATAAAAAAAATTTCTTTATTTATTTTAATATATAATTTTATAATATAAATCCTCTATTTTATATAAACTAATTTAATATTATTAATATATAATATTTTTTATACAGATTATAGTATATTATAAGGAGAACCTCTGGATTTGTATAATCGACAGAAGTGCCTATAAACAAGAAGAAATTATTAAAAAAGGAATCTTTATATTATTAGAGAGGTAGTCTTTTATCTATTAGTTTACTGCTCTTTTATATAAAGATTAAAGTCAGAGTAAGGTATTAGCCGAGCTATTCCTTTAGAGCCAGGAGCTTCCCGCCTGGACCCGTAATAATACCCCCTGTTCCCCCCCCGGCGGTAGGGGTGAATCATACCGTTGTACGGATAGCCGGATACTTTAAAAGTACTTGTACTTCATGTAAATAGAAGTTATACCGGTTAAGATATCTTTATTATAATTTATTAGAGGAGGTATAATTTATTCCTAACTTATTCTTATCTCTTCCCTTCTATAATACTATCCAGGATTTTATTAATTAGATAATTATATAAGGATCAGTTATTAGTTCAGGATAGAAGTTTACTATACTATCTAATTAAAAATCTTTTTTAAATCTTAATATAGTACAGTTTTTTATAACTAGTAGTCCAGTATTATAATTTTTTCTAAAGCTAAAATATATTTAGTTATTATATAAATATAATCTATTTATTTAATTTTATATTTTCTCTACTAGTCTCAGTCTTTTTTTATATAATATTTATCTATAATATCTTTAATTAATTACTCTTTTTAACTGTCTACTAGAATTATAGATAATTAAATATTATTTATTATTTATAAAAAAAAAATCTATTATTATAAAATAGAGAAAATTTATATAAAAAATAAAATATATTTTAAAAAATATATTAAATTATATAATATATAAATCTATTAGTTTCTGAATTATATATTTTATATTTTTCTAATCTAGCTTCCGGCTTAAACAGCTTATATAGATATTCTATAATTTCAGTTATATTTTATTATTTTTTTAATATTTAGAAGCTATATTTTATTTCTTATTTATTTATTTTTTAGCTTATTATTAAAAGTAAATAATTAAAATTTAAATTTATTTTATTATTTTAAAAATAATTTATATAATAGTTTTATTTTACTAGATTAAACTTTTTATTAGATACTCTGTAAGAGATTCTCAGTCTTTTTTAAAATTAAAAAAAAAAAAATAAAATCTATAAATTAGAAAGAAAAAACTTATTTTTATAATAATTATTATATAATTATTTAAAGTTAATTTAGTAAGAGAGAGAAGTTTCTTCTAATTTAATTAATTATAATAAATATAGATTTAAATATAAGTTTTAAAAATATTATTTATTTTTTTTATTTAACTATTAGTCTGTAGATAATAAATTATTAAAAATAATCTTTATATAGAAACTAGTTAATAGATTATAATTTATATTTTATTTATAAACTGTATTTTTTTATTAGATATAATAATTTTTAAAAATTTATATTATCTTACTAGAATTTATACTAAAGTTTAAATTATCTTTTTTATTATAATAAAATTTATTATTTTAAAAATTATTTTTTTTATAAGTCTATTTATAATTACTAATATTATTATATAATTATTTAATAAAAATAAATTAGTAATAAAATTTATAGAAATTTTTTATTATAATTAATTTAAAATTAGAAAAGATTTTAATAAATTTTATTTTTATTTTTTTTAAGTTTTTATTTTTCTATATATATTATAATTATATATAAAATATTATATATCCTGTTCTAGATTTAGCTAGAAGAATTTCTCAGTTATTAGTATTATTATTTATTCTCTACCAGAATAGCTAGCTATAAAAAAATTATAAATTATTTAGATAATATTTATATAAAAAAATTTATTATTAAAAATTTATTTCTATTAATAGAAGAATAGAAATTTATTTTTAATATAATATTCTAATATTAATATTTTCAGATTTAAATATAAAAAAAATTATTATTTTTTTATTTTAAAATATTAAACAGTTTTCTGGTAGATTTTATTTTAGATTTAGATTTTTTTTTATATATTTTAATTATTATATAATTCTATCTCCTGCTTCTCTTTATAATTTATAACTAAAAAATATTTAAAAAATATAATTAAATATATTCCAGTTATAATTAGAAATATAACTATATAATAACTATCTTCTAATTACTAGAGTAACTAGATTATATAACTAATAATTTAAAAGTCCTTCTTTAAAAATAGAAGATTTTATTTATATTAAAAAAAAGTATTAGCTCTTTTATTATCCTGTTTTTCCAGTATTAAAACTAGAAATTATATTAGTTTAAAAAAAAATATTATTATATATATTTCTCTGTAAATCTTCTAGATTTAAAAAAATACTTAAAATTCTTATAATTAATAATAATTTTAAATCTTTTTTATACAGAGTATAGTTCTATACTCTATTTTTTAAAATATTATATAATTACTAGTAGCTTTTTATTATAAATTTTATAATTATATTTAATAGATAAGTTTTTTTTTAAAAAGTATATATACAGCTGTAATATCTCTTTATTATTAAACTGAGAGAGTACTCTTCTAATAATATATCCGGAGGAGTCTGTTTCTACTACAGTTATATAAAAGAAATTAAATATTATTAATACTGGTTCTATAATAAAGAGAGATTTCAGCTTATTAAAGCTTAACTGATAGTTTTATATTTAATTAAATATCTTATTTTTTTCAGTTAATTTAGTAAGTAGTTATATAATATTAAAGAAGTTTCAGATAAACTTCCGGTAGAAGTTAGTAAAATTTAAGAATTTTTATATTTTTTTTACTATCTAAAAAGTTTTTTTTTTCTAAATTACTTAAATCTTTTTAGAATTTATTATTATTTTTTTATCTACTTATATAATATATTCTAGATATTTTATTTTTTAATATTTAAACTTATATTTTAATATATTAAAATATAGGCCTGCTTTTTATAATTTAGTAAATATTTTTTATATATACTCTCTATATTATATAATAAAACTGTTAGTAAAAATAAGAATATTATTAATATAAATAAAGTAGAATTTATTAAGATATTCTTATAAAATTTAATTAATATACTTCTAGAAAATACTTAGAATATTTACTAAATTAAAAAAAATTACCAGCTATTTATAAAGTTTATATCTTATATAAAAAATTATTATCTATTCTTATTTTTTTATAATTTAAATCTTATAAAAAACAGCTGATATATTAAGTTTAGTAAACTATTTTATTTTATTAATTTATATAAAAGTCTTTTAAATTAAAAAAAAAATATTTACTTTTCTTTATAATTATATTCAGAGTCCGGTAATTAATATAAAATTATAGTCTTTTTTTTAATTTTTATATAAAAAAAATAGAGATAGCTGCTGAAGAGTAGTTTATTTAAATAAAATTTTTATTAAGCAGATCTGTAAGAGTTTTTTATAATATAATTAACTTTTTTTAAATTATATTATATAATAGTTCCCAGAAGATAAATAGTTCTTACTTATTTTATTATATAAATTTAATTTTATAATTTATTTCTTTTTTTTAATAAGAAGATAACTTCTCTGCTTAATCCTGTTTAAATAAATATAAAAAATTCTAGTACTGTTCTAGTAGTTTTATATAAGAATTAATTTTTTTTTTTAGTATTAAAACTTTCTAAATATTATTTATTATAGTAGTAAAAATTTATATATTATTTTTTTTTTCTATATAATAAATATAAGCTTTTATTATAACTGCTGAAATATTTTTAATTTTTAAATTTAAAAAAACTTATTTTTTTTTATTTTATATTCTAGCTTCTATTATATAAAGATATAACTTTTTTTATTTTAGCTTAAAATAAGTATTATTATAATAAAGTCAGGAGAGTCTTAGAATTAGATTATAATCTAGATAATTCTTAAAAATATAGAAAAATATTTATTTTTTTAAATATATTTCTATATTAAGTCTTACTTATATAATATAAATAATCTATATTTCTTTTCTAATTATTTCTTTTACCGGCTTTAACAGTATAGATATCTTCTAGAGTTAGTATTATTATATAAAATATTTACTGATTATACTATAAATTATATAATTACTATTAATAAATATTTTTATTAAAATAAAGTAATTAAATAATAAATTAATTATAAAAGATTAGGAATTTATATATAAATTTTTAAAATTTTACTAAAAATTAAATAAATATTTTTTAATTATCCGGAGCTTTTATATATATTTTTATATAAAAATATCTAGTTTTCTAACTCTGTTCCAGATTTATTTATAGTATAGTTTTTATAATTATTTTTTTTTTCAGTTCCAGTAGTTACTGCTGTAATTATATAAGGCTTAACTACTGGAAGTAGAGTATAATTCCGGATAAAGTATCTGTTTTTATTATATTAAATATAAGTACTCTTCTATTTATATATTTATAATTTATTAAAAAAGATTTATTTTACTTTCTTCTTCTTACTAGTTTTTTTTATCTTTATATAAAGAGCTGCTATCTAAGCCTGGAGTACTACTATCTGACTAGTAGTTATTTTCTAATTTATATTATTAAAATTTTTTTTATTCTTACTTAGAAATAGAACAGAGACTATTATTATATAATTTATTTTTTTTTTAATTTAAACCAGATATTCTGTATTATATTTAATCTCCAGGAGTTATTTACAGTATTTTTTATATAATTAGATATAAGATACTTCTATTATTATTTTAAATAAGTTTAGATTTATTACTATTTTAACTAATATTTTTTTTTATTTATTATTTTATAGTATATCTCCTATATCTATAAAAATCTAATTAAATTTATTTAAAAATTTACAGAAGATTCTTTTTTTTTATTTTATTATATTAATTTATATAAAAGTTTTTTTTTTACAGTCAGGATCAGAGTATATAAAATCTAGTTAATTATAAAATTTAGAAAAAATTAAAAATTAATTATTTTTTTATTATATAGTAATCTAGAAAAGAAGATATTAGCTAGTTTTTTCTTTAAGTCTATTATAAATATATAAAATTTTTATATTTTTAGAAAGAAAGATATTTTTCTTAATCAGAAACTTTATATAAAAATTAATAAAAAAAAAATAATATTTATATAAATCTTCTCTATTAAATAAAGTAGGGTCCGGATATTATAAATAGTAGACTAGAGTTAGTAGTACTGTAGCAGGAACTGGTTAGATTATATAAAATTTATAAAATTAAACTTATAAATCTATTATTTAATTTACCAGTTCTTATATATATTTATAATTATTTATTTTAATTATTATATAATTTTTATTTTTTTTTCTAAAAATATCTCTGTAAGAGTTTAGTAAAAGAAATAATTTTTAATATAAAAAAAATCTCTAGATTTATATAATTAATAAAAATATCTATAAATAAGAAAAAATTATTAAAGAAGAAATCTTTATATTATTAGAAAGATAGTTTTTTATCTGTTAGTTTACTGCTCTTTTATACAAGGAATAAAGTCGGAGCAAGGCGTTAGCCGAGCTATTCCTTTAGGGCCAGGAGCTTCCTGCCTGGACCTGTAACAAACAGTATATTTAAAATAGCTGTATCAGATATAAAATACTGTCTTCTATTTATTACCTTTCTTAATACAGATTTAGTAGTAAGTATTCTTAATATTAATTTTTAAAAAATATTTACTGTCTGAGACTCTATTAAGAATCTCTGAAATAAAAGATAAAAAATAGTAATTTTTAATAGAAACTTTATTAAGACCTCTGTAATCTATATAAAGATATAAACTACTATTCTTTTTAAATATAAAAAAAATAGAGACTCCTGCAGGACTTTTTAAAGATTAAATTCAGTCTAATTTTAAATTTTTTTTAATATATTTTTATAAAATCTTAAGTTCAGCTTCTGATAAAGAGTATATAAGATTATAAAAAATTATTTTATTAGATTTAATATTAATAGCATGGTCTGCAGGACTATAAGAAAAAAGTTATTAGAAAAAATTTATAAAGAATATATCTTAAAATCTCTAAAGTTTGATTAGAATTATCTTTAGATTTAGAAATAAATTAGAAGATCTTTTCTCTAGTAGCTAAATATCTTTAGAGAGCTTAATAATAATATATACTTTTACTAAATTCCGGGTTACTTTATTAAATTAGATAGTAGAAAGAAAAAAAATAGATAATATATTAAACTACTATTATTAATTCTATACTAATAGATTAATATAAAGATTTTAAAATATAGTTATTAATAACAGGATCAGGCTATCTTCTAGGTGAGGATCTTGATTAATCCTTATATAATATTATTTAAATATACAGGTATTTTCTTATAAATTAGTAATAATAATAAAGACTTTCTATATACTGTAGATAGAAATAGTAATTTAATTAATAGCTTTAATTCTGGATACAATAACTAGAATATATTAAAAATTATAAGTTTTAATAAATTAATAACTAATAATATCTACTTTAGTATAACTGTCCAGATCTATAAAGATTTTAAGACTATTTTAAATATAAATAAAAATATAAAAATAATATATAATCTCTATTATAGATAAAAAAATTAAAATTATAAAATTTATTTTAACTTCTCTATTTTTTTCTTAAAATCTAATAAATATTAGTAGATTTTAATAGATTAAATCTTCCTGTTTTTAGTAGAATATTAATTTATAAAATACTGAATATTATTATATATAAAATATTATAATTAATTACTATTCTTTCTAATAGAGTTTTTTTTACAGTTTAATATATCTTTTTTAATTAGTCTGTTAGAATAATTTTAGAAATACTTATATAGTTTATAACTATTAAATTAGTTATTATTTTATTTATATTTCTATCTATTATTTTATAATTTATAGTAATAGATAGTAATAGTTACTATTTTATTCTGTTTTTCTGATAAATAAAAAATATATTCTTAAATATAGTAATTAAAGTTAGATAATAATTTAATAAAGTATAATAAAACTCTTTCTTTTTCTATCTAATAAGAGAAGTATTATTTTAAAATATTAAAATAAATATAAAACTTTTTCAGATCTTAACTGTATTACTAGTAAGCTTATTTAAATTAAACTATAGTATCTAATTAAAAGATAGTAGTATTCCAGATTAGAATAAGAATCTAATTCTTAAATTAAGACTATAATTTCTTAAAGAATTATTTTACTACCGGGCTTTTATTATTAATAAAATAATACTATCTCTGCCTGTATATAAGATTTATATAACTAATAATAGTAAGAATCTTATATTTTTTTAATAAATATTTCTTAGAAGTCTTCTGAAATATATATTCTAAATTAGTAATCTATTTTTAATATTTTTAAAAATTAAAATTTAAAATAAAATAGAAAATATTTTTAAATTTAATTTTTTTTTTATTTTTTTCTGATTCAGAAAAGGATTAATAATATATAAAAAAAATCTTATTTAAAAAATTATTTTTTTAAAGATAAATTATTCTTCTTTATAGATTAGTAGCTTATTCTAATTAATAAATATAATTTTTTAACTATTAGATTTTCTTAGCAGTAGAAATAGTATTTAATAATAATTCTAGATTAATATAATTACTAGATATCTTTCTTTCTGTACTATCTTTAAAGAATAGTATCTTTTTTAAGTAGTTAAAAAGAGAAAAATCAGAATATAATAGAATCTACTTATCAGAATAGAAAGTCTATTAACTAGATAAAGAATTAATTACTAAATATAATAGATTTATCTAATAATAATAAAAGTAGCTTATATTTATAAAATAGACTGATTCTTAAGGGATCAGTAGTCTCCTGTAAAGGAATCAGTACTTTTTAGATATTAAAAGAGTATAGAACTGCTATTAATAACCTTATAACTTCTATTACCACTATAATACATCATCCCGAGGGCTGTTACTATGATAGCTAGGCTATTCTATCACATATCTATTCAGATTATTTTTTACTTTATTTAATCTGAAGATTTAATTAATTTATATTTTTTTATTTTACAGCTTAATATAATAAATATTTATAAAAATTAAATATAATTATTAGTTAATAAAAAATAATATAACTTATTTTTAATATTTTTATAATTAGAATTTTAATATCAGTCGCGAACTCCGTGACGGCAGGCGGGCCAAATACTCACATGCTTGCTGAAGTAGAGAGAGTTCCGTACCGCCTTCAGGCTCTTGATCTGGTTTGAAATGCACTCTAATTCTGGAGTAAAGTAAGAAATACTTAAGTAGTCTTCATTATGTTCGCAGATCTATCTGATCGCTGAGCCGTTTCATGCTTTGCATTGCCGATCAAGTGGGGCAAGCCGGTTTTGACTCGAGCAGCCCCACTTGTATCTGACAAAGTTTGCGCTATCCGTAACGGCATAGCTGTAACTAAAGTGCCTGGCATGAAATATATATAAAATACATACCAATGATTCTCGTGTAACTGAGAATGGATAAGCAACACTTCTTAACGTTGCAGACTAAGAATATATCTCATGTAAGTACAGACTGATTATCTGGCAAAGCTTCCTATTGAGCTTTTAGTCCTGATCATCAATAAACTATCGTGGAATTCTCTACATACATGGTCATTCATCGACAAAAGACGTCGAAATGCTGCATTGCCCCGACTTTTTCACACAGCAAAATTCACCTTCTCGAACCATGGGTTCCAAAGCTTGAACACCCTCGCGACCTCCGAGCTTGCTTGGCATGTGAGAACTCTACACTATGAAGCGTCTGAGCTCTTCGATCCATGTGAGTTAGAATCTGAGCGTGAGCTGGGAGTCAAGCTGTTAACAATCAAATGTTCATTCAGTGATTCAGAAATGGGACTATTTCGCTGCTTGTGTCTATACGCCACAGGAGTATGTTCGAGACCAAAGAGAGCTTCATCCGCGCGATATACTTTCGTACTCAGGGATACAGTCATACTTGAGTCTTATAAGTCAAGAGCAGTGTGCTCTCCTCGAGAATAGGGATGATACTGGGAAGTTCTCTGACGCAATATCTCGATTCCCGCGCTTGAAATCGCTGAAGGCTTCTTTCACGGGGCTTCAAGATCATTCAATGCTCTGGTTCTCTAATCGAATGTTTGTCGGCTGGGACAAATCATTCCCACTTTACCTGGAGACCGTCTTCAAAGCTATTATAAAGATGCAGAGCGCGGGTCTACTCCTGAAAACTATTGAGATCAATGGTTTCTATGCAAAGCTATCCAGTGCAGATGATTCTTTATTAAATATGGCTTCCACAGCGCTAGCTTCGGTGAGCAAAATTCATCTTGCTGACAGCTCTAGTCTGCTACAGTTTCTCTCGCATATTCATTTGCCTTCTCTCGAGTATGTCAGCTTGGCAAAGTGCTCTTTAATCAGTTCAGACTTGAGGCGATTTCTGGTGAATTCTGGTGGCGTGCGATCCCTCCATTTATGAAATGTATGCCTGCCATACGAACATATGTTTGGTCTAGAGTCCTGTTACAAATGCTCGGAAAGTCTCCTTCGGGAAATTCCCAGCTCAATGTCTAGTCAAGTCATAATTTCGAGAGGATCCGAGATCTGAAACGGCTATCTCCAATACCAGCGTTTGTGAAAATAACATATCATGGGGTCAACATTGAGATCTATAAAACTTAAGCCCCTCACCCTTCAGTCTTCACTCATCGTCAAACCCAATGGAAGGTCCATCAGAGCCCACGGGAAATGCTAAGCGAGCTTTCTGGAGGTCTAAATGCCGTGAACGCCTCTCACAACACATCTGTAAGATCTGGGCTTATAATTACTGAACATTAATCTAAGTACGGTAACAGACGATACTCTCGGCCTTGCTATAAAGGCTTTGGATATCAGACTGAAGCCAATTGAAAGTGGTCGCCCTTACTCTTGGCAGATTGACAATCCCAAATTACTTCCCCTTTTTGAAAAGCATCTCAGCAAACACTCAGTTGGTGCATACATCCAACTATGCAAGTCTTTGAAACACGACTTCCGTGCGGTTCGGATGGAGGTAAGAGACTGTGTTACTTGCTTCGATATGCACGGATGGCTTAGATTATTCAGGACAACGACGCATCCGTAACTCCACAAAAAAGAATAGAAGAGCTCGTTATTGAGCTAAAAGAAACTCAAAACAGATTACACGCGTATGAAGAATCAAATGCAGCCCTTGAGATCAATGCCAAGTCACAGGAAACAGCTCTGAACGATGCAAATTTGACAATATACCTCCAGCAGCAAGAATTGGAATACTGGATGGGAATATCTGAGATGCATCGTGTGAAACGGCTTCAAGACCCATAAACCCTAGCACAGATAACAGCATTATTAAAAATTCAGTATACCGATGATTGAAGAATATCAAGTCGCATTTTTCACCTTTGAGACCAGAGTCATTTTAGGACAGAGTCATTTTAGTCTGGTGCCGTTTCAAGCCAGGGCCGTTTCAGATCAGAGTAATTATGGGCTTTGCGGTTTTCAGTCTTTGTCGTTCAGTAGTCAAGTTTGCCTCTCCACGGAGTATAAATAAGTCAGACATCACCTACAACATATTCAAAATAATCAATCTTCACAGAAAGAGTATGGCCAAATCCAAGAAAACTCCCAAAAAGCGGTCCAACAGGGGCGCAAGAAGGCAGTCTCAGGATGCCTATCCTACTCCGACTGCCGAGCCGGACTCTCCACAAAACGCAGAGTCTTCCAAGAGAAATCAAGAGCCAACACAGGCAAACACACGTCGAGAGACCCGAAGCTCTGGCCATGCACCAGCGACGCAAGTTGAGTCATATCACAAAACTTCCGATGGCCAAAGACGTCCTTCTCTAGGAAGCTCGTTTGCATCAAACGCAGGGGCTTCAAATGCAGATGAATCAAGCGCGAATGACTCTCCCGTAGAAGTTGATATGACGCGGGACGAGTGGAAATATCCACCAGAACTTTCGAAAGTGACCAAAGCAGAGTCGGACAACCATACTCCATTTATACTCGAAGAATTCTTTCATTCGAATACTCCGAATTACCGTGGTTGCCTCCGTGTTTTCAAGCACTTGAATGATTTGATTCGCGCGACAAACCAAGCAAATGATGAAGACTATTGAGCGTGGATTCATACCGGTGAACAGATACAATGAGATGCGTGCGAGTTGGCAAGACGCTGTGGATAGTTCTGCACAGAACGTTTCCCCACGAAGGCTCTGGAAGAATTTTGACGCTCTGTCCGCGCTCTTTAGTGAATTTAACAGAAGATATTCACTACCTACGGGATGAAATCTCAGCGAGCATCTAGCTTATGAAGCCATCGGCATCACACGAGTCGACGCTGAAAGCAGTAGGATGCCCAGACGACAGAAGAACAAACCACTTTCTGTCAGCGACAGATGCCGGCGACGGTGGTGTGACAGCCGAGCTAGATGATCAAGCTGTCGACTCTCAATCACCATTCAAAAGCACATCACCGACTTCTGGGCTTGATGCACAGGAGTCCAGAACCAGGGAACATCGAAGCCAGCACAGTTTAGGAGAAGTGCTGTATTGGTGGGGCAGGGGCTATGGATCTCAAATCTTCGTTCGATATGGAAGTTCCAGCACTCCGATTTACCGGATTCGAAGTGGTTCATATGAGAGCTACGACAAGACTCTGGTTAAGCGCGTATCTCCAAGAACTCGTGGATCTGCCAAGAAAGAAGTAGAGCGCCCCATTCCAAGAGATGAGTGGGTGTACAGTCGACAGGACGTTCAAGACATCATTGGTGTTGGTTGGAAGGTCCCAGACGATGACGAAGAGGATATCGATCTAGTCGATATCCTTTATCCAAGGAAAGGTATGGTCCAGCCTCAAGCTCGGGCCCTTGTCAGAGGGAAAGATGGTCAGATCACATTGGAAACCAGGACATTCATTCGACGCATTATCGCTGGGCCGGTGTTGAATGGAGATAGAGTGATCTATCAGAAAGCACTAGAGCTGGAGGATGCCTATCGGGAAAGCCATGGGCTCAATGCGGAGGATGAGTATGCATTGAGTGATGATTCGGCCACCTCCAACAGTGTTGGTAGCAGACAAGTGCCTCGGAATAAGCCGAGTCGCAATAATCGCCCCGCACGAAAAATGCCGACAAACAGAGGAAAGAGCAGCTGCCGTCCAATGAATCGTCGTCAGACAGAAATATCCGAGAGTGACGGAGATCCTCTACGGAGGAAAGTCACTCGCTCTAAGGTACCAATTGGGAATACCGCGAGGGGCAGATACTCGGTGATCGCAAAGAGCGAATTTGAGAGCGACGACTCGTTGGATGACGTTTCTGATGGGTACAACAATCAGTCAGGTCGCCACAGGAGTGCTTCCCGTCCATATGCCGCTCGCTACAAGCACCACAGTCCATATAACTTGAAAAATGTAAACTCCAGAGACGCAAGACCAATTCCTTCAATTAAGGGATATGACAAGCGGGATCGTCGTACCTCTCGTTACGGTCGATAATTTTTCACTGACTATATATTTTTAATTCAGCCTGGTCTCCTGTTTCTGTTTTGTGTCTTGCGTTCAAAGTTGTACCAAATTGATATATTCCATGCTAAAGATTTCGATGCTAATGTATTCCCTGTCTGACTTTTTTGATCTGTCTGATGTTCACCTTGTTTTTGTATCTAAACATATAATGCATTCAGTTTTTGTCAAGAATTTTCCTAACTACTAGTATCAATATTGTCTATATCAAGCGGTCGAAACAGTATGGTAGAAGATTTAAGGTCAAGTGTTGACATACGAAGCAGAGATTTTTATCGGGATCTACAGATATTGTTTTACTGGAAAAAGAGCGACTGGGAAATAATTATGTGGAAAACGCTCAAGAGCAACTTATAGACATTGAAACAAACCTGAAGCCTATTCAGCCCAAAATATCAGATGGGGACTTTTTATGAAGAGCACAATTCAAATTCTAATATATCAAGGGATGTTGTTATTTCACAATGGATACGGTGAGACGGATCATATGAAAGACCCACGAGCTTCTTATAATCTATTGGAAGACAGAAGATACTCAGATTGCGATTTGAAAGTTCTCGCCAGTGTCCTGAGAACTATCCCATAGTAGTGTTGAGCAGCTGGCATAGAAAGCTTCATAACATGGGCTTCCTCGAAGCAAATATTCAAGTTGCTCACACTTCTCAGCTAGCCACATGTTCTCTAGTTGCAACTTTAGGAACCCATGATTGAAAAGATCAAGATCATGTTCTTGGGATTATATGATCTCTCTCATGGCCTTTTCCTTCTCTTTGTAATCGGAAATCTGGGCGTTTCTTTTCTTGAGGGTCTTTCGCAGGAGTCTCATGGCGCGGGGCGTGCGACCTCGGATTGGAAACGCACGTGGATAGACCACCGAAATACAAGTCTGTTTTTATTCGATTTTGGATTCATTTTCACGTGCTAAATGAGCGAGTTGGATGGTATCATCAAGTAGTGAAAAAAAAAGAGCATCGACTTTGCTCTTGTTTCTCTTTGAAATTTCCCCACACGGAGGCCATACTGGACCGGTTATTTAATGCTCTAGGCGAATGGAGCTTTTTGAATTTGCCGCTTGTTGATGCGGCTCGGGCGGAAGCCCAAGCTCCAAAGTATATGGCGTGATACGCCGTTTCTGATGATACGCTTCATGGATCCACGCTGCATAGTAATGGCTGTTTTAGTCCGGTGGGTCTAGGCAGTGCATGAGCTCCAAGGTACTTGGCAAAATCTCACACCAATCATCTTTAGCTTACAGGCTCTCACCCAGTATCACCTACAGCATCACCCATAGTACCATCCCCTCTATTCTGTACTCCAGTCTGTCACCCCTTGTCACCCAACTGTATACTCATGCTCACCATAGAATTATTTTGGAATTACCCACCTGATTATTGGCCGCAGAGAAGCCAAATATCGTAGGAAATGGCTTGTCTTGTGATGTAGTAAATCGTAGTATCACAAGGAAGAATCAAACTATGTAACGGGCAGAGACTGACATGAAGTACTGTATATTCGAAAAGCGGATATGGACACCCACAAAGCTCGCTGAACGCGAGGAAGCTTCCCCTCTTTTGCTTGCTCGCGCTGCGTGCTGTGCTGTATCTAGAGTCGACTTTAGCTCTATTGGATTTTTCCCATTCATCCGGGGAACATTTTTATTATTAACAGATACATGAGATCCTCACAGCTTGCCTGGACTAACCGTGTCAGCACCTGCCATCGGGGAGTCAATGTTTATGTTTTAGTAAGCGACAAAAAAAAATTAACGAAAAAAAGCTTTAACAGCCAGGCCTTTTCAATACATCGTGAGCTAGAAGGTGAGTGCATGGTGAGAATAGAGGGCATGGGTTGAAATCACTCCATCCTCGTATAAGCCAGCCCATCAGGTGCAGTGATGGAACAGGGGCTTGAATCTAATAGTGGCAGGAATAGCTAGCTATGCCCTGAAGACGTCTTACTGGAAGGTGAGCCGAAGGCCTGTTTCAAACGTGAAACATATTCGCGCCTTACTTCAACTCGATAGTGAAATACCGCGCTCGGAAATGAAACGCACCTCGCGGGACTGTATTAACAAATGGCCTATCACTAATGTCCAACGAAATAACAGAAAGGGAAGTAACGAAACCCAGAAAGCGAAGACAACTGCTTGAAGATCAAACTTGCTGATCTACAAAATTTCCAACAATTCACGAGTGGCCCGACCGCACGGGTGGTCCGATCAACACAAACAGCCATTCATTGCTGCCCTCAAGCACGGCTTGTGTGTTGGGGCCCCGACCCCCGGGACGGGCCCGAAAGGCAGCAATCCCGAGGGTTGGATGCATAGCCGTGCGCTTGCGGCCTTGTGCACCAGAGTTCCTGGGAATAACCGACGGTCGGCCTTTGGTCCCTCGGGCCACGGGCTGCCTCCGCGTCTGGTTGGCGGAATCCGCGCAGGAATGCGGCCTCTGTTGACGAGTCGGTGGGAGTGGCTCAATAATGTGGTGGATGGGCATAATTATTATTCCCAGCTGAATCGCTGGAGCTGAATAACTGGAGCTGATACTGGAGCTGATACTGGAGCTGATACTGGAGCTGATGCTGGAGCTGATGCACCGAGCGGCGAGAGGACCACGAGTGGATTCCTGGATCCTTCCAGGCTGGCTGGCTGGCTGGTTTACCCCGGACTCTTTCGGCTCGGGGAGAAGAAAGAGGGAAGACCCCGTCGAGACCCCGTCGCGGTGAGGGCCCACAGTACTAGTAGGTAGTCTTGAGCAATGGGTTGTGCAGAATCCCCCCAGTCAGTCATGAATATTACCGGAGAAGTGAGAGGTGAGCGGTGAAGATGGCTTTCCCCTCCCCCATATACTAGGTATCCTCACCTCCCCCCATGGGGGCAACCGGTTCGTGTCGCAGTGCATCATCCCTCCTCGTTTTCGTCTCATGATGTTCCAGGAAACCCTCCAGCATCGCATCGTGTCTGCAGACCAAGGCCTCTTCGATGCTTTCGATGATGGCACTCCCCGTGGTGGATTGTCGCTTGTGGATTGTCGACACCGGGAGTCACTCACTCGCGTGCGCCCGCGGGAGCGAGACTGACTCGCAACTCCCCAACTCCCAACACCCGGAGAGTCGGGATGGATCGTTGCGACGAGCTGGATTCCCTCGCAGACTCGGATCCAGGCAAAGATATAAAATGGCTGCGAGTGAGCGACCTGGAAGCCCGGGACACGGACTCCTTCCGTGCCGCATCCCACAACCGCCTGTTGACACCTCGCGATGATCGATCTGATCTGATCTGATCGCCACCAAACCCAATTGCTAGTCTTCCCCTCGACAGCCACTCCCGACCAGATCGGGTCGTCCATGGGTCCTCGACTCTGAGTTGCCCCCGTTTCCCCTGTTCTTTACACCTTCCTCGAACCCCCGATGGCCGCCGTCTCGGTGCCCGATCCTCATTCGTACCGCGACTTCCTCCGCGACAATCGCCATCAATTCGAGGCGCTGATCCGCAATGGCGACTTTCAGCCCGTGCTGCTATGGCAGCTCCTCCTCCCCAGCCTGCTGCTCACCGTGACCCTCCTCGTTCCGCGCCAGAGCGGTCCGCGATATCTCCGGCCCCTGGTGCTGGGCGGCATCTTTGGCATCTTCGTTGATTTTCTCCTCCGCCGGCGGATGCTCCTGGGCGGCAATGGCTACATGGGCGGCCTCGTGGTCGCCTGGTGGTTCGTCTGGGCCGCCACCCTGCTCGTCTTCCACGATCCTGAGCGCGAATTCCGCCGAGTCGAGCGTCGCCGGGGAGAAGCGGCCACCAACGGGCACGCGGCCCTGACCACCAACCGCCCTGCCAAACCCGGCCCCGAAACCCTAACATGGCAGTCCTACCCCGGGCCCTTCTGGCATCGTCTGAACTGGGTCCTCGGCCTCCTCACCAACATGCGCGGGCCTGAATGGAACTGGCGCGTGTCCACCCTGGGCCCGTTCCCTCCCTCCGTCCTCTCCCAGCTCGACTCCTCCGACTCTGCCCAACCCGAGCAGCACGTCACTCCTCCCAAGCTGCCTGCCGACCTGCGCTGCCAACTCCCCGCCATCATCTCGCTGTGCCTGAAATCCTACCTGGCCCTAGACCTAATCAAGCTCCTCATGATCCGGGACCACTACTTCATGGGCCTGGTCTCCTCCCCGCCAGACCCGCCCTTCCCCTTCGACATCCTCGCCCCCTGCCCCTTCCTCGTGCAGACCTACCGCTGCACCATGACCGGCATCGGCGTCCTCTCCGCCCTGGCATACGTGTCGTGCTTCAACCCGCTCCTCTTCGGCGGCCTCTCCCTCGCCTTCCCCAGCGCCGCCCGCGCCATCACCTCCGTGCCCCTCGACGCCGGCTGGCTCTACCCCCCGGCCTTCGGCCCCTTCCTCACCACCATCCTGGACTCCGGCCTGATCGGCTGCTGGAGCCAATGGTGGCACCAGATCTTCCGCTACGGATTCATCTCCACCTCGCAATGGATCCTCTCCCTCCTCGGCAACGGCAAATCCAACCCCCCAACCCGCTCCACCCGCCGCCTCGTCACCCTCATCGTCGCCTTCAGCGTCAGCGGCTTCCTCCACGCCTGCGGCAGCTACGCCCAGATCCCAGACACCTGTCCCCTCACCGGCACCTACCGCTTCTTCATCTCCCAGGCCGGAGGCATCCTCCTCCAGGACCTGTGGTGCCGCACCATCCTGCCACGGCTCGTCTCCGTGGATGCCGTTCCCCGGCCCCTGAGGCGCGCAGGCAATGCGGCGTTTGCTCTTGGGTGGTTGCTTTACACCGGGAGGTGGATTACGGAGGATTTCGCGAGAGGCGGCTTGTGGTTTACCGAGCCGTTGCCTGTGAGTCTGTTTCGCGGGCTGGGGGTCGGGGTCGCGGAGGTCGATCAGGGTTGGTGGTGTTGGGGTGAGCGGTGGTTTGGGCATTGGGATGATGGGTCGTTTTGGGGGAGAGGGACGAGAGTTTATTAGCTGTGGTTTCTATGTTTGGGATGTATAGAGTGGGGTTTCGGGACTGAATATATATACTATTTACTATTTATATCGATGGGTAGGTTTTGGATCCAGCGTTCGGTCGATAGATTAGATGTGTGGGTGGGCTCTGTAGATGCTTATTACTTACTTACTCGTAACCAATGTGTCATATTGCTTTAGTATAAACTAGTAGATAGGTAGGTAGGATGGCGATTCGTTCTATCAGGTGGTTACTACTATGTATCTTACGGCATTTCGGGTGGAAGATACCTATGGTTACTAGTATTATATCATATAAAGGGAGAGGGAACATGGAATCAAGTACATGCTCTGAGATAGACTTTTGACATTATCCGGCCAGTGATATTATATCATGGTATATATGTGTAGTGAAAAGTAGAAAAAAAAACTAGATGCGTGCTTGTTCACTCGTCATCCTCATTGTCCTCGTCGTCCGTGTCTGGGTCCATGTTCAGAGTCGGTAGCTCGTCGTCACTCTCGTCCTCTGCTGCCTCTGCGGACCGCAGGGCGGACGCTTTCTTCCCGCTAGATGACCCCGCCAGGGTGGGCTTCGAGGCCACTGGGGTCGGGGCCGGGCCGGCGATGGATGATGTAGGGACGGAGATGGCGGCGGTGCCGGTAAAAGCGGCGGGCGAGGCTGCCTCCAGCGAGGGTTGCGTGGGGGCGGCGGCGGCTTGTTCGGCCTCGAACCGGAGCTTCTTGCTCTGGGTGGCAGCAGCGGGGCTTTCGATGGTAGATGGCGTCGGGGCTTTCATTTCGACGTCTTCCGCGTAGCTTCGCTTGTTGAGGGCTTGCGGGGTGACCTCCACGTCCATCATGTCTTGGTGAAGGCTGGGCGTGGGGACAGGCTTGAGGAATCCGCTGGCTTCGGAGGCAGTCGGGGGCGCGAGAGCCGGCTCTTCTTCCTCGTCCTCGTCCTCGTCCATGGCTGCGTACCCGTTGATGGCTGAGCCGTTCATCAGCACGGGCATGCGCGGGCGGATGAGACTTTCCACTTCCGTTTCGGCAGGGTAGCTGCGGGCCAGGAAAGGCATGATGCTGGTGCCCACGCCGCGGCCCTGCATGGCCGGGAAGGGGTTGAGGACGCTGGCCAGCATGGCGTTCTTGTCGGAGGTCATGATGATCGTGCGGTCGATTTCGGCGCGCAGGGCTGGGGAAACGAACTCGGTGGGCGCGTGCGTGAGCGTCGCGACGAGGAGCTCGGAGGCAGCGCGATTGAGGTGGGGGAAGGACGAGGAGGAGCTGGTCTGACGGACTTGTTTCAGTCCGGGGTTCAGGAAAGCGTCTGCGTTCACTGCCGCCTGGTTCGATGTCTTGGACTTGGACTTCGGGTCGGACCGTTCGGGGGCATTCTGGTTGCCCACGGGCGGCAAGAGGTCGTGGCAGCAGGTTCGGAGAAGAACGGCCAGAGAAGACACACTCTGCTTGGTCATGGATGGACCGACTCGGGCGAGCAATGCGGAAAGCAGGTCATATACACCGGTGCGGACTTCCCGGCTGAACTTCTCGGCGCGGAAAACCCACAGCGCCTGCTCCAGGATGGTCTGTGCGACTGAGAGGACACCGGTTTCAAGGGTGTTGACCAGGTCGAGCAGGAGCTTGAGGGAGGCAACGTGGATCCGAGGCAGCTCCGTGAGCAGGTTCTCTCTCTCCGCGCGGCCAATCTGCGGGTTCGCTTGGATGTCGCTGCCGGAGGAGGGGACGGTCAACATGTTCAGGCGTGCAGTCAAATCCAGAACTGCGCCCACGGGCATATTCACGGTAGATGATGTAGGGTTACCCAGGAAGCCGGAGAGCATCCGCAAGAGCACCACTAGTCTGGTCACTCCAGCATCCAAGCCCTGCCAGCTTCCGAGTCCCAAAGCATCAGGCCCATTGCCCACCTCCTGGCCGTAATCTTGTGGGTGAGATATTTGGCGCAAAGACGGGTCGGAAGACTCCCACTGCTCAGACACGGCTCTGAAGACGTAAGAAGACGTCGTGTGGATAGAGGTAATCGTCATCCGGCAGGCATTCTTCCATTCGTCACTGCCGCTGTTCTTCGGGGCGCAGTTGTGGAGGGAGATGAAGAGCTGCTGGGCAATCTCCAAGATGGGCTCCGGGAACGTGGGCGCCGTAGATCCAATGATATTCTGAAGGACACTGTGGATTTGCGCCGTGAATGGCCGGAAGATAGTCGGGTGCCTTGCGATCAGCTCGCTAAATGACTGGAGCACGACTTCCACAAAGGGAGTGTTGGGCTTGAGCCTTCTGACGGGCTCGGAAGATGGTTTGACGGAGATGAGGTTCAGCGCCGAGGTGATGAAGCCCGGCAGAGACGGCGTCGTGATCTCGCGAACGAGGGTTGGGTACTGGTAGGTCAGGTGGAAGATCCGGGTCAGGGTGATGATGCACATCTTCTTCGTGGTGACGGGGTCGGACTTCTGTTCGCACGGGCATATCAGTAAACATTTCCCTCAATATCTTTTCCCCATGGAGCCTCTTACCGCAAGGATACTGATCAGACCGCGCACAAAGGATTCACATCCCCGAAGAATCTCCCACTGGCCGGCCTCGACCAAGGCCTTCACCAGCACCACGGCTGTCCAGCGGCCTTCATACGTCCGGTCCTGCAACAGACTCCCGAGACGCGTGATGAGCTTATGGATCTGAACGGCATTGTCCGAGTCCGACTTGGCGGACTTCTGGCTCTGGGGGGTCGACAGCAGCTCCCCGCAGTTGCTGAGAGAGGCCGCGAGGCATGATGCGAGATGCGGCAGTTGCTTGACGGGGATGTTGGTCAGGCGGTGGTTGACCGCATGGAGGGACATGGACATGTAGGCCATGGTGATGATAGTGGGCAGGCGATCGGAATCCTGCTAGCGATCGCGGGGGAGGGGGGCAATTGAGGGGATTGGCGCAAGATTGAGCAAGACCCAAAGACCCAAAATGCGGCGATAATTTTTTTGGCGGAGACGCTCGGGCCACCGCCATATGAAGCCTCGGGCGATACTCCGTACGGGACGGGCCCAATACCTCAATACCCAATAATACGAGCATTACGGGCAGTCCGGGCATTACGTGACCACGGCGGGTCTCCCTCCCCTAAACGGCCAAGGTCGATCATCGCCGTCAAGGCGAGGCCTTAATATCTTGCTTCTCCGCTGCTGTCTCCGGGCGGCCATCGTCTCTCGTACGGATGCTGCCTGCTTCTCCTTCCCCTCGTTTGCCTCGTTCTATCCCCCTCCCCTCCCCCGTCTCTGTCTGACCTCCCTCAATCATGACTGTAAGTTTCCCCTTCCTGCCTCCCTCTGGGAATTCAACCCCCCCCCGGAACCTTCCGCCCCCTCCCCCCCTCCCCTCACGGTGCCACGGGCCCTCCGCTGACCGAGGTACCAACGGACAGGGTCGAGACTCGGATAAGGGGCATCGCTATATCACGGCCCTAGACAATGCGCGCTGCCAGAACAGATGGGATGAAGTCCCCGAGCTTATTCGAAAAGTCACCAAGCATGCTCCTCAGAAAACATGTAATGCCAACTTTCCTCTCCCGCGGTGATTGTCCGCCCAGCAGCAGAGCTGACTGACTGACCCGGCGCACCTAGGTCTCCTCGAGGTAGCCAGCGCAGAGTACCAGGTGGCCTCCCACCTTCAAAAGCATCCCTCCACTTCTCGACCTTCCCCCGCTTCCTCCGGTCTCCATGATCTCATTCCGCCACTCCTATCCACCGTCAACAGGGCCGAGGGGCCGAAACAAGATGTCTTCCAGGCCCAGGTCTGCCTGGGATGGGTACACTGGACTCTCGACGAGATGGGCTTAGCAGCAGCTCGGTTTCCAGGTGATTTCGCAGAAACCGTGGCTGAGCTCGAGCATACGGGGGAAGCGCTCTCCCCGTGGACTAAGACATGCCTTGTCAAGGCCTGCTATCTTAAGGGTGCGTGTACCCTGCCCGATAATATTCGTCTGTTCTCTGGTCTAATAATACGTGGATAGGTTCCGCCCAACGCAATGTCTCCGACCCCAATGGCGCCCTGGAAACGCTCCATTCGCTTACACCGTGGCTGACCAGCCAGCTCCAAACCACTACAAACCCCCCTCAGTTCCTGTACTGGTCAGAGAAACTCTTGGCCGAGGGTGCATCGATTGCTGGCGAAGCAGCCTGTGACGACATTGCCACTGCTAGCGCTCAAACTATAGCTACATCTCTAGGGTTCTTCAGGGTGTGGGCTGCTCATCCTCTTGTCAAGCTGACGACGTTGTCTCAACCACATGTCGATGACTCTGCAGTACCTGTTTCGAGAGCGCCGATATGGAAGTCCTATTATGATCTCCTAACGCACATTTTGCAGCTGAGTTTGCCATACAGCCCCTCTGCGGGTGGCCCTGTGCGTCCACAGCTTGCCAGTGAAATACGGCGCGTCGAGTCGCTTTGTGAAACCAGTCTCCTCCGTGAAGCCAAGTTCCCCGCAGCCAATGAGAACAGCCCGGAAATCGAAGCTTGGGTTGAGCAAGTCATTCAAAACTGGGAGGTGCTTGGCGGTACTACATGGACGGATGAAGAACTCGGAGAAGGCGGGCAGAATGCCGTGGGCAGAAATGTTCTTGATGTAGGTATTCCTTCTGGAGTGGAAACCCAATGGGTACCGGCCAACCGAGGAAATCGCTGATCGTGTTAGATTCTGTATCGCGCTGCTACCAAGACATACCACTCACACGTGGTTCTCCGGCGTCTGTTCCACGTTCACGCCGCGCTGGCAGATTTCGATCTCGCCATCAAAGCCCTCGATTCCTATGTTGAGATCGTTACAGGCGCCAAAGAGAGAGCAAAAAAGGCGGCGCAATATGGAGACTTGGAAAACGACGGGGTTTTGATGCGCACTCTATCCGAGGGTGTGACCTTGCTGTGCTGCTTTGGCTCCGAGAAAGAGGCTGAGAAAGCGAAAAAACTTACACATCTCTTGAAGAAGATTTCCAGGAAGCATGTACAGGAGAGCGAAGACGGAGAAGAGGGCCCGATTGTGATTGTGTCAGAAACAAGCTCCACCCGCTCACAGGCCGTGTCTCCCTCGGACATTGCCGCAGCTTACAAGGGAATCGGCATAGGGCTTGCTAATTGGGCGTACTGGACTCCGGTAAACGAGGACCGCGACGATATACGGGCGGACGCCATTGAGTATTTGGAGAAGAGCTTAGCTCCTGAGCTGGAAGACGACTCCAATTGCTCCTCTATCTATACTCTGGCACTTCTGCTTGCAGAAAACCGGGATCTAGATGGCGCCATTGACTACGTCAAGTCGGCCTTGACATCGGATACGCAGCACAAGGCAGGAAAGGCCGATTTTGCCCGGGAACGGGATCTGGTTCCCTTGTGGCATCTCCTTGCCCTGCTATTAAGTGCCAAGAACGAGTTTGATATCGCAGAACGTTCCTGCGAAGCCGCATTCGAGCAATTCCCTGCTACTGTAACGTCCCTTGCTCACAGCGACAGACGTCCACAGAAGCAGTACCCAAATGCTCAGGAACCAAGCGTCGGTGGTATAACACAGGCGCTGATCGATAAGCTGCGTAACCGTGAGAAGGAACGTATCATCGAGACTCGGATGACTCAACTCGCATTTGTCGAACTTCAGGAGGGCCCCGAGGTTGCAGTCAATCATAGCGATCAGCTCCTCAGCCTGTTCGCCACTCTTTTCCCCGCCGCGAGCCTTGACGAGGACGAGAAGGGCACTGCCAAACCTGACCACCACGAAATCCAAATCCACGACCATCACGACCACAGCGACCACCTGGTCCCCCCGAAAAGCTCTGCCGGCACTGTGAAAAGCATCCGCGGCAGCATCTTCGGACGACACCGGGGAGCCCGCGCTACGGATCGGAAGGCGGAATATACTGAGCCCAAGATGGAAGGCAGCTATTCGACAGCAGCACTACACGAATCCACAACCACCACAGATCCTGCGCCCGCCATTCAGGTCACAGAAGATAACAACCAACCTGGGTCGCGGTCTAACCCGCGCCAGGTGCGTTCAAGAAGCAATACGCTCAAAAAAGACGCCCAGAATCCGACGCAGGTGAACGGCGATACTGGAGCCGACGAAGCCAGTGCATCTGGCCCTTCTTCGCAGATGGTCGGGGCCGCCCTGGCCGAGGTCGCAGGCCAGCCGCAGAGCGCGAAGCAGCCGTTAGGCTCCATGGCTCATAACGCAAAGCCTACCCAAATGCCTCCCCCAGCTGGGAATTATAAGGAGCCAGCAGAGCAAGATATCCGACTACCGATATCCTATGCTTTTGACTCGCCTACACGGGCGGTAACCAAGGTCGCGCCGGCTCAGGCCCAAAAGCATGCTCTCTGCATTCTCGTCAAGGTCTGGCTGCTCATCGCTGGACTGTATCGCCGGGCCTCATCGTTTGAAGACGCCAATGAAGCATGCGAGGAGGCTTCCAAGCAGGCGATTCGTGTCGAGGCTCTTGTCGCATCGCAAGAATCCTCTGCCCGAGCGTTCAGGGAGCGTGGGTGGGGCGTCCCAAAGAGCACCGATGAACTCTGGGCTGATATCTATGCTGAACGCGGTCTCTTGTTGAATGTGCAGGAGCGGCCCCATGACGCAATGGAGCAGTTCGAGAAAGCACTTATGCATTATGCGGATCATCCCAAGGCTACCATCGGCCTGTCAAATTTGCTACTCGACATCTGGGACCAGAAGATTCCTTTACAGGCCCCTGAACCTGGCATTGATGTGCCAACGTCAACGTTTCCCTTATCCGCCCTGAACAACGCCAGCAAAGCGGAAGAGAATGCGCAGCAGACGCGTCCGGAAAGCACCCCTTCGTCGGCACAGCCCAAGGCCAAGCCCCGCACCGTTGTGGATGACGACGAGGAGCCCAGGCTCTTGAACCGCATTGCCGCCCGCGAGCGGGCCTCGGGCTTACTGTCTGGGCTAACCAAACGCGGCACGTCGTGGGACAACAGCGAGGCCTGGTATGCTCTCTCCCGAGCGCATGAGGCGGATGGACAGATCCAGAAACTGAAGGAGGTTCTGTGGTGGTGTATCGAGCTCGAAGACCGCCGGCCCATCCGGCACTGGTCGAACCTCGGCTCCGGTATATACGTGCTGTGAAGTTATTGTATTTAGGCCACGGAAAGAGCTCTCTTTTGACATTTTGCATTTTGATTGATGTGATACCTCGGTGATATCCTCGTGTTCATAGACAACGGACTACTGTATAGAAATGGCAGGCATCTCTAGAGGGATGGATACTGATTGGGAACGGGTTTAATAATTTGAAACGGAAGTAGGACATCTTTATTTACACATCTTGGGATATGGTCTGATTGAAGCCATACCGACCTCGTAGTCCCCGATTCCACCTCAACGGCGGTGGATTTGGATTTACCGGGGAGCCGCAACGGGGGTCCAAGCGGAGTACTTGGGGCGAACACTGGACTAAATCAGCACCCCTATCCTGGACTCGGAAACGACGGGCTGGGGGAGGGATCGAAATACTCACGTGGAATAGGTCTTGAAGGCAGCACGGCTGAGAGTCTGGTTGGGCCTGTGCTCAGGCAACTCCCAGGTGCGGATGCCAGTCTGCAGGATCTTGTCGGCGGTAGGGGGAGCATCCACCAGGTAAGAGATCCAGGCGTGCCTAGGTTGGAGTTAGCAAGCGCTTCCGCCCCCATCCATCCATCTATTGCTCGGCAGAGACTCACCAGCCCGGCTCAAGCTGGGAAGGGTCATATTCTTGCTCCTTGTAGTCGACCCAACGGGTACGGACTAAACCACCATTAGCTAGGGGCCATTGACCACCATGTAGGATCACCCACGAGGAAGCTCCTCCTCCATGTTCTCGAAGTACTTGTTGCCGTAGCGGTCCACGCCAATCAAGGTACCGGCTTTGGTATCACCTGGAATCGCAATTGCGTCAGTCTAGCCCGGCCAGCGGACAGAGCACCACTCACCGATGTACTATTCGCAGCGGAACAGCCCGTCTCGTCAGTATCTAAAGATCCATTGCGCCTCTCGCTTCCAATCCCATCATCCCAGTATCCGGGAGCATACCTGCATTTGGTGGCCATAATCCTGAGAGGGGGGATACACATTAGCAAGCCGTCCTGACCGCGGGGGCCAATGCGTCAATGCCCACCTTGAAGCCAATCCGTCTGAGGTTGCGCAGCGTGCGAAGAATGGTCGACATGGTGGAGGGGGGGGGGGGCAGCAAGTCGTCCCGCGGCAAAGCTCGAACTGATGGAGGAGGTCGTCGTCGTCGTCGTCGTCGTCGGGATGATGGCTGCGACTCTTTGTCTCGCTTTCCGCCCGGCGGTCGCCCGCCCGCCCGATCGGGGCTAGCGCAGCCCGGTGTTTGCCGGGTTTGCAGCGCCCGCCGCCCTGATCGGCTTCTTCTCCAGCGCCTCTCCTGCGCGCCGGCCGTCGTGCTTCCCCATCGCTGCTGCATTGCTGCTCAATCGCTTGACTGTCGGGAGGCCAGGCTCAGACAATGTTCGGACGTATGGGGGGCAATGCCCTGCGATGTGCTGCGCGCCGCCCAGTGGCCCGGAGAAACCTTCTCAGTGAGCGCAAATTCTCGGCCTCCGCCTCCCAGGCCAGCCCCAACTCGACGGTGGCCTCGACCGCGTCGCCGCTGGGGAGTATTACGGCCGAGCTGGATCAGATCTCGCCCTGCTTCGAGGTGCCGGCGTCTAAGATTACCATCCTCAACTCTCCCGCCAGTTTCTACAGCAATTTGAAGGTATGGTGTTGCCCGCGAATTGAGACCACGCAGCGAGCTTGCGACTGATTCGAAGATGTGATTTCTAGACCAAGATAAAGAATGCTCGGAAACGGGTCTACCTCTCGACTTTGTATATTGGCAAGACGGAGCATGAGCTCATCCAGACGTTGGACGAGGCTCTTCAAGATAACCCCGAGCTCAAGGTATCCATCCTCACGGATGCTTTGCGGGGCACACGAGAAACACCCAATCCTTCATGCGCCTCGCTCTTGTCTTCGCTGGTCGCGACGCATGGCGCGGACAGGGTGGACATTCGCATGTTTCATACACCCAACCTGACTGGGTTGAAGAAGAACTGGGTGCCTCGCAGGATCAACGAGGGCTGGGGGCTTCAGCACATGAAGCTCTACGGTTTTGATGACGAGATCATACTATCGGGGTACGTGCGGACCACAGACCACAGACTGCAAGAAGGCGATCACTGACAGGTGAATATAGAGCAAACCTTTCGGATGATTACTTCACGAACCGCCTGGACCGCTACCATGTTTTCCAGTCAAGGGAGTTGACCGATTACTACGCCCGCATCCACGGGGCCGTGTGCAGTCTCAGCTACCAGGTTCTCCCCGACCCCCAGGGTCCAGCTGGCTATGTCTTGAACTGGCCAATTGAGAACGGTGCCCCCTCCCCTCTAGACGATCCCGAGAACTTCATCACATACTCGTCCACCGTCCTCAACCCGCTCATTCAACCATCGGAAAAGCAGTCCGCGCTACAGCCCAAGTCTTCGGGCCAGACCTATGTATACCCCGTAGCACAGTTCACGTCATTATTCAAACCTGACACCTCCACCGAATTCCCCGCCGTCACTGCTATCCTCCGCTTACTCTCCACCTCTCCCGCCTTCTCCGGGGCTCGCTGGCTCTTCACTGCCGGGTACTTCAACATCCATCCGGTTCTCTCCTCCCTCCTGATCGCGAGCACCTCCACCTCGCACACTGAATCCACGACCCGAGGCACCGTTCTCACAGCCTCTCCATGGGCCAACGGTTTCTACGGCTCCCCTGGTATCTCCGGCATGCTCCCGGCCGCCTACACTCTCCTGTCAGCCCGATTCCTGGACCGGGTTGCCGAAGCGCAGCGGACGAGCTCCATCCAGCTCAAGGAATGGCGGCGCGGGACCGTCGGCGAACCGGGGGGCTGGACCTACCACGCCAAGGGACTCTGGATCACCCTTCCCAAGGAAGAGCACCCCAGTTTGACATTTGTCGGCAGCAGCAACTACACCAAACGCAGCTACAGTCTGGACCTGGAAGCGGGGGCCATCGTCGTCACGGGTGACCCGGAGCTGAAGCGGAAGCTGGGCGCGGAGACGGAATGGCTGCAGAAGGACTCCAAGGCGATCTCGCGAGAGGACCTGCGGCGAACGGAGCGGCGAGTTGGGTGGAACGTCCGGCTGGCGATGTGGATCGTCGAGAAGGTGGGAGGTGCGCTATAGACAGCCGATATTAAACTTATGTTCTATGAAGCGATAGAATGTGTATACCCTATGTATTATTATTATATGAGAACATGTACAGTGAGCTACGACAGCAACACGACTTTACCAGAAAGCATACAAGGAACTCCTCTGCGACAGCGTAGACTCTGACTGGGTAGAAGAACCGAAACTTTTTTTGGACAAATAGCAAAAGATCTATCACTATGCGAAGGATGCATCCGCAGACGAGAAATTCACACCAGACGCCCAGACCATGTTTTCTTACCGAAAGCGGTAAATGGTATCGTTGCAATCATTCAAACAGGGCACCTCCACAAGAGGCTGTTCATGCCCGACCAGGGATTTTGCCGGAGATTTTGGCAGGCCCCAGACCCTGTCGCACCTCGTCCAGCATCCGAATGCCGATGGCCTCGTTGCCGTTCTTGCCGCGCTTGGACTTGGCGCCCTTGCGCTTCGCCTGCGCGCCCGTCTTGTCGTCCCAGCCCGCGAGGAAGTCGTCCATGACGTTGTTGAAGTTGTGCGAGGGGCGCACCTCCTCGCCGTTGGCGTTGACCAGACTGGGCGCCTGTGACGAGGCGGTCGAGATGCCGGTCATCCCAGTCATGCCCGTCATGCCCGTCATGCCACTGACCATGGACATGCTGTCGTCGAACTCGTCCTCCTCGTCCAGGGCGTACAGCGCCTCGACCCGGTCAAACCGGTCATCGAGCAACCGGTGGCCCTCTGTCCGCGCCAGCGCCGACGACGTCATGGAGTACGCAGACGGGTTGGTCATGGCACCCTTGCGCTTCTTCTTGCGGATCGGAGTGCCGCCCACCGTGAACACCGTCGAGGCCAGGGTACTCTGCTGCTCCGAGGGGACGATACTGGGCGGCGCCACCGGGGCCGCAGTCTTGCCCTTGGCGTCCTTCTTGAACTTGGCGAACTCGCGCATCCAGCCCTGATCCTCGGGGTGCATATCCGGCGCGGGCTCGTCATGCTCCGGCATCTCACCGGGCTCTCCATCCAGATCTTCAGACGCCACCATCCTTTTGGCGTCCGTCCGATCCATCTGCACAGGCGCCTTCTCCGTCGCATCCGACTCCCAGCCATCATCCTCCTCGTCCACATCATCAAAGAGGGTATCCTCCCACTCGCCCTGATCCAACTCCTCGGCGCGCGTCGTCAGCTGGCCAAACACATCATCGTCGTCGTCTCCGTCCACATATTCTTCGTCCTCCAGCGCTTCCAAAACCTCACGCAAGCGCGGGTCCATATCCGGCTGGAATCCCGCAATCGCATCCGGCACGTTCTGCTGATCCTGATACGTCGGCTTGCGCACAAACGACGAGGCCGTTGACCGCATGTCATAACTGTACACACTGCCCTCAGCGCCGCCGAACTCGCTCCGGCCATCCTCCTCCAGCGACACCTGCCGCAGTGCATCCTCCAGCCTCATGCCCTTGCCGGCCTTCTCCTTGCCCTTGGTCTTGGCCTCGACGAAGTGCGCGTCGCCCACCCCCATGCCGAGTTGGCGCAAATGCTGCATGTAGTCATACTTGGAGTCGTCGTAGTAGATGCCGTAGTTGGCCGCCTCTCCTTCGTTCTTGCGGACGCTGCTGTCGCCGAAGGCTTGGTTCAGGTCTGCCAGTTTCAGGCCGCGGGTGTGGCTGGCGGAGGAGTCGCTCGGGGCCGGCACAGGGCCGGATACGGGGGCGAGGACGCGGTCATCGGCGCTGGGGTCGTGGATGAGAGGGTCATTTTGGGACCGGTGGAAGAGCTGGTAGGTGGTTGCGTTTTTCTTGTCGCTGTGGGGGAAGGGGGGGGGGGAGGTGGAAAGTTAGTTTAGCTCGTTTTGCTGGCTGTGGGAGTGATGGGCACTTACATCCATTGCCGGGGAGGCATGTTGGCGGGAAGAAAGACCGGTCGGTCGGGAGAGGGAGGGAGAGAGGCAGGCGGTTGTGATTGAGATGCTGGAGTGAAGCGGATTTGATTGATCGCTTGGGAAGAAAAATCGCCGTGCGTGGCAGGGTCACGTGCGGCTTATCGCGCAGGGTCCCCGGCCACCACGACGCCGCAGCATCATGCTCAAACAGGGTGCTTGCGAGGCAGCGGATGTATTGAGAGAGACTCTATTGTATTTCCTGCTCAAATTCCCCTCCAGCCTCAGACCAGGCCTGTGCTGGGGAGAGTCTGCCTGGGGGGGGCCTGCTGAGTCAGCCTTATCTTATCCGCGCGGGGTTCGAGCAGAAAATTGCCCGATTGGGTCTTGATCGAATCAGATCCTGCGGCTTTTCTTAATAATTGTTTCCGCATCGCTTCTCTTCGTTGATCTTCTCCCCTCCATCCCTCATCCCTCGTCCCTCGTCCCTCATCCCTCATCCCACTCTCCGTCACTGTCTCAGAGGGTCCCCCAGTTCACATCACATCGCCACCATGGTGTTGGCCAAATCCAAAAACTCCGTGGGGCTGGGTAACAGCCTCATGAACGATCGTTTCGGCAAAGGCAAGGCCTCCAGCTTGAAGAAGGCTTCCCACAACAACGCCATCGCCCGCAAGAACGAGCATGGCGAGACCTACATCACCAACGCCCCCCAGGAGGCCTCCTGGGTCAAGATGCGCAGTATCACCGAGCAGGCCGCCCTCGACGAATTCCTCAACACCGCCGAGCTGGCCGGCACCGACTTCACCGCCGAGAAGATGAACAACGTCAAGATCATCCACTCCGACCAGAAGAACCCCTTCCTCCTGTCCGCCTCCGAGGAGAAGTCCGCCGTCAAGAAGCACCAGAAGAACCGTGGCCGTTTGACCGTCCCCCGTCGCCCGAAGTGGGACAAGTCCACCACCGGCCAGCAGCTCGAGTTGATGGAGCGTGAGAGTTTCCTGGACTGGCGTCGGGGGCTCGCGGAACTGCAGGAAAACAATGATCTGCTGATGACTCCCTTCGAGCGGAACTTGGAGGTCTGGCGCCAGCTGTGGCGTGTCATCGAACGGTCGGACCTGGTGGTTCAGATCGTCGATGCGCGTAACCCGCTGCTCTTCCGGTCCGAGGATCTGGAGGCCTACGTCAAGGAGATCAGCCCCAAGAAGCGCAACCTGCTGCTTGTCAACAAAGCCGATATGTTGACGGACAAGCAACGAGCCATGTGGGCCGACTACTTCGACCGCCACAACATCAGTTTCCGATTCTTCTCCGCCCACATGGCGAAGGAGCGCAACGAGCGCCTCATGCAGGAAAGCGCCTCGGACGAAGAGAGCGGCGAGGAGGATGCCGACGAGGAGCAGCTGGTGAAGGAGGCCGGATCCCTGGACATCAAGGACGGCAAGAAGCCCCAGGAGCCGCAGGAGGAACACGATGGAGGTCTGGACCTGCAGCCCGGCTCCAGCGCCAACCCCGGCCGGACGGACATCCTCGACGTCGAAGAACTCGAGGAACTCTTCCTCTCCAACTCCCCCGACACCCTGCCCGACAGCGACTCGCCCGAGGGCCCCGCCAAGAACAAGACGGTCATTGGTCTGGTCGGTTACCCCAACGTCGGTAAATCCAGCACGATCAACGCCCTGCTCGGCGCCAAGAAGGTCTCCGTCTCCGCGACCCCCGGTAAGACCAAGCACTTCCAGACGCTGTACCTCTCCCCCGAGATCATGCTCTGCGATTGCCCCGGTCTCGTCTTCCCCAACTTCGCCACCACCAAGGCCGAGCTCGTCGTCAACGGTGTCCTCCCCATCGACCAGCAGCGCGAGTTCACCGGCCCGTCCGGCCTGGTCGCCCACCGCATCCCCAAGTCCTTCATCGAGAACATCTACGGTGTGACGATCAACACCCGTCCCGTCGAAGAGGGCGGCACGGGCATCCCCACTGCCAGCGAGGTCCTCCGCGCCTACGCCCGCGCCCGCGGTTTCTCCACGCAGGGTCTGGGCCAGCCGGACGAGTCGCGCGCCGCCCGCTACGTCCTGAAGGACTACGTCAACGGCAAGCTGCTGTTCTGCCACCCGCCGCCCCCGCTGGAGGGCCAGGACCCCATCGACCCGCACAAATTCAACGAAGACCTCTACGACATGAGCCGCCTCCCACCCCGTCGCCAGGCCGCGCTCGCCAAAATGCTCGCCGACGAAGCCACCGCTGCCGGCGTCGCCAGCCCGGACATGCTCTCCCTGCTCAAGGGGCCCGCGCCGGGCCTCCGCTCTCGCAACCTGGACACCGGCTTCTTCGGCGCCGAGAACTCCACCTCCACGGGTCGTCTGATGCTCCCCTTCAACTCGCAATACACCGACCAGGGCAAGGAGATGCGCCAGCACCTCACCGGCCGCAAGGAGCGCATGATGGTCGCGCTCGAGCGCGGCGTCGACGTCTCCGAGGTCCGCTCCGGCAGCTCCAAGAAGCACTTCAAGGCCAACAAGCGCCGGGCCAAGAAGGTCCGCAAGAACGCGGCGGATGAGGATTACTGATTTCGGGCTCGCGGGCGAGTGTTTGTTTCTTCTTCCTTTGTGTCTGAAAAAAAGTTTCCCTACGTGGTTGTTGTCTTCCGTGTCATATACCGATACCTAAACCGACCTATACTACTTTATTGTGAGGCATGCATTTCACCGGATGGATGGATGGATGGATGGATGGATGGAATGGAATGGGTGTGATTGATTGATGGGTTGATTGATTGATTGGTGAATTGGTTAATTGATTGACTACTTACTGTGTGCATGCTTCCTTGATAGATATCTTTCTTGTTTGTTAGTTATTTTTTTTTGTCTGGCTGCTTGCTATGTTTGCATGATGAATATGATTCCATGACATACATTTCATTCAATTATATATTCCTTACCCTTATTTTCCCTGTAGCAGCAGACAGGCAGACAGGCAGGCTAGCATTCCTTTATTTCAAGACCCAGGCATGACACAGAAGAAACACAACAACGCCCTACAACCGACTCGTCTCCCTCACCCGGCTAACTTCCAACAACCTCTCCCCTTCCTCCTTCTGCCACTTCAGCCTCCCCACAATCTCCTCCTTCCGCGCCCGGTTCTCCCTCTTGCCCAGCTGCTGCAAGTGCACCTCGTCCGGCCCATCTGCAATCCTCAGCGTGCGGATCAACGCCCACAGGTACGCCAACGGGGTATCCTGGCTCACACCGGCAGCGCCATACGCCTGGACCGCGCGGTCAATGACCTTCAAGGCCGTGCTGGGCACGAGGACCTTGGCCTGGGCAATCTCCTTGAGCGCGGCCTTGGCGTCGCCCTGGTCGATCTTGATCGCGGCATTGAGCACGATCAACCGCGCGGCATCGACCTCGATGCGCGACCGCGCCACCCACTCCAGGATTACCCCGTGCGAGGCCAGGTTCTGCCCGAAGGTGCGCTTCCGGTCGTCGTTGATGCGCGCGATCAGCCACTCCAGCGCCTTCTCGGCCGCGCCGATCGTGCGCATCGCGTGGTGGATCCGGCCGGGTCCCAGGCGCCCTTGGATGATCTCGAAGCCCCGGCCTTCGCCCAGGACCATGTTGGCGGCGGGCACCCGCACGTTTTTGAAGCTGATGTGGCCGTGGCCGTGCGGGGCGTCGTCGTACCCGTAGACGGAGAGCATCCGGTGCACCGTGATGCCGGGGGTGTTGGCGGGGACTAGGATCACGGATTGTTGTTGGTAGGGGTTGGGGTGTGTGGCGGCTGTTTTGCCCATGACGAGGTAGACGGCGCATCGGGGGTCACCAGCACCGGAGGACCACCATTTCTGGGGGGGGGGGGGGGGATGGGGGTGGTTAGTGGCGGTGTGGTGAGGTTAGGGTTGGGAGGGGGACGTACCGATCCGTTGAGTACGTATTCGTTGCCTTCACGACGGATGTCCAGCTCAATGTTGGTGGCGTCGCTGGAGGCGACGTCGGGCTCGGTCATCAGGAACGCAGACCGGATCTTCCCGTCCAGCAGGGGAACCAGCCATTGTTGCTTCTGGGCGTCGTTGCCGTACTTGGCCAGGACTTCCATGTTGCCCGTGTCGGGGGCGGCGTTGTTCGTGGCCTACATCGGGGAGGGACGGAGTTAGTTGGGCTGGGTTGACTGGCTGGGCGGGTGGATAGGGTACGTACCTCTGATGCCACGGTGCTCTTCCCCAGATACTCAGCCATCAGGCCATACTCGAGATTGCTGAAGCCGGCGCCCTGCGCGAAATGTTTCTTGGCCAAGAACATGTTCCACAGGCCCAGCTGGCGGGCCTTGGTCTTGAGGGTCTCCATGATGGCGGGGTTGGTGGTCCATCGCTGTTGGCCTTCGCCCAGCTGGGCGCGGAAAGTGGGTTCTGCGGGGATGCACTCCTTCTCGACGAATTGCTCGACCTGTGGGGGGACGGGGGTCAGTGGTTGACGGAGGGAGTGGAAGGATGGGGGGGGAGTGGATCTATGCGGTATAGGTACTATACCAGGTCGAGGATCTCTTTGGCCCGGTCACTGACGAAGGGCTGGGCGATGACAGGGATACGGGAGGAGGCGGACATGATGGCGGTAGATGGGGTAGATACGGAAAAAGTAGATATACGATGGGAGGGAGGGAGATGGGAGAGGAATGGGGGGGGGGGGATTAAATGGGGAACTCGCAAGGGGATCAGGCGATGAAATGCGGAGACGTCGAGGTTGCGGAGAAGAAGCCGAGGTCCGCCTCGGCTGATGAGTCAGCGGTATCATTCTGAGCATAACAGCATAACAGCATAACAGCCATGCTCCGATGGTTGCAACGTATTGGTATTCTATCCCAGCCCGTTCCTTCCGCCCACCCATTAAAAGGAAATGAAAATGAAATCAAAACAGAAACAGAAACAGAAACAAAACATTAGATACGGAGCCCATAACCGATCCCCGATAATAACCTCGCCCAGTCCAGGTAAACAAAAAGGTCCCAAAGAAGTAAGAGAACGAACGGAACGACAACCCCACGGAAGACGGCGCGGAAGCCATGGCTCGATGTCCCCCGCGACCGGCGCAGAGAAACACCAGCTGTCCACCGGCCTAGAACTCAGTTCTGGTTAAGACCCGAGTTCTTAATTCTCGGGGGAGACTCGACTGGCTTCCGCGGACGACTGCTCGAAGTTCTTCTTGCCCAGCTTGGCGAAAAGTGATTGCGGCTTGCCGGCGCTGTCGACGAGTTAGTGCCCAGGCCGTCAACACTCGCATGGAAAACACGGCTTACTTCTTGAACCGCTTGCCCTTGATATCACTCAGCTTCTTCGAGCACGGGCTCATGAGTTCATCCGATGGCGAGACGTAGCTGGCTTGGTTCCTGTGGTGGTAAACTCCGTTAGATCGGTTCGCAGCAGCAACAACCACCACCAGAAAGGGGTCCTACTTGTCGCCGCTCTCGAGCTTGCCCTGCAGCACCTGGCGATGGTAATCCATCGAGTTGATCGTCGCGGGGGCCGCCTTGAGCTCGTTCAGCTTGTCCTTGTCCTGGGTGCCCAGGTGCGTGTTGGTCGAGCGGTCGGTGAGCGGGTGGGCGTCCATTGTGAGGGGGGATCTGGGTGCGGAGTCGGGCGTGGTGCGTGAGAGAGAGAGAAAGAGAAAGACAGAGATATCTGAGGGAGTTCTGGATCGGGACCAGCAGAGAGTATATCACTGATGCAGAGAGGGAGGGAGGATGAGAGGAGCAGACAGCAAGAGGATAAGAGCAAAAGCCGCGAAGAAAAACCCGTCGATTGTTGTCATGGCAACCGCACCCCCCGACGGGCCGGTATGACATCGCCTCATCATCATTCATTCATGTCTCGTCTGTAAGTAAGAGAGTAAGTAGCTACAACTTAATCGTCTATCGATACAGTAAGGAAGTACCGTGTACATTGGATGGGTATCAATCAGGATTCCGACACAACGCCAGTCCCCCGGCTCATGCCGATGGCTGCTATACAGGACAAAACAAAAAAAAAAAAAAAAAAAAAAAAGCCCTCATTCCCTCGTATCGCCCCCCGGTCTGGACCGTCTGTCCGCCGTACCTTCGCTGTACTCCGTCCGTCCCGACCGTGTTGTAAGGTATGGACTCTATCAGACAATGGCTGGCCCGGTCTATCTGACGTGGCTGGTCGCCGGCCTCTGTTGGCCAGGAAACCCTGGCGGGCTGTGAGACATGGCGCGAAGCCCTGCAGTCGACTGCGACTGCCAATGCACCGGCACCCCATGCCATGCCCGATGTCATCGGCTCCACATGCCACGAATGCATATCTCCAGGGGTGGCGTATCCCGGAGCTCTGACGATGGAATCACACCCCCTCCCCCGTCACATTCCGCATCGCTGTGGGTTCAGCTGATCCCTCGTCCAGCGACTCGGCCGATCCAGACTCGGCGCCTTCCTCCTCCTCCTCCTCCTCCTCCTCTTCCTCCTCCTCGGGGGTCTCCTCGTTGCCACCCTTCAAGTTCGGCGGACTGCTGTGCGATCGGAGCGGCGGTGCCACCTCCGGTAGCCTCAGCGAGCCCCCCGTCGGGTGCTCCGTCTCCGACGAGCTCATCACATCCGACACAGGGGTCGGTGGCGAGTACGCCAGAGTCGGGCTGATCAGGCCCTCGTCTTGCGAATCCTCCGACAGGTTCCGTCGGTGACCACCCGCACGCCGACTCGAGGAGGTCGGTCGAGTCGAGCTCGGACTCATGGACGGAGAGCCGAAGGGGGGCGACGACGACCTCAGGCTGTAGGACCGCGATACCATGTTCTGCATGCTGGGCAGTTCGATGTAGCTGCTGACAGCCCCCCGCGAAAAGAGCACCAGTCCAAAGCAGAACAGGATCATGATGCTCTGGATCACGGCCACCCGCTTCTGGAACACCAGCTCGTTCGCGAGAACCCCCAGCTGCGTGTTCAACGCGTGCACCTCCTGGTGGTACTGGATCCGCTGGTGCTCGAACTCCAGGGCAACGCTCTTCCACACATGGTCATATTGCTCGCGGAACTGCTTCAGCTCACTGATCACCGTCACGTTCAGATTCTCCAGAAACGTCGACGTCTTCGCTAACTGCCGTTTCTCCACCTTGTTGAACGCATCGCGCAGGATCCGCGACTGCTCTTCGATGTACAATAGTGACAGGCTAGAGTTCGACTCCAGCATCTGGAGCCGTTTATTCACGGACTTGAAGAACGACTCCTGCGTAGTCGGATTCGAGGAAGGAGGTTGAGTCGCCGTGGAACGCGTCGATTCAACCACCCCACTTTGCTCGTCCTTCATAAACCCGGTCGACCGGCTGTCCGCCTCCGATATGGCATAGGGAGGCGCGGTCTCCTGGATCGCTATCGTAGAAGAAGAAGCCGATTCGACATTCGGGCCGACAGGGGCTGCCGGTTTCTGCTCGCACTGCTCCTTGGGCGGAACCTCGTGACCCGCAGCAGCAGACGTAGCATCTTCGCCCTTGGCATTGATTGCTTCGTTTGGTGGCGGTCTTTGTGGAGCTGGCGATGCCTTCTCGGGTCCAGCAGTGGCCGGTGAGTCATGGACACTACATGTCTCGAGCACACCCCAAAGGGCCATCAACACCGGCACATCGATTTCGCCGGGTTCGGAGCTGGGACAAGTCTCTGGGGTCTGGTGAGCAGCCTCGGGCTCATCTGCAGTTGCTGCCGTAGCCGAAGATTCCGAACCAGGTGGCGTCTCGGGCTCAGGGTCCACCGGTCCAGGCTCGAGCACTTCATCTGCCACCTCTTCCTCTACCCGAGTGGCATCCCCGTCATGTTTGTACTCCTCCAGCATGGTCGTCCCGTGTACGCGGATCAAGCTGAGCGGACAATAGAACTCATGTCCGTAATGCGTCAGGAACTCAACCTTCACGTACCGAGCCCAGATCAGAGGGTTCTCGACGGCAAAGGCCTGAACCTCCCGTGTATTCCTCGCCTCGTAGATTCCTAGCTCCCTCCATTGGTCCGGTTTAGCCGGATACCGATCAGCCACGCTGACTCGGAAGGTGTGGAAGATGGAACTGAAAAACTCGTAGTTGGCCAGCACCACCGTATCCACCAGGATGTCATCGCACAGCTCCAAAATCAGGAACTTATTCTTGGCACGACACTCATTCAGCATATAGCTATCCTTGTTCTCGATCAACACCGACGACGACCCCGTACATTCCGAATTCGTCTTGAGCACCGTCGCAGCACAATCAAAGGATGCATAGTTGAACCGCTCCTTGCACGTCGTTCCCGCATCCTTGGAGCGCGACACCCCCGGCTGGCCAACGCTGTGAGCCAGGGCGTCCATCTCGCGATCCCCCACGTCAGGGACCCCATCGCCCCTCGCTGCCGTGGGCACCCGCGCTCCCCAGGGGGCAGGCTTCGCCGCCTCGGGTGTATCGGCACCAAAGCCACCAAAATCCAGTTCGATCTCAACGTCTTCCCCAAGGGAGTCCAACGCATTATTGATTCCCGTAGGCCGTCGTCGGTCGTCCTTCTCGGGCCCGCCACGTCGGTTCCCGCCCACGTTCTCCGCCGACTGGCCGACCTTGGCCAGGTTCTGCTTTTTCCAATCTTCGAAGGAAAGGAATTTGGCGTTATCGAGCGGGGAATCGGTGTCCAACTCCTGGTCTGGTGATTCGTCCGAGGTGGGGACGGCAATGTCGCTGGAGGATGTCACGGATATGGATACAGAGGAGGTCTCTTCGGCAGGTTTCAGCGTGTATGAAGGGCCTGTGTGCGTACCCTGGACGGACAGATCCTCCCACCGGGTCTTGGGACACATGGGCCATTGGATCAACCCGGCCTCGGCAGTCCTCCCATTCCTGACGGGACAGATTGCATGGGCATCGTCACCGACCGTCCCTTCGATCCAAGTGGAGATCAGAGTCATCCATGGTATCCATTGTGTCGCTGTCCACCCGGTCATCTTGGGCTGTCGCAGGGCGCACCCCAGCGACGGGGATCACGAGCCGAGGTAATGCGGCGCAAAGTAAATGGTAATATCACTGGGTTCCGATAGGGCTCATGGCGCAAGCACCTTATGATCAGGAACAGGGTAGTATAATTAGTGGTCTTATATCAGGGGAGGCTCCGCAAAAAGGAGGGGCGCGGAACACAAGAATCTCCTTATCAATCACTCTTGCATGGGCCCCGGGGATGGATGGGGAGCGAGAGGGGGATCGAGCGACACGGCGATGAGGGCTTGAGAAGTGGGAAAAGAGAGGGTACAAATGGCGGGACAGGAGGGCCAGGAGTCGAGTGGCCCAAGACACCGCCTCTTTGAGGAGCGAGGGTTGGGGTGAGAGAGAGTCGCGCGAGAATGGATGGGGTGGCCGATGAGGAGATAGTTCGGTGCCCTTCCTAGTCCCTGCGGGAGGGCGGCCTTGGTGCCGACAGTAAGCTCCGCAGGGGCGGTCTGGAGCGGTGCCCGTCACCGCCTTCTTCCACGGCACTGCGTGACTGGACAGTTGACGGCGGTGTTGACTACGCCAGCTGACGACTAGTCTGCCCCAGTCAGTCAGTCTAGGTAGTAGTTAAAGTCTCCCGTCTACTAGTCGCCTAAGTATAGTCATACGTACTCTATGATGGAGTCTACGTGGTCAGATCCATATTAGTACTCTACTTATAGAATCAATCTACTCCGTAGTAGTACTCCGTAGTCGGATGGGAAAGCCTTGTCCACACTAGAATCACGTGCGATTCGTGTTGGTTAACTGCTATTCACCCCCAGTCCAGTCCTCGTCACAACCCACCCAACCAGATCAGCTAATTACAGTACAAAGAAACCAGTCCAGGCACAGTAGCCTCAAGTCAAAGTGCGCATGAAAGAAAGACAGAAGGGTTGCTTTTCCATGGCTTTCCTGCTTGGTGTCTGGCACCTCGTCACCATCGCCTCCGCCGCCCTGCGTCGTCGTCCAGCCCCGTCATGTTGAACCATTTTTCGTTTCGGAAGAAAGGTGCAAAGTAAACATTTTTTTTGGGAATAGGTGAGAGAAGAGAAGAAGAACCAAGTCTTCGAGAATTGTCCCCCAGTATTCAGCGAATGCGCCACTTTTGAGCCGTTCGTCACCGCTGCTTGCTCCTTCAAAGAGTGCTATATTATACAGAATGGGAAAACAAAACACTAACATGTCCGATGTGCATGGATGCCGCATACAAACAATCTATAAAACGGAATAGTAGGAGAAATTGATAATTGAATATGAGTTATAAGGCCGGCGTGCACCGGTTCCCGGTGTCGTCAAGCCGAGTGAATAGAGACGTTTCGAATCGAGTGTAGAAAAAGAAAAACAGGCCGGAGGATCGGATGTCGGAACAATGTCGGTTTATGGTTGCCACTCGTTCCAGAGTGATTAGTCGGTACAACGAACAGGAAGAACTTCGAACACGGGGCGGGAAGAAGAGCCAGGTAGCGGACCTTAGAGGTGAAGATCGTGCCAGCCACCTACGAGATCGAGGTCTTCGTCGACACTGCCGTCGTAGCTGGCGGAGATTTTCACATGGACAGTCTTTGGGGACTCCCACGCATCACGACGTCGGCCCTTCTCCTGGAAGGGGCGGCGGCGGCGATCTTGGAAAGTCGAGGCTTCCTTCTTAGCGGCCCAGGAGCCATAGTCAAAACCAGAAGAACCTAGACCCCAATCTTTCCGCCAGCTCATGTTGAACGGGAACTTCTTGCGGCCAAGTGAGGCGTCCGGGGACTTGTAGTTTCTTCTCTTGTCGCCCAGCGCGGCCCACTTGTCCACGCTAGAGTTCTGCGGGGGCGTTTCGGGAGTGCGAGGAGGCGTCTTGACGGAAGGGGTGCCCATCCGGACATCCCATGTCTTCCCAGATCCCTCTTCTGATTCAACAGCCGACTTTTCCTGGCGCTGAGAACGGGTATTGAGGAGAGAAGAATTTGCGGTATCCGGCAAGTCAGTCAAAGGGCTGACGAGTTCGGGGACATTGACCTCCACAGGACTGCTGCTCTCGTGGCTCCAGCTACGAGAGTTTTGCTCACGTCGCTGCCACAGGACCCGATCTTCGGGTTCAGACTCCTCCTCTTCATCCCAAAGGTCGCTCCAGCTCTTCGAGATCTGTTCCTCCTTCTTCTTACCGAAAACCATCGAAAGGGAAGGCAATGGTTTGGTAGGGTGACTTGGCAAAGACCCAGTGATGGGCACCGGATCCGAAGAAGGCGGAAACCGGAGCTCCTTTCTGTGGAAAGCAGAGGACCGGAACGAGTCGCCCAGGGCAGATTCCAGCACCGAAGCCATCGATGGGGTGCCTTGGTGGACAGAGAACCACGAGGTACCAGCCGTCTCGGATGCCGGGAAGAGATCTTCCGAGTAGCTCTCGTTGTCGGGAATTGCAGACAGCTGCCGGATAGGCTGAGGTGGGCTGGCCTGCAAAGCTTTGGCCCATGGGAAAGAGTCGCCCTGGTTGATGTGAGGACTCTGGATTGAAGGGGTCCGAAGGGGCTCCCGGTTGGCACTTGCAGTAACGACCTCGCGGTCATCAGTGCAGAACTCATCCAGAGCATCGTCATCGGTGGTGAAAGTGACAGCCCGCATAATGGAATTGCGGATGCCAGAGAGTGAGCGCTTTTCGGGATCAATTGCCAGGGCAAATCTCAGAATCTCGAACGTGTCCTGAGACATGTTAGGGAAGATATCGAATAGCGATTGTCGGTCCCGAACGTAATCGGCAAAGAGGATGTCGGATTCAGTCGGGGTGGCAAACGGGTTGCGGGCAAAGAGAACATTGAGCAGACAGATTCCAATTGCCCAAATGTCGGCCTTGGCAGGGGAATAGCCAACCGTAGATGGGTCGTACTGTTCAGGAGCCATGTAACGGTCACTTCCAACACATGCTTCATGGCACCAAGCGTCACTAGACACCAAACCAAAATCACCCAGCTTCATGGATCCGTCTTGTGTCAAGAAAATGTTCTCAGGCTTGATATCACGATGGTACAGGCCGTTGGCGTGCACGAACTCGACGGCGCTGATGAGTTGCAACATGAAATCACGAACATGCTCGGTTTCCAATGGACCACGGTTAAGTCTGATGGCCTCGTAAAGATCACCATTAGCACAGTACTCCAAAACAAGGTACATGTGAGCATCTGTTTCGAAGGAATGGACGAGGTTGACGATGTTGGGATGGTAATCGAGGCACTTATGGCATTCAAGCTCTTCGAAACGAGCATTGAATGGGAAGGCTCCTCCCTTCATCAGACATTTGATGGCGACGTCTTGGCCGGTCTTGATATCAGTTGCAAGGAAAACCATGCCAAACGATCCATGGTTCAGAGGGGCGACCGTTCGAAACCGCCCATCGAGAAGCTGGCCCTCCACAAAGCTGTTCTTGAGACAGTCCATTGCTGATATATATTCAAACACGACGATGTTCTGCCAGAGATGTTCGTCGTAATAGAATATAAGAAAAGTCGAAGCAGGATCGTAGACTCGATCTGTGCCTGAACAGAAAGCGCTGAGAAGTGGTGGTCTCTTAGACAAAGACCGATGCAGGAACAGAATCAAACAAGCAGGATGCCAATATGGTCAAAATGAGTATGCCGGCCCGTAAGGTAAGTCCAAGCAGATCTTTGCCGCTGAGAGCCAAACGAAATTGAAAAGTGATGATGCGAAAGACGGCGGAATGCAAAGGACAAGAGAAAAAAAACACCGGATTGTTGGCTCAAAGTTTCATATAAATACCGGTAGGGTGATGATATTCAAACAAAAGAAAGGAAATCGAGGTGGGCGCGAGGCGCAGTTCAGAAATACCCTGCGGGGGTGTGGACGACGTTAGGAAATAGTAAAGACTGTTATGGGCTCATCTGTATATCGTTTCAAGGGTGTAGTGGCCGAGGGCCTGGTCGATGAAGTCTGCGGAGAGAAAGAATGTGTCGAAGTGAATGACTATGTCCAGCAATAGGACACTAGGCGACAAGAACAAAGATGAAGAACGCTGCGTGATATCGTAACACCAAATGTATAAACAAACAAGTCTCGTAACTGAAAGAAGCGGCCTTTCAACACCAGGCTGATGAAGGTCCGGGGACGGTCGTGACTCAGGAGGGAGAGAGTGATCGAGGACTATAGAGTCATAGGTCGCCCGATGAAAAGTATATAGTCCTGAGTGGCGAGGAAACTATATAGCGATGGCGAGGGCTCTGGACAACTGGTACGATGGGTCTTCAGTCCCGTTGTTGGACGAGTTGAAGAACCGAATACCAGCACCCGGCCCAGGTAGCGCGGCGGACGGATGGACAACTAAGCAACGTCGACCTCAAAGCGGGCACAGTACCTCACACGTATCTCTGCGATTGAAACGTAGCACGGGTTCAGGTGACGGTTAGTTTGAGGAAGACGACTCGTGGGTCCGATGGAGCTCTCGACGTGGTTGGCTTGGGAATGAGTCACGCAGGGTGTTCGGAAGGCCAGGAAACGAGACAGCGGAGAAGCAGGTAAGACCGTAGACGGGCGGACAAGTGCACTCTCTGGACTAGAGCAGGTGGGGGAGTTCACGAAGTGATCTAATCAGAGGATGGCTGCAAAAGGCACTCTATCGTGTCGCAACGGTGGGAAGGTGAGGCGGCGGATGGATGGATGGTTGGGGTGGTGGCGATGAGAGGATGATGGGAGTGGTTGTATGTAGCAGGAGCAATGGATTCGATGGGAAGGTTGCGGGAAGCGATGGAAGAGGGAGTCGGTGACGGGAGAAGGTAGAGAGGGAGAAGTAGAAGAGGACGAGAGAGGAAGAAGGCGGACGGCGGATGGTGAAGGGAGGTAGGAAGGTGAGGTGGAAGGAAGAGGATGGATGGGCAGGCAGGCAGTGATGAGTGATGACTGGTAGATAGGGATAAGGAGGTTCCGGATGATAGCAGCAGCAACAGCAGATGGGGTTAGGTAGGTACTCGTAACTCGGACTGGGACTAGGCACGGCTAGTCGGAGGGGCGAGGCTAGAGTCAAATGAAGGGCAGACGGCACTCGGAACCTTGGGATGGGGGGGGGGGAAACAAACCCACTTTCGACTGGAGTCACTGGGAGTCACTGCAGCGATGGCGAGAAAGTGGGCGAACGAGCGAGAACCTCCTACGTCGCCTTGGCCCAGGGTGGGTGTCCGGCCGGCCAATGACGGATGTTTCTTACCGTACCGTGCATACGCCGGCATCCTGAACAGACCAGGTTCCTGCGAGGACTGAGCCGGCAGCCCCCGTTTCCTCGTGGTAACAATACGGGACGTGCGATCTTCCGGTCGGCCCACCAGCTTCCAATCGCCTGCAGGTCGAGATGGCCGCTTCCGGCCAGCGCTCCCCACCCCCCTGAATGATTCACCCTCTCTGGCCAGTCTGGCAGTCGCCAGAAGAATCCGCCATGGGTGATTCAGCATCTCCATCGGCATCGTCATGAAAAGCCCACCCCGAGCCCGAGTGACCGCCCGCCTCCCCCATCCACCCCAGCAGAACTATGGTTGAGCCAGCCTCAGAGTCTCCAGCCCAAATTAGGGTCGGCCATTCGGCAGACAGCGTGGCCGGCTGGGCAACGCAAAGAATGGATGGTTGAGGCCGGGAATCACAGCCTCGAGGCCCGTTAATGGCTCACATGTTTCAGTAGCGTTCCAGTCATTACGAAGGCTGTCCTGCCTATCAACCACCTCGGCGGCGAGGCATTCCTCCACTTTCTATTCCGGAGGCCTCCTTGAGTCATCCCCTGCCATCGTTGCCCGGCCGTCGCAATTCCTATTACTGCTTTCTAATTGTCATCGGGCCATTGGCATGATAAATGACAAGATGTGTTGCAATTGGCGTTGTTTTTCGGGGGCGTGGGTGGCGGAGGTTGAAGTCGTGCTTGTCTCTCTCTCTCTCTCTCTATACGGAGTGTCCAGGTACAGGGAAACCTGTCCTGATCACGTCAACCTCCGTGCCCCCTATCAGTGCACTCGTGCGGGTAGTGGTTGGTTAATTATTAGTTAAAATGAAACTTAATATGCATACTACTAAGTAACTAAGATAAGTAGCCTTCCCTCTATCTAAACTTCCAAACAGTCGGACAGGATAAGGGCTTGTTTTAAGGTTTCTCCAAGCAAGACCGCCGCGGTGACTACGGTATCGCAGCAGGGACTTGGAGATACGCCCTGGACACCAAGGCAGCACCGAGCCTACCGGCTAAGGTAAGTTCCTGCAGGTCCCGGCAGGGTCTCATCGCGCCCCATCCGAGCTCGTCATCCCTCCTCCTGGCCGATGCGCAGGAGAAGAAATGCTCCGCGAGATATAAGTAGTAGTAGCCAGAAACATACATAACACGCCTCCGCGGCATGAGTAGTAGTAGGTAACCACACCTTTCTATCCATTTGCATCATGGATATGATGACAGACCATGCTCCTGCAACCCTGTCGACCCTCTCTCCTCTCCGCTGGCCGTCGTAAGAGATAGCGTAATGTAATCAATTTGCGTCCATGATCAACCCCCCTCCCCCTCCTCCCCCCTCCGACGGGACCAGATCAGATCGATGCTGAATCCATCCGGACGGACTCCACAGCGCTGGCGCGAAGAGAGATAGCAGATGACGATGGGCGATGGTGATGCGCGCATCGCTATCATGTTTCCATTTTCGTCTACGGTGGTACTGGGTACTAGTACGGAGTAGTCGTTACTCATAATTCCCTCGGCCGATGGCGGAGCACTGCCTGGGGGGATGGGTGGCGGCCGGGCTACTCCCCTTCCGGTGCCTGGAGTGACGCTACGCCAGCTCTGGGCCAATCAGCATGGTCGCGGTTGGCACTATTTCCAGGCTGCATTAAGCCAGCCCCAAGCAAGCAACGAGTGGGCAGCGTCGTGGCCAATAATTGACCATTCGTTCGGGGCGCCTGTCTGGAAAAGGCCCGGGGCCTGGCTGATCCGCGCTGATAGGGTGCTCTCAGTATGGGGAAGCAGCCACAGGCGATGTCGAAGATTCGCTGATCATTATCGCGGGTCATACGGGGAGGCCAGCAAAGGACTCCGGGCGGTCGGTACTTGCGAGTAGATACCCGACCTGGTAGCAGTTGTACCTAAAAGTCAGGTCAAAGTCAGGTACCTACTGTACTTAGGTACTACTCCTCCCGTACGACGACGACGACGACGACGACGAACCTTCGACAGTGGAGTCTTGTATTCTGGCCGTACCAGGGAAACCATGTGAATTAACAACGTCTTTGTGTTGCACAACCTGCGGGATCCACGTTGATCTTGTTTTCATATTTACCGCGCGGGATTTCTAGCCCATTTCCCTCTGTAACAGGATTTGCGGGGGCGACGATGGGGATTACGTCTCAGACTCCTGGGCCACCTGCTAATCATGCTATCGATCGCGGTGGGGACTGGAGGACAACATATGACAGATGAGGAGGCTGGAAGTATACTTGTGTACCGATATGCTGACTACTACAGGCAGTGCGTGCAGAGGGTACTTCCAACCACGCCTCCTGCTATATAGCTATGCCGTACAGGGAGTCCGGATATACTCCGTCCGAGTAAGGAAGTGGATATGGGAAGGGGGGGGTCAGTTACTTTTAGTTTGTAGTTTGTACAACTGGAACAAGGTGAATGGACCGACGAGGTCGGCCTCTCACAGCCGCAGTTGACGCTCGGAGACAAAAAGACCAACTTGTCCAGAGCTACCTACTAAGCTAGGTAGGCTGGGCTGGGCTGAGGGAAGGGAAGGATAGGGAAGGAAGGGAAGGAAGGGTGGGTGGCAGCGCCCGTGGCTGGCATGTTTCCGGGCTGCATGCCGGGCCCAACCTGGAGAAGGGCGATGGGCAGATGCTGGCGGTGAGGAAGCGCTTAGCCCGGGGGGTGCATTAGTGCCAGCTTGACCGCCTCCCGTGGTGTGTCGGGAAGGTTTCGTCCTTGCAGCTGGAGAGTTGCGTGTCTCGTTCATGCAGGCTGCCTGTCCCCGAAGCCGCCCAGCAGGATGAGGTGGTCAGGTCCTTTCGTCAGAGGGCAGCGGGCAGAGGACAGCGGGCAGAAGGCAGCAGAGGGTGGAGGGCGCGGTACGAAAGTACGGGGCGCGGCCGACCCGATTATTCTTCCAGCTGCCAGGTGGCTGTTGCTCAGGTATCACGCGATAAGCACCGTGGTCCTGGCCCCTCCACACCACCACCACCACTACACCCACCCGGTCACGGTCATCATCACCACCACCACCACCACCATCCACTATCCTTCGGTGGTCCCTTCGATTTATGTTGGGTGGCTGACACGCGATTCGTCTGAAGGAGAGGTTTCCATGAGGTTCCATCATCCCAGGATTCGAATGATCGAGGTCCCTTCTGGCCCGATTAGGGTTTTCCGGCGGTGCTGGTCACCTGGGGCCCTCGCCCAGCAGAGTTCTTGCTAGCATTGACTCTGCCCATGGGACCCGAGGGGCTGGCCGAAACGTGACCTGGTCGCGAGCCTGGCTGTCTGCGACTGGAGGGGATACGGGGACGAGGTTCGAAACGAGGTTGGATCCGTGGATCCCATCCTCCTGCTTCTCCTCCTCCTTATCGGCGACGATTATCAGACGTAGCACCGAGATCCAGAGTCTATCCATCCTATCCCTATCAGTCCCAGCCCGCTGTCGGGACACAGCTATCTGTGGAACCAGACGACGGTCGCCAGCCGACCTGCCACTGGACTGGAGTAGGGTTCGAAGTCTATCGGTGGTAACCATGGATTGAAGAGTTGCGATAGAGGCGGGAGGTTGCACATCATCACCATTCCTCTTCGCCCAACTGTCAGGGAAGATAAGGGCTGGGAGGGGTGATCGTCTCGCCCGTCCCTCGGATTCCGTATATACCCCGTAGTCCCCAGGACGACAGGTCGACGGCGGTCGTCCATCCCTCCCATAGGCCATCGCGACGCCCCGGTGGATTAAATGTGTATATACTGATGTAACCCGGGTGCCCAGCCGCCAGATAACCAACCCATCCAAGCACGCCAGCCAACTCCAATCATTGTGTAATCCGACTCGCTGAGCACGCGACAACATGAATGATCAACAATGGCCGACGGAAGTACCGACGATGGAAGGTGAAGTATGGAGGTTGTGTAGGCATCATCATCATCATCATCGTCGTCGTCGGCAACACACAACAAACAGCCAAAGCAGTAACAACAACAGCCTTGGTCCCCCTTGGAGTAAGTCAGTAGCACCACTTGGGACTAGCCCACCACTAGCAGTATGGAATACCCCGCACGATCTGCGGTCGCGTTCGCAATCCCCCCGCCCGATAGGCCGGCGGCCCCCCCTCTTCCTCCCCCCCTGGGCTGGCCGTCGCCGGGGGTGCTTCATTCCCCTTCTCATTTCGGGCGCAGCGGAAAAGCAAATCCCACGCGCCATCAAATGAGATTCCCGGGGGGCATGATTGCGAAACCACCCGCATGGGAGAGCAGACGGGATGGTCTGATCGTTGATGTTGATGTTCCCCAGATTCGAGGATAAAGTTCTTCGGCTGTCCTGGCGCCGGCCTCTCCTGGTTCCCCCCTTACCGATCAGACCGTTGGGACATGTCTCATTTTTGCGCCGGAGACCGGAGACACTGGCGAGGGAGGAGGGCACTTACGCGTTGACTTGACTTGACTTGACTCCCAGGCGTCGTCGGTCCCAACCTTGAACTAAGGTTCTGATTGTTGAAGCTCTCTAACCTGACTAGGCAGTGTTCTCGATAACTCCAACCCCGGATTCTGTAACCATCGCCGTAGATACTCCGGCGCGACATCGGATAGGCAAGTATCAAGAAGTCGACAATGCAATAATTGAATCTCCCCATGATCAGCATCCCCCTCCCCCCAAAGATTAATCCCGCACAGCATCCCGCCGGAAACCCCTCTTTTGGCCCTCGTCCTGTCTCAGACCAGACGCCCTGATCGGATCCATCAGCAATCCGACGCACCGCGACGCTGCACGGCAGGCAGCCACCACCAGGCATATCATATGTACCGGCTACCGATGTGCGACCGCCCTGTACAGGAGCCTACAGCCACCTGGCCGCTGTACCTGTATGTACACCTGTATGTACCATGTACCTGTTCTGTCTGTCTCGTGTCTATCTGTCTTCTACTGTCTACTCCCTTCCATTCAATCATTCATCCACCCATCCACCCATCCACCCCCAGAAACTGCCCACCTGCCATCGCAGGCTGACGAGAGAGAGCACCACGCAAGGACAATGCTTGCTGGCCTGCCTGCCTGCCTGCCTGCCTGTCTGTCTGTCTGTCTGTCTGTTCGCCCGCATCGCATCACATCCCCCGAGATATTTCGCCCCCCCTCTTTCTCCCTCTTTTCTCCTCCCCGGAACCATTATCTCATCTACAACTAACTGTTTGTCTCTGTTTGCCACCAACATCATCCATGGATGCATGCATGATTACACAAACACAATCACAATCACAATCAGCATGCATATGGGGAACGGGACTCCCGCGTTAGGGCGATAGCTATATACCTACCTACATAGTACCTAAGTAGGTGCAAGATAGTCCGTCCGATAACCACTCCCACGACCGTAAATAGATAACCGCAGGGGAGGGAGGGGCTAGACTACATAGATGGCTGAATCATCGCAGTCATGTCGTCAGGCCCCGGCAAGTGGCGTGGGAAATGGGCTGGATGGCTGGATGGATGAATGGATGGATCCGATCCATGGTGTTTCGGACAGGGATGCCGGCGCTTGGGTGCAGTCGTCTCGTCACGGGCGGCGGTGCTCGCTGCACTCTACTTACACACTAGGTACTCACCACCTGGTGGTACTGGTAGGTAGGTGTGTATGTACACTCTGCACGGACTGACTTCCTTAGGCCCGGCCGGTCTATCTTGAGGGTCGACTGCAGTAGACCGGGTCTGGTGTGGATGCAGCAGGTGCAGGCAGCCCTGTGGCTGCGTGTTTGTCTGCATCCTCCAACCTGGGCGATACGCTCGGGGCCTGCCGCCAGGCCCTTTGGAGTCCAAGACTCGCCGGGTGGATCGGTAAGGAAGGTGCTTTTGCAGACAGGGATGGGATTGGAGGGGCTGCTGGTGGTGCTGGTAGTGCTGGTGCTTGGGTTTGATTTGATTTGATTTGATTTGATTTTTTGTTTTGTTTTTCTCTTCTCTCTCTGTCCCGTCCGTCGGCTTCTCTTACCAGCCTCCAGGGGTCGGTGTGTTGTCGTCTACTATCTATCTAGTATCTAGGTGGAGGGTTGAGGACGGTCTGGTCTGGCCTGCTACTTACTACGCCCATTATTGGCCCGGGGAAGGTCACCTCCGGCCCCCCTACGGTAGTACTGGGCAGTAGCTAGCTTCGTATGTCCATGTTGATATGTGCATAGTATTATATACCGGCAATCAGTGGCACTCGAGACAAAAAGAAAAAGAAAAAGACAGACATGCAGTACTTCATGAGAAACAATTCGTTCACGCTGACAATGCAAGGCGCCATCGTACGACTCGGTAACTGTAGCTAGGCAGAGAGAAAACAAACAACGAAAGGGAAGAGAAAGACCTCGCATGCATGCTGGACGCACGTGCATATCGCTCACAACGCCCATTCATCCGCCCCGTGCAACTCGGCGAAGAATGGCTTGTCAATCTGCTTGATTGCATGATCACCGCAGAGGATGCTGGAGACGACGTTAGCTTGAAGACAGGAGACTGTGCCCGGATCTGCAACAACGGATGACTTACCAGGCCTCGGCTATTAGCCCGTCCAGTTCCCTCACGATCTCCTCTCGTCGAGACGCACCCAACGTCCCCTTGTTCAGCTGCGCTTGCAGGTCTCGGATGTATTTCTTCTTCCCACCTGCACCGTCCAGCACTTCCTTGCCCAGGCAGTCGCTGTGGAAGGCATGCTGGCAGGGGAACACGAAGAACTGCCGGCTCAGCACCGGCAGTGAGCAGAGCCAGCACTTCTCCCCGGGCTCGACAATGGCATACCGCGTGTCCAGGGCGGCGATTTCGGTCCGGATTTGGCGCGCCGTGTGGGCCGAGTTATCCATCTCCTGCCGCAACTCATCGATGTGTCGGGAGTACTCCTCCAAGGCGCCGCAGATCTCGTCCTTGAAGTCGTCGATGACAACAAAGTCCGGGAAGAAGGGGATGAGATCTTCGATCCGGAGCAGTTCGCACCGTCGAAGGAACTCGATCGCATCCTTAATCCCCGTTCCAGGCTGCCGGATCTTCTTCTCCGCCACAAGGAGCCAGAGCTTCTTGCGGAGCTTGCCGTTGCCTTCCGGTCGGTCGGCCACAATGGCTGCTAGTTCGATGTCCTCATGCTGCAGAGCCAGCTCCACCGCCTGGAGGTATTGTCCCATGGCGCTGTAGATGTGGACACACGACTGAACGCGCTGGTGTTGAATGCAGAGCCGAAGCGCAAAGTCGGCATCGTACGGAGGTGGTGACGAAGCTTGAGACTGCAGGTATGTAAGAAGCCCCGCCTCCGAGGACGAGGGACTGGAGGCATGGATGGAGATCAGGGTATTATGCACCGCTGCCGATGGGTTCGGATGGTTGACGATGATAAAGTTGAGATACCGCACGGCCTGGTTCTGCCCAAGCGGAACGTTGACCATCTTGTTGTAGTTCAACAACGCAGGTATCAGCTTCTCCGGGTCCAGGTTGGTTTGCCGCATCAGAATGTCGACTAATCCCGCCGCAGCATGCGTCATAAGAACGCTGCTATACTTGTAGAACACGTCCGGGTCGCTCTGCCTTTGTAGAACATTGAGCGCCTCGGTCCATTTCTCCCGCTGGATCCAGTAGGACAGTACGTGGTTGTGGTCGTTGACGGCCGTGGCGAAAAAGAGAAGCTCCTTTTCTCGACCATGGCTACTGATGATGTCGTACGCAGTCTTCTTGTCCAAGTCCGACCGGTACTTGGTGACAAACTCTTGGAATTCGGCCCGAACACTGCCCAGCTCATCCTTGACTTCCTCTGTGCTTGTCCCCTCCGCCAGCTCGGCCCTGGTGGCGATGTTATCATCAAGCGAGTTCAATTTGGTCATAAACACCTCGACCAGCCAGCTTGCAACCATGATCCGCTGCATAGAAGAGGACTTGTTGTAGGTAGAAAGCTGGCCCAGAAGATACTTTCGGAGAGCATCATACTCACCACGATTGATCAAAGTCAGGCAGACCTCTTCAAACCCTTTACTGCTCTTGCCCCAGACCTTAGCCGCTTCTTGGTAACGGCCCTTGCTGGCGAGGAAGTCCCCCGAAGCGGTCGAAACCGCATCCTTTTGGGCGCTGGTACGGGCGTACTGTAGAGCCTCATCGAACATCTGCTTTTGAAGGAAAATCTTCCAAACATCTCGGTCCTCATCTTCAACCGCAATCTCGAAGATTTCCTGGCTGGTGAACAACCAGTACGTGTGTTGCATCGCATCCGTCAAAAGACCCAAGGCACTTTGTCCTGGCTCCAGTACCGCTTCGTCGTAGACAATCTCCTCATTCATGCGATTAACCGCAAGGACCCTGCCTTCAACGAGCGCTAGGATGTGCCACTGGGACAAAGTCATGGCGGCTATAGGATCTTGGATGAGCTTCTTGCCTCCTCTGGAGGATTCGCTAGCCGGGAATATTGACCGCTGGAGCATGTTCGAGCTCTCGAATGGCTGACCAAGCTTTTCCGACGAATATGGAAGTTGGCCGTGATAGATACCTTGTGAGCTGAGCCAAGCGAACTCATTCTCCGGATGACCGCTCGCATTTTGGCCCTCCGGGATAATGGGCGAGATAGCCAGCGATGACGGTGCCGCGTTCGAGGGCTTCTGGATCTCATGGACCACAGGCGCTTCACGCTGGAATAAATCAGCATATCTGGGACTACCTCCTTCTCTCCCGTATCTCCCCGTGCGTCCAGAAAAATATAGTATCCTGCCATGGGTTGCTATCAACACCCGTCTTAGCTCGGGTTTGTTGGGAATCGCCTCCGCCCAGAGGCCTGTCACCGGGGAGGCCTCTGGGGCTTTAAAGATGGTGTGTGCGTATCTCTCTTCACGACGATAGAATTCGGCCGATGGTTCAATGTAGGCCTCCCAGATATGACCGTCCGTAGTACCCAGGAGAATCTCCCTCGTCGAAGCCGTCGGAAGCGAGGGGTTCCACGCGACACTTTCTATCGAAACGCCCTTTAGCCGCGACAGTGGCTTGGGCTGTCTGGACTGAGTATGGAGGTAGTAGTTCTCGCCTAGGGTAGTGGTGATGATTAAATGCGACGCAGACGGGTCGAGAAACATGCGGCGAATGACACCTATCTCTGAGGACTTCTTAGGGAGGTCGATATCTAGAAAAGGCCCAGTCAGCATCATCGCAACGAGTGTGGAGAGCCATGCCTCCATCCGAGGGAGGGACCAACGCACCATCGATATCCTCGGGGGTATCAAGATCTATACGGAGGATGCGGCCGGTCGACAAGGCCAGGATCAAGACATTGTTCGCGACCTGCGCGGCGACGAAGTCCGCAGCCAGCGGGAACTGCAGCTGCACACGACGGACATCGAACATGGACAGAGCGGCGTCCGGAGGAGGCTCGGTGAGGTTGCTGGGAGCAACATAACCGCTGGACGTCTCCAGCGCCATGATGCGCCAATTGTGGAGAACGGCCCTATTTCATCGCTCGGCCGCAGGGAGAAGCCGGAGTCGAGCTGCCCGAACGGATGCTGAGCGGTCAGGCAAGCTGGTTGGTGGTGGCCGATGATGAAGATGGGGGGAAGCTGGACCACGACGGAGGCGGCGTGGATGCCTTGGCACGCCACCCGGCCTGAGGCAGCAATGGACGCCATCCTTACGGAGTGCGTAGTCCATGGATACTACTGGATCCTAACAACATGGATGTATGCATGCACTGACGATGAACGCTGACCACACGCTACTGACTACTCTATTGACTCGCTATGCCGTCTACAAAACGCCATCAACAACAATCCAGCCCTCCATCGCGAAAAAATGGCCGAGTTCAAGCCACTAAATCATGCACCATGCCTGGGTATCGAGTACAGCGCGGCAAGGGAAGAAATACAAAAGCCATGCGAAACATCGTAAAGATCATCATCGCCATGGTCACATAACAGCACACTCCCGGTCCAGCTTCCGTCCGATCTTCTCCCGCCCCTTATCCTTCAGCTTGTCTCGGTATCTTTCGGAATCTCGAGTCCGTCGGGGACTTCGGTCCTTGCGCTCATGGCTGGGTGGGCTGAATTTCTCCCCTGGCCCAAGCTCATTCTCCGTCAAATCGTTGCTGTCACTTTCGGGAGACAGTCCCTCGCCGGAGAACTTATCTCGGCTAAGTCGCCCAGCAAACCGTGAAAAGGTAGCGCTGATTCGGTTCTCGCTGGCTTGGCTCCCAGCACGGCTGCCCGGGTTGCTCTTCATACCTCTGGAGCTGCGTCGGGAAAAGGAGACCGAGCCTCTGCCGTCCTCTTCTCTTGGGGTGAGTCTCGGCGAGCTCGGTGGGAAAGATGGTATTTGGCCTGGATCAAAAACTTCAGAAAACGCGACACTCGGCTTCCGTCCGTTCTGGCCCACGGGGGTAGGGTCTGCTCCATCCGGGCCGGTGATTTCAAAACTTGGCCGGCCAGAACGGCAGCCCTCCGTGCGATCTCCACCCGTCTCGTCTACAGATAGCGTGTGTGACTTCTGTGACATGCCAGCAGGCTCTGAGTCTCGAGAATCCACCGACATGTCGGAAGAAGGTGGCTTGTTGAACAGATTAGCTGCCGCAGCATCCTCGTTGACGGGTAGAATCTGAAAGAACAAGAGATATGGTGACTCGTGCTTCAAGGCCTGCTCGATGTCGACTAGTGTCACACGCTCCTTTGCCAAGTCATCGAATCGCATCCAATATTTCGAAGAATCGGACGGTGCGGTATCCTGGTCAAAACCATGAGAGCTGGATGGAGGCGCGCCAGCACTTGTGCCCCTGACAATAGATATGTAATGCCCAGAATCAACTGAGTTTCCTCGGTGACAGACCATTGCCTGCAAAGACAACTTAAAATTGCCATATATGGGGCCCTCCTCTTCCATGCTATCATCTTTAATGAAATGAGGGAGTCCTATCTCGGTCGGAATGTCGACAAATGTGTTAAGCCGGACTGCTTTTCCGTTCGGTAGCATGGAATAGCGCTTGAGACACATGCCCAAGATTGGTCGCTTCGAAGAAAAGTGCGCTGCGACCTGTGCATCATTTGTCGGCGTATTGTCGGTGTACCATGCTACAATTATGTTAGTGCTTCCCTTTGCAGGTAAGATGGACGGGCCTAACGTATTAGACTGAAGAACTGCCAGGCAGGCATCATGACTTCTTTTCTGTATGACCCTCTCCTCTGCGAAGTAAAGTTACCGTCCTTCATTTTGCCATCTTCCATGGTGGGGAAGAACCGCTCTTGAACGATGCTGTTTCGTCGATACGATGGACGATCCAAGTCAATCGCTTCCGAGAGTGAGGCTACTGGCGTCATTTCTTCCAGTTGCGGGGTTGATTGGCTTGTACATGGAGATAAGGGTGACCCAACCTCCACAGTCTCAACGTGTGTCATAGACCCCTTGGCTAGCGAATCCACGGATCTGGTAGACCCAACGGTATTACGCCGCTCTAAATATCGCTTGACCTCGATCCGGTTGTTGAAGTATGACTCTAGGCAGTCTTCCAGAGTCACGGTATGGCCATCAACGGGCTCGGGTATCGCAACTTCTAACAATCTTTCGTTGATAAATTTGTGGTCACCACTAACGTCCTCTTTACCGGTATGGTAGATATCCATCTTTAATGTGAGAAGTGGTAGTTCTAGCTTCTCCGTGACGAAGGTAAACGCCTCCGACGTATCCTGCTGGCGAAGTTTGGCTGCATCTTCCCACCCACATTCTGCGAGGGCATCCTGCAAATGTTTTGTCTTCGGATTTCAAAAGTAAGTTTCAGTACGGAAGAAACGATTCGCAGAAAGGATACCCACAAGATCCGTTGTTATGAGCCTTCCCGACCGGAGCATATTGACCCACAGCCTTAGCAGTATCGACAATTTCCGACGGGGTTCGTCATTGAAAGACTGGTAGAGAATTGCCTCGAAGCAATCTAACCGCGCAAACATCGCAAAAAGCAGTGCATCCAGGTAGCAGGTGACCCCTTCACGGTTCACTGCACCGAGAAGCTTTGTGGTCGGGGTGTACCCTCTTATAATGCCTTCGATTGAATCCTCGAGGATCATGAGTAGCTCAAACGCTTTGTCTACATCTCCCTTGGCGTACTCCGATTGTAGGGCATAGCCGAAGTGTTCTTCTTTCAAGCCGGTGATACCAAGTTGTGCGACACGTTGCTCCAAGATCTTGATCTACTTCCTGGTCAACGAGGGACGGCCGCTTCCGCAATTGGGTAATCACCTTCTTTTGCTCTTCATTGGCTTCTCCGGTGGGAATCTTATCGGAAGAGAAGAACCCACGAAAATGGGGACGAGAAAGGACATTCGACGTCTGGAAAAAGCAGGTCCGTCAGCATAGTAAGGCTACCGTGGACAATTCTTTTCCGTGCAGCGTACTCCGTACATACCTCTTCTTTGGCATGTTTTCGCTCACGCCTGGTGAGAAATCTGTGTATGCCACTCATCTTCAGCAGCGCATGTGTCCTAGCTGGATGATGGAGGAAATGGACAGGTGTGTGAAGTGTGGAGTCCGTGATGCGACAACATGTGGGGGATCTATATAAATCCTTGCTCAGGCTCCCGAATTCCGATGGAGCATGCGAAGAGATCTGTTTGTGGGGTCACAACGCATATCAGATGGTATTATAGCTGATGACCTTTGTCGCTGATTGAACAGTCAAACCTTTTCGCTTTTCTATTTTTTCTTCAATTTTTTTTTGAAGTTTTTGTTGCCCCCCCTCAGAATGTTCAGATCCGTAGAGCCCCCTCGTCTAAACTAGGCGCCAGGTGAGATTAGTGACATCACATGCGCGGGCACAAGATCTCAATCACACCGTGGTTGACGAGGATACCCCAGAGTCGGCAGGAACAGAGCAATAAGAAGGAGAATGACTGAGGTGGTTTCAAGAGTCGCCCATCAGAAGACCTTGGCAGCCGATCGAGGACGATCCCAGTGCATGGACTTGTGTACCGGAGGACGATAAGCTGGGGTGGTGGCGGGGATGACGAAGGTGATCACATGTGGGCGGCTCCACCGCCCGCCCTGCGGAGGACCGTACTTTGTGCCTGAGGTGTCAAATTGCGCCCGATCCCTCAGGCTCCCAATCTATGCCCCGGCCACGTGACTGCATCCCGAAAGAGTCGATGTTCGCCGGTCCGCGAAACAATTTTTGGGACTCCAGTCTCGACCAGTCTACAGCAACCCGCTTCGCCTGTGGACCTCAATGGCTGCCAGTGAAACATCCAGATACCTGGCGAGGTCATTGCCTCGGACTTTGGTGCCTTCTTCCCGGCACCAGGCCCTCTGCTGGCGACGCAATGCCTCCGATCAGGCCTCGTCCAAGGCGCCGTCCGCCGACCTCAGCGATCTGGAATCGACCAGCTCGCTGACCACAACCGCCTCCCAAGATGTGATCAAGTCCTTCCAGCCGATCGAAAGATCCAGAGCGCGCAAGACTCAACTGCCCCGGAGTCGGTAGGTCCTCCCTCCCCTGCCCCCCGACACTGCAACTGCACCTCCACCTCTCAACCTCTCTCTCTCTCTCTCTCTCTCTCTCATGGATGTGTTCTAATCGCCCACGCCCGCTCCTAGTTATCAATTCCGTTCTCCCAAATACGACCGTGGTCCTCTACATCCTCACAGGCCCCCTCCGCCATCTGATCCCTCCTCCCGACTCTACGTCCCCGGTCCTTTTTCCCTCCCCCGAGTAGAGCAGACTTACCAATCCACCGTTGCCTCGGACATCCTCACCCTCCTCTATGTCCACAACCCCCCGGGTTTCAAGCCCCCCGTCAAGGCCCCCCGTCTTCGCTCGTGGGATGACAGCTCCCCGTACCACAAGAACAGGCCCCTCCGTGGACCCCGCGGCGGTGATGTTCTCCGACTCCTCCGCCACCCCATCACCTTCAACAACATCCCCAAGCTCGAGCGTATCACTCTTCACAGTTATGTCAAGCAGGCTGCCTGGGAACACTCGGGATGGCTGCACGTTGCCGGAATGGCCATCCAGGCCATTTCCAACGTCAGGGTGGAAACTTTCAAGTCCAAGACCAGCGTTGCCCAGTGGCATATTTCTCCCGGCCGCGATACCGTCGCGGTCAAGGCGGAACTTCGCGGCGAGAACATGCACCATTTCTTCGGAAAGCTGGTCGATCTTGTGATGCCCAGAATCAAGGATTGGGAGGGTATCAAGGGCAGCAGTGGTGACAGCAGCGGTAACATCACCTTCGGTCTTGAATCGGAGGATATGGCTCTCTTCCCTGAGATCGAGGTGAACTATGACATGTACGTCCCTCCCCCATTTCTCTCTCTCTCTCTCTCTCTCTCTCTCTCTCGTCACATTTATAGCTTGTTACGTGGATGCCGGGAGACACGCGTATGACAAATATGCTAATTACAATGGATAAAATAGGTATCCCCCGAAGATGATCCCCGGTTGCCACATCACCCTCCACACCAGTGCCACTACCGACAAGGACGCCCGTATGCTGCTCAGTGCTTTGGGTGTTCCCTTCCACGGCAAGCTGGTCAACTAGAGCCTCCTCCCTGCAGGTTAACATGGTTGGCTGTGGTATAGACGTTGTCTTTTTCCCGCTCTTCTCAAGCAAACTCTTCATTACTTTCCCCGACTTGTTTTGGCACTGAATATGTAACATGAAGGATATATTTGTGGTATTGTTAGATTTTTTGTAAAATACTCTCTCTGCTTTGGTTATCACATTGTTCCAATTGAAGCTCGATCGATTCTTTCAACCAAGTCCAAGTATTAACAACCCGCTTAACATTCATGATCGTCGAATTAGTCTATCTGCTAAATATAATATAGAGAAGCCCCTTAGGACCGCGATGCACGTCAATACTTATTAACGCTACAGTCACAGCACAGCATAGAGCGTCACAAGAGGAACACACAGTATGCTGAGGGGATGGGGCTCTGTACAAGAATTGAATCGACTTCACCATTACTTGTCAACAAGAAAAAAATGAAGTCTGCCGCTGTGTTTATGCTTTTATCAGGAGCAAGGTAAGGAAGATTACCTAGCGGGGAAACGTTCACACGGACATTAAAAAACAAAGAAACATGAATCAAGGGGTATTCAAATCTCCAAAAAAAAAAAGAATCAATCGACCAAACATTGAAATCAATTCGTCATCAATGTGCTTGCATGCAGATCGGGCTTACGCAAGAGGGCTAGCCAGAAATTGGCACTTCAGGAGCTCGTCCGCGCTGGGTCTCTTCTCGTAATCCACCTGGAACGTCATATCCAGGAACGCCACGGCCTCATTGCTTGCGTGCTCCGGAGCCGGAGGCCTGGCCCGCTCCCTGCCAATGGCGTAGATGGCCTGCAACTGACTACAAGCAGGGAACGGATGGGCGCCGGTGAACATCTCGACCACAAGGCAGCCCAAACTCCAAATGTCAGCCTTCTTGGTATGGACCGTCTGTTGAACCACTTCGGGTGCCATCCAGTACACACTACCCTGCATGGAGACTCGGTGTACATGACCGCCTCCGCCACTAGCTCGGGCCCCAAGGAGGGTGGAGGCTTCCACCCGTTTGGAGATACCGAAATCGGAAATTTTGATGCCGCCCTTGTTGTCAACAAGGATATTGGCACCTTTGATATCGCGGTGTATGATATCGCGGCTGTGGAGATATGAGAGACCGGCAAGAATCTGTCTGACGAAATTCTTGATCAGGGGCTCTTGGAAGGTGTTGTACTGCTTGAGCATCGTCGCGATGGAGCCTCCCGGTACATACTCCAAGAAAATGTTCAGGTACTGGTCATCAGCAGCAGTGCCCAGGTACTGAACAATATTAGGATGATGAAACCCTTGTAGAAGTTCAATCTCATGCTTGAGGGCGGTGACCATGCTGTTCTTGCGTTTGTCAAACTCTGTGCCTTTGGTTGCGGACGGTATCTCGACTTGTTTCACAGCCATGAGCTCTCCGGTGACAGCATGGAGAGCAAGGAAGACACTTCCGAAGGAACCTTCTCCAATCAGAGAACCCTTCATCCAGTTCTTGGGGGCGAAGTTGTTTCCGGCCAGGAATTCATTCAGGCCATCATCTTGTTCCTCCCCATCCTCTGCCACGAGGACACTCAACCGCTCATTAAGGGAGCCTCCATCGGTTGCAGCGACACTTGCATTTTCATCCACAAGGCTCTGGCGCGAGGTAGTAGGATCATCCGAGCCACTATCGAAAGAAACGTATGACTTGCGATTTGGTTCGATAGGTGACTCTTCCTGGAGAGGCTGAAGGGAACTGGAAGCGATAGAATCCCGATACGACGTCGAAGGGAGGTTGAACTTGGAGACTGAGAGCGGTCTTGAAGCGCGAGAAGGCTGTGCTCCAGTATTGAGCCATGTATCTGCAATGCTCGGGATAGGAGGTGCATCTCTTAAGCTGGATGCGTAACTTGTGTTGCTGACAACGCTCAACCGGCTGGCAGCCCGGCTCAGGCGCTGAGATCTGCGGACCGACATGCGCATGGTTTTTTCAATGTCCTCCCGGTGGTGACTAGGGAAATAAGACGTAATCTCATGGATAATCATCTCGCTAGGAGGGCGGGCACCAAAGAATGATCGTAGCTTGCCCGCCTGTCGCTCATTCACAGGCCTTATCTCAGGCTCGCTCGGGGTCTGGTTGTGTCGGGAAGAGACGGGCGACATCGGTTGCTTGATGTTATGCCAGGGCTCTCCAGTCAGTTGTTGGATTTTGATCTGGTTGCGGACATTTGAGCTATTCAAAGCATTCATATGGGCCATCTGGCTTTCGTCTACCGCCAGTTGGGAAGCTCGGCGGAGCTCATCCGGATCTGGTTCCCCAGCATGGATTTTGCGCAAGATTAGACGGCCCCGCTCAGACCGGAGAGCGCTTTCGCATACTTCCATCAGCTCTTGATCGGTAAGTCTTCTGCAGTTAGAAGGATCGGGTTCCAGGCCGTCCAATACATAGAAACAGTAATTGCGGTATTGGTGTTCCGGGAGCTGGAGTTTCTTCAAAACGCAGAGGATGATCTCATCGGCGGTCTTGCAATGCTTGATGTCCAGCATCTTGGTCTGCCCCCCAGTGTATATCACCCTGATGACGGGCGTATTTGTTGGCATGGGGCCCATCGTCAGGATATCCAGACTAGGATTTTGCCTCAAGTGTGACCCGGTTTTATGGCTGTGCCCCGCATCACTGGGAGTGCTCGGCTTGCGGCTTGATCCACCAGATGACAGTTGGCTGAAGTACCCCTGTCCTTGTTCCATCCGTCCAGTTTCCATTGGGCTACTGGCAACATACTGCTGAGGGCGCAAAGGTGACCCTGGCCGGGATGAGTTTTTGTTGGCAGAGTAAATGTGAGCGCTGGTTTCGGCCGCTCGAGATGAGCGACGGGTGGTGGTGCTAGAAGTCTGCCGGGGATTGGCTGGACGCGAGGGCTCAGACGAGGCGTTTGTGTAAGATACGGCTTCAAGCGTAGCCAATTGGTTCTGTTTAACGGTGAGTACAACTCATCAACCGATGACGTATCCAACTCACCATATTCCTTTGTTTACGGTTGAGAACCGATTTATTCCGAAGTTGCTTGATGGCAACAAAAATCCGCACCCGATCGCCGATTTTTTTGATACCCATTTCCTGGAGGATTTTCTGATCACATTCAATCAGATTGTTGCCATTGAAGTTGTTCGCTAAAGTCCATCATCAGCACCTTCTTCCATAGGTGGGGGTTTGCTTCAGAACCGAGTAACAGGGGATTTTATGGCTGTGGTTACCTTTAAATAAGGCTTCGTATTGACCACAATTTATGCTGTGAAGCCAAGCAACAACTTGTTTCTCGTCCCAGGACCTTGTCACGGTCAATCTTCTGCAACCTTCATTGGCAGATTCAGATGCAAGCAAGACTCACCGCGCAGCATCAAGCCCATCGTACACATCGGAGAAGCTCGACTCCGTAGGACTCGTGAACAACATCCCACTCTGTGAATCCCCAACCGTGGCGGTCTTCTGCGATGAACCAGTGTAGTAGGAGGTTGTTGGGGTCTGGGTGGCAGCCACCCCCATCGGGTTGTAGGTAGCTTTGGCGAGCATGGTGAAGAAATGCTGAGGTCGCAAACGATGACCCCTGCTGTGTATGGATCTTTCTTAAAGGCCTGGGTGGCGACCAAAAGCTGCGATGAAACCCTTATCACTCGTATAACCGGGGCGGTGTCTTCGGAGCACCGGCTAGAGAATCAGGGACTCGAGGGAGACGCGGGATCGCTTAATGCATGGTATAGAATTCTAGATTGGGCGGGTCAACGTCAGTCCCAAACACGGCCTCAAAGTTGAGCGGTGCCAAAGATGGGGTCTCCGACCCCGCGGCGGGCGCCTGTGGAGGGACGGTCACGGATGCAGACCTACACTTCAATCCGAATCGATATCACGGATGCATCCGATAGGAACAAGACAACAGCATGCGTGGTGATTCAGCGCTGCCGTGGAGGCGACCAGGTCCTCCTTTGTACCGCTCTGCCTCTGCTGGGGGGGCCTGGGTCGCACTAGAAAAGTCGTCGATCTGCGGCTATCACTGACCGAGCCCGACGGGGTTCGGGAGAGCAGCAGGGGATGTGAGGGAGGGAGGGTGTCGAGGCGGAGGCGGGAGAGGCTGAGAGGACGAGTAAACCCAGCGACAGCGGTGATGGCTGGCCGGAGGATCGGTTCGGATCGCAGTGAAAGGGACGGGGAGTTGAGACTTCAGGCTTGAGAGGCAAAGACAGAAGAAAGACAGAAAAGTGACGGCCTGGTCCTATCTAGCGTGGACCGTCGGAAGACTAGTACTCGGTCGACGGTCCGTACTTAGGGACGTCGTAGTACGTACGGAGTAGTACGTAGCGGGAGCAGTAGTAGTAGTAGTAGTAAGGTAGGTAGTTAGTTGCGAAGAAGAATACCTACTAGTCTTGCTTACAGAATGGATCTGACGGAGCCTGTTAGGCCGATCGGTCGGGGACGATGGGCTCCTCCGGCATGCGTCGACTCGCTGCAGTGGCTGCCAGTGACTGCCAGTGCCAGGCTCAGCAGTCAGCCCGCCTGCCTGCCCGGGCACAAGTGGGCGCCCGGCGGGATCATTCTCAAACACGCCGCCGCCGATGATTTGTCAAGGAGCCCAACCTGAAACAATGAACCCAAAGGGCCCCTCCGGACTATCGCGCCCTTCCAGAGGTTATTCCCTCCTCCCTCTCCAGTCTCCTCTCTTCCCAGTCCTCCTCTCCCCCCTCTCGGCTATTCTTAGTTGTAGGTTGACTCGCCTGGGAGGGGTCCGTTCCATGGTTGGCCTCTGCCAATGCTTGGTTCATCACGAAAACCTTTTCCCTTTGTCTTGTTTACCATGAATCGTAACCCTCACCGAGTGTAGATACGAGAGTCTACTACAGAAGTAGTAGTGTGTGCGGGTCTGTTGAGAACCAGCTGGCCGTCACCATCGGCTTTCTCTTTCGTCTACTGGTCCTAGCCTAGCTGAGATGCCAACCACCAATCCTGGGTACTGTGAGGTAGGTACCATCCAAGAGTAAAGGTGCTTGCCTACCTACAGGTACCTAGAGGTACCTACTACCTACTACCTACGTAGTAGTTGAAGCATACGGTACGAGTCACGACTGGATATCACGGGTCCTTTACTTACCTACCTACCCAGGTACCTAGGGGGGAGTGATAGACAGTACCTCAGTTGTTAACTTGTTATACACCTACCCGGTAGAGTAGTAGTACGTACTTAGTATCATTCTTGCCAACAAGCTTAATCCGATTGCCCGATGATGTGAGACATTAGTGGGCATCTTCTGCCGAGGATCGTCATAGCGCTCTGCAAAACTCCGTACCACCACCCGTGGACTCTTTCCGGAGAGCGATCCCGGGTCGATGGAGCGAGTTCCCTCCAGCGCAGACGATGTCTCGAGGTAGATCTGCGTTTGACTGAATCGTCCTCTCGCCAGGTAGATTATTGGGTCTTGGCCCAGTCGCGGGAAGTTCTGGGGGTGGTGGAGTGGGATGGTTTGGAACCTGAACCTTTCAATCTCGGCTGCCACCATTCGGGATCGTTCGACTATTTATAAATGCGGGTATGAGTGTCGAGTGATCAGTCCAGCGGCCGGAGGAAGGAGATCTCGATGATTGCGCGATCTTGGCGGGAAAAGAGTGATGAATGGTTGGATATTTGATTTCCCTTGATCGAGGTAGCAGTGGACCCAGTAACAACCAGGCTAAACGCAATCCCTGTCGTAAGCTTTGGCATGGACCAACTTCAGGTCAAACTGCTCGTCGAAAGGTAGAAGTAGCAGGAGATAAGTACAGGAATGGGGGGGGGAGGCAGGCTTGGGTGTACCTCCGTACTAAGCAGGGAATGCCACTGATTCTATGCGCAACTACTAAGGTACTCTGCAGAGGGTCTAAGTATACCTAGAGGGGTGGGAAAGAAAACGAGCCCCGAGACAGTGCTTAAGTAGTATTAGTACTTAGTAGTAGTACTGGGTATATTTATATAATATACTACCTTGTAGAGGGTATGGGACTCTCAGCAAACATAGTGAGGGAAAAAAAAAAGAGGGCGGTCGTCCAAGCCAGCTTAAGTGATAAGAGTTGACCTAAGTACGGGCGGAGTACTAGTAGTAGTATGATGGTTGCACATAGTATATATCTCCAAAGGACGAGCGGCTTAGTAGTACTTGAACTTCATGAGTCGGTTGATGCATATGCACCTACGCACATACTACTATGCCGTACGATGTTCTTTCTCCCTTCCGCCCTCCTCGTTGGCATCCCTCGTCTAGGCGGTGACTCCAATCGCGACCCCAATCGCGACCCCAACCGACTCCCCATCCACAGCGGACCTCGTGAGGAGATGGTCGTGATATCGACGCCCAAAGTCAGCATCTCCGCACCGGTGGGGATGGCGGATCGGTTTACCAGTTTAGTACTCCGTACTGCGTATAGTAGGTAAGTAGGTACCTACTATGCATGAGCTGGACTTGCCTTACGTCGAGGCCCGACCAACGTGCATTGCCACTCGCTGCCAACGGACTCTTGTCGCGGGGAAAGATAGCGACCCCGACTGGGCATCAGGACAGCTACTTACTTAGGTAGGTAGGTAGGTAGGTAAAAGGTAGAGAAGTAAGACAGGTAAGGTACCTGGTAGGTACTGTAAGTACTCCGTAAGTGGGTGTACGACGTATCGACCGTGACGCGATTGCGGGTGGTACCTTACCTTAGGTATCAGGTACACCGTCCGCAGTAGGTAATACTACCCCATACCCAAGGTACACAGTACCTTACCTTACTCCGTCCTCCGTACCGTACGGAGGGTTGTTGCGGGAACCCAGAGGTGGGCAGGCCGCCCGCCACGTGACCGGCCTCGCAAAACCCCCTCATGTCGACCCCACAGTTTTTCTTCCCCGCTCGCCTGTTATCCCATCAAAAGGACATGGTCCAATTCCACGGCAATTCGCCATGGAGGACGAACGAGTCACCCCGGGCAAGGTGAGGAAGAAAAGCGCGCCCGCCCATCGCAAGTCCCTCTCGTGCGAATACTGCAGCCGGTCTTTTGCGCGCCTGGAACATCTCCAGCGCCATCTCCGCACCCGTTGAGTAACCCTGAAGCCCTTCCCGCCGGGCGCTGCCCTTCCCACACACGCCGTATTATTAACGGTTCGCGATTAGATACCAAGGAGAAGCCTTTCTCATGTGATATCTGCTCCAAATCGTTCGCGAGGAGGTAAGCTGCTGCCCGCGCTGCATCACTGCCGTCCCGCGCTAATATGGGGGGAAATTTCATAGTGATCTGCTCGTACGACATGAGCGGCTAGTCCATCCAGCAGAGACTGCAGCCAATCGTGAACATCGTGCTCATAACAGCCATGATCCCCCCCAGGTCCAACCTTCTATAATACACCCGCCCCATCATGAGTCCCGTATGCTAGAGCTTGCCGACGCCATCCCAGTGCAGACCCAACCGGTTCCGCCGCCTCCGCCCGAGGTGCAGGTGCAGCCTCCCCCCATCGTGGAAACAACCCACTTTAACCCTTCATGGGGATATGACCTGAACCTCCTTTCTCACGCTGCGAGCCATGTTGCCCTGGAGGGTGAGCAGGAAAGCCTTGAATCGATCCGGAAGTCCTCACAAAACGTGGCCCCCTCGCACCCGCTTCCTCATCATGTCCCGGAAAGAGCGATAACCGATAATTATGGCGTTGAACCTTCCATCTTGGATCTTGCTGATCTAGGAGACCCTGTCCAAGATTTTACGGTCTTCCTGGAGAGCGTTGGTCTCTCTTCCGATTGGGATTCGGGCGTTTTTTCTACCGTCGAAGACCCGATGTTGCCGACCACTCTCCCAATGGATTCGAAGCCGCCCGTCCGTGAAATGGCAAGGCTCGGACCCGAACTCCTGAGTGATCCACGAAGTGCTGCTGATGAGGCGCCGTCGTTTTCTAATTTTGGTTCACGCCTACCGTCTCTACAGCCAGAACCGCATGAAGTGGATGATCGTCTTGGGTTCGCCGATGAAGGGCCTCGTCCTGCCTGGGATATATCGAATGCGGACCGACAAGTCTTCCTATCCAAACTCGACGAGTTTGCTTACATCCTCCCCAAAAACTTCGTTCCACCGTCGAGACACGCACTTTCGCGATTTTTTGCCGGCTATATCAACGGCCTAAACGAGCATCTTCCCTTTATCCATGTCCCTACGCTTTCTGTTGCGAAATGCTCCCCCGAGCTCACACTTGCACTAGCAGCTGCTGGCTCTCACTACCGATTTGAGAACAATCGGGGAATCGAGCTTTTCCATGCGGCCAAGTCGATCCTCCTTCAGCGCCTTCACCGAAGAGACAGTAAGCAAGTGCCTTGTCCATCATGGAACTTTCTGTCTCCAGCATCCGGCTTTCACAACTCGCGCGGATCATCCGCGACTTCAAATCATGCTAGTAGCCCATTCCAACAACATCATCCCACTTTATACCCAACAGATTCTTCGGGGTATGCACCTGAAGATTCAGATGCCCACATGGAAGTGATTCGAACCTTTCTTTTACTTACAGTATTTGCTTCGTGGGAAAGGCATCCTGAATTATTACGCGAGATTCTCTCACTCCAGAGCACGCTGGCGAGGCTTGTAAGAGAACACGGCCTCGCAGAACCACCACCTAGTTCCGACCCGAGTAACTGGGAGGAATGGATACGAAGAGAAGGCAACAGGCGCACAAAATTCATCGTTTATTGTTTCTTCAACCTCCATTCCATTATGTACAACATCCCCCCTTTGATTCTCAACGCCGAACTAAAGCTGAATATGCCATGTTCACATGATGTCTGGAAGGCCACAAATTCGGCTCAATGGCGACGCGTCGCCCGCATAAGGCATGGCTCAGAAGTCTCATTCCAAGAGGCTTTTGCGAAGCTTTTCCTCAAATCCAGTATATCGAGTTCATCAGCGCCGATATCCCCTCTGGGAAACTATATCCTGATACATGCTATCATCCAGCAGATCTTCTTCGCACGTCAGTTGTGTCTCTCCGCCCCAAGTATGCACGGCACCAGCTTGAGACAAGAAGACTTGTCTGTTTTGGATAATTCTCTGGGTGCTTGGAAGGCGCTATGGAAACGCACTCCCGAATCTAGCATTGATCCTCAGAACCCGGCGGGTCCGATTGCATTTACGTCCACTGCTCTCCTTGGCCTCGCTTATATCAGGTTACACGTTGATCTGGGACCTTGTCGTCGTCTTATCACCCAGGATCCAATACAGATTGCAAGGGCTTTGGGTGATTCACCCTCCGTAGCCCGAAGCCCTCGTCTAATCATGGCCCTCCTGCATTCAGCTCATGCGTTGTCAATACCGGTACGCCTCGGTATTGATTTCGTGGCGAGAACCCATTCGTTCTTCTGGAGCATACAGCATTCACTGTGTAGCTTGGAGTGCGCGTTTCTCCTGAGCCGTTGGCTGCTATCCATCCCGGTAACGCAGGCCGAGCAAAGGCTATCAGAGCACGAAAGGAAATTGCTTCTGTGGATCAAGAGTATGATGGATGAAACCGACATGGCCGTCGACCCACCAGGGGCACCAGACCTGGACTTCATAGCGAACCCCTACAAAGCGAAGCAGCTAAGCGTTGCTATTGTGCGCGTTTGGGCAAGAACATTCAAGGGAAATACCAGCTGGGCAATAGTGGATTTGGTTGGCTCAAGCTTAGATGCCTATGCCGACCTTCTGGAGGCTCATTTCTAGCCATCGAGTGAGAACTAATCCATCTCATGCTGCCCTTGCGCCCTTTTCCCTTTTTCCTTTTTTTTTTTTTTAATAATTGGAACCAATTTGATGTTCTCATGCACCGAAGCAATGCCCATGAGACTTTGGGATTACGGTGTCATCGTCAGTTGATTTTTCTGTCACCGGATTCGATTGCCTACTATTGACCAAATGCCCGAGCCCTTCTGCTAATGGCTCATAAGCATTTGGGGCGGGGGGGTTGGGATGTTTTTATTTTATTTTTATTTTATTTTTTTGCCGTTGTTGTATACCCATGTCTTCACGGATATGACGTCTTTTTATCCAGCTTATTCCGTGTATATAAACTATGCCGTCTCTTCTTTCGCAGGAGAGTGCGGCCTTCTTGTGCCACAGTCATCCTTGGTAGGCAATCCATGAGCCTATGCACCCCCGAAATCCAGCATGAGGGATGCTGGAAAGCGATGAGGGCGATCGACGCTAACTTCTCGCCCATGGCTTTTTCTCCCTCTTCTCTTTCCTTTTTTCATTGGTCTCTATGGACCCGGACTGCTCTTCCAGCGAATCAATGTTCAATCCAAGGTATTTGAGAAGGCTCTGTTTTGATGGTTATGTCTTGGAAAGTAGGTAAAGCATGTCATTTGGTTTTTAACTCTGCGTCATCTGGAAGTGTCACGAACCGTAGAACCGGTAGCCTACCGTACTAGACGAGTCAGGCTGGTCTCTGGATGGCAAGCTCCGAGTCTAGCTCTGGTCGGGATGCAATTCTCCTAGTCAGGACTTATTTCCTGTACCCCGAGTTCTCGCAACGCTGGCGGGAACGAACCGCAACGCGGACATGGACGTCTCGAGCTGCGCGATGTCTATTTCATCCGGGCCTTTCCGAGGATGTAAGGGATTTTGAGTCAACGGCTCGGAATCAGGCTGGGATATGGAATTCTGTCGATTCCGCAACCGTCCCTCTCGCGGTGACGTGAGAGCGGCCGACAAGCGGCGCCGGTGGTTCTGCGGTGATCGTAGCAAAGATGTTTGCTTATCGATACCATCATTTACGATATAGAAATTATAGGTCTGGAGTGAGCTCGTTAGAGCGGCAGAGGAGGGTCAAAGACACACCCCGACGTTGAATCAACCGATCTGCTTTCACACATACCTTGGGGAACAGATGTTTGTCTATGAGGTGCATTCTGCGCTTCTGAGGGGTGGAGCACACCCGCTCGCAACCTTCAATGAAGCAGCCATACTAGGGCCAACGATGCGTCAGTGGATGGTGGGCGGGGGGGGGGGGGCGTTCGATCGGCGACATACCGTCTTCTCGCCTCTGTCGCGCCTGGTAGCAACCAAGGCATCATGGTTCTCTTCGATGTGCAGGGTCAAGAAGCGGTCGGTGGGGAAGTTCTTATTGCACTGAGAGCATCGATTGACATGCGCTTGCATGTAGTGAACCTCGTAGTCTTCATAGGAAGCAAATAAAAGGGTCTCGCGGTGCGGAGGGAGAGAGCAATGCATGGCTTCGGTCTCCGGGACCGCGGTGTCACGGAAATGGATCTTGGAGCGTCCTAGGGAAGGCGTGGTAGAGGATGCTGGGGATGCGGATCTGGACCACACCACTGAGGATGGGCCAGGAGAGGGCGACGGGGAGGTGCTTCGAGAACGTTTGGACATTTTGAAGCTTCACGCCGGCTGCTGAGGTGTACCTGTCCCGGTGATAGGTCTGTGAGACTGTGGGTTGGCCTGCAGGCCTGCAGTAATGGCGTGTCCACTGGGCACGGGGAATCGTTCTGCCTGCCGAAGGGATGCGAGGCGTGAATGGGTTAACCGCCATGCAGGTGCCGCTGCGAGGGCTGTAGCGACGCTGTGATGGGTAGCCGTGCTGCTGAATGGGTGGTTACTTGCGGATCATCCTGGGATGAATACTACCAGTAGACTACCTAGATACAGACCTAGGTACCTTACCTACCTTCCTACTTAGGCATCTTAAGGTACCGCCGGCCGGTACCGTACGGTACGGGTCACGGGGCGGTTCCTGACCCGAGCGCACCAGCCACAGCCGGGCCGGCCAATCAGGGCGGGGCACCAGCCACGGCAGCCCGGCCGTCCATCCCGAGCCATTCAATCCATTTTTCGGACGAGCGTCGAAAAGTTCCCGTGATATGGGATTTTCTCTCCAACGAGCGGCGGCCGCGAACCCCTCCGTTGTTCGTCTCGCGCCTCGGAGTCCATCATCCTCCATCCTCCCTCCCTCCCCCTCTCCTCCTCGCGCGCCTCCCGTTGCGTGTCATTGACCGTCGCCCCGAAGTCCTGACCGCTCTTACTCTTCGCTTTCATCGCTCGTTTCTGTATATACTGCCTCTTACTAACTGATGGCTTGTTCACTGTTCTTGTCGCCCGCAGACTATCAGCCAGCCATAGCCATCTGACGGGCGAAGTCAACGGTGGAGTGACGCGGGGGTAAATTCCATTCATCCTGAGCATGGCGTCCGCGTTCCAGAATACGTGGCAGTCAGTACTCTCCACTCCTCACCCCCGCTGATGACATCTTGTCGTTCGAAAGATGGGCCCGTCCGTGTCTCTAAAATCGCATCCTACAGAACTGCGCTCGAAGTCGAAAGGGAGCTCCTCCGGAGCTTGGCCGAGAAGGAGCCGACGTTTGCTGAAATCTCCCATTATCTTACGGAGTCAGTCCATTCACCTCTTCCTACAATCTGCGATCTTTAGTTGCGCGCAATTGATCTGACGCTCTCGCTCTCCCTTCATCGTCGCAGATTCCGCTCCGCCTGTCAGAATGCCATTCTTCAGGATTTCGAAACCGCCCGCTCCGTCGATGTCGAAGGTCGCCTTTGGGATGCACACCTCAAGATCAACAATCGATTCCGAAAGCTGCTTTCCCGCGTGAGTGTCGCATGGCCCGGACCGTTTGCAGGACGTCAGCCTCTAACCCATGGGTTATGATCTAGTTCCGCGAGGAGAATGGGAAGAAGAAGCCGGTAGAGAAGCGGAAACTTGAGAAACACTATCTTGAGTTCATCAAATCTAGCCAACGGTTCTATCGAGCCTACATCCAACAGTTGTCCTCCCATTTCGGAGGTATCTTGGAGCTGGAAAAGGTTGCGCGGAAATTCAATTTTGACAGTGAGCCATTCCGTCCCCCGTTCCTCCCAGGGTCCTCATTGAACACAACCGTGTGGCTGCAGATTTGTCGGTCGAGCCCGCCATCCAGCCGGCCGAAGACCTCAGAAGGCGCATCCTTCAGTCCTGCCATGCAACACTTATTCGTCTCGGTGACCTCTCGCGCTACCGCGAGACCGAATTGGTTAGCAAGAACCGTAATTGGGGCCCGGCCATCGGTTATTATGACCTGGCCACATTGATCTATCCAGCCTCCGGTGCGTCCCACAACCAGCTAGCGGTCATCGCGTTGGCCGATGGGAACCACCTAAGGGCTACCTATCATCTTTACAGAGCGTTGGCGGCCCAAGAGCCGCATCCCTCGGCGAAGGGAAACTTGGAAATCGAATTCAGAAAAGTCAGGAATGCATGGGCCAAACGAGAGCTGATTCCACCCGAAGATGCTGGCATTCCCGGCAGGGCATTGGCCCCCTGGTTTGTATATCTCCATGCACAATGTTACAGAGGAGTTGACTTCCCCGAGCACGACGAGCTTGAGAGTGAAGTCCTGAATCAGCTTGCCGTTGATCTGAAAGAGCGCTCACTCGAAGGTACTTTGCAGAAGTTCTGCCTGATCAATATTGCGGCAGAAGAATTCTCCCGGACACGCACGATCGGTAAGTTTCCTGACTTTTAAGGATAGCGGAACCGTTCATTGATCCAAGCACCAGAAGAGTCCGTCGCCAATGCGCGCCTCTTCTTCCAGCGGGTCAACGTGAAAACTTTCTTCACACTGCTCCAAATTCTCCTGGCTGAAGTGGAGCGATTTGCGGTTGAAGACCCAAATAACAAGGATGCAACAACCGGCCCGGATAAAGTCACGGTTGTTGCGCGGCGTATTCTACCGGCGCTTCGGAATTACAGCTCTTGGCTTCTCACCGTCAGCAGCCTTTTGGTGGCGTACAAAGGGGACAAGGACACGCCTCTCTCTGTCCAGATAATCGAATTCTGGAAGATATATGCAAACACCCTGACTCTTCTTGCGTCCACATTCGACGTGGTACATCTTCCTGAGATTGACTATCTACTGGAGGAAGACGAAGAAACCCTAGGCTTTGCGCCCCTGACCTCGGAGTCAACCTCTCGCAGATACCTGGGTTCAAATGGCCATCAGAAACCTCGAATGAATGATCCGGGGGTAGAAAGAAACCATCCGAACATTGAGATGCTCTATCGAATTCGCGAATTTGTTATTGATGGCTTGGACCTTGTCGTGAGCAATGTATGGAGGCCCCATGGTTCATTGTCATCTTCCTTGACTACCCTGCTAACCGTCACCTCACCTACTTTAGAAAATCCCCATAGCCCTGGTAGATGACGAAGATAAAAAGACATTCATCTACAAAGAAGAAGGACTTCCGTCACAATTCTTTGCCAGCCCCTCAAACCATCACCATACGCTCTCCTCGGCCAGCATCGAACGGGAAGATATCCAGCAAGCGACACAGGAGCTCAGTCACAATGTTGACACCAAGAGTGTTTTTGGCGGGTCGCAATCGGCATCTGCATCGATGTCCGCCAGTATGCATCGCATTGTTGAAGGTGTAGAGCGATTGGTTGAATCGGACACCTACGAGAACGCCCCTGCCGTACCCGAGCAGCTAGCCTTCCCACGGAGTAGTATTCAACGTCCGTCCAGCCAGTTCTTTGACCCCAGTACAGAATCGATCTTCCAAGAGGAGCTCCTTCCGCGGCAGACTCCTGCGGCTCCTCCCGGGCTCGCGCCACCGATGGCCAGCTCCGCATCTCTGGCCCGGGGATCATCATCTCAGTCCTATACCCCACTGACCGCGCTCCCCGGTATTCCAAGCATATGGAACACCGCTTTGTCACCGGAGCTCGGAGACGCTCCCTCGCCGCGAACGCCTCCAGGCCTGGGACAACAATATCCGGCTCATATACTGGGTGGAAATATCGGCAGCCCCAATCACCACCACCCATCTCAGGATTCGATCGCGAACGAGATCATGCTTCGTCAGAGTCTGATAAACCAGGCGCAAGCGCAAATGCAGAGCAGCCTCGGCGCGCCTAGTCCGATGTCATCTCCCTGGATGCCCTCGCCAAACCCCACATCGCACCATCGTCTTTCCGGAATGTCATGGGATCGGAACCTCCTGGATGCCGCCGTGAATGTCCCCTCATCTTTGGGACTGCCTAGTCAACCCATATCCAGTGGTCTGGCTAATGCCTCGTGGGCCAATGACGCCTTCATCGCCAGTAGTTTTCCCTCGGGAGCGGGTGGCTACCCCAGTTCTGGGTTCAACGGCAATCGGAGATCCGCCCCTCAATATGGTGCCATCGGCCAGACTCCTCCCTGCGGACACGGAGGTTGATTTGATTCAAGAACCCATGCCCCATCAGTCAGGTTCCGCGGAAGAGAATGTGCGGGTCCTACCTAACTGTCTCTGTACTTCCAGTCAAGGATTCAGTACTTACGAGCAGACATGGGCAAGGACAAGCGAATGGATGTGTTGGAAAAAAAGCACTATGGGGTAGGTATGCAGACTCCCTAGCTGACTAACTGTCCATCTTCAACCTCGCATTTTGCAGTCGGATCCATCTGAGGGACAAGAAAAGGGCGTTCAAATGGGAAAAGGAGAAACGGTTCCATACCTGGTTTCTTTGTTAACTCTCATCTCATTGCAGTTCACAGGGTCTATATCATGGCAGTGTCTGGCTCTACCGGCAGGTGGGAGAACACTGCATCTGTTTTTTCTGCACGCAGCATGGGATCAGACATGGTGTTGGTTCCTTGTTGTCTTCAGCTTTGGTCTCGGGCCTTTTTTGCTATTTTTACTATAGTGTGACTGGCCGGCTGGCTCTCAGATATGCAGATACAGATGCAGGGTAAAAAGGCTTGATTGATGGGGAGTGAGGAGTTCTCGCTACCCCAGATATGATGACTATGGCGATGATCATGCAAATATCCGAACGATTGTCTGTTCACCAAGGAGAATGGCGTCTATCAATCCGGCGATGAGTTATGCGGTATTCTATGACGAGGCCACGGAATGGATCTCAAGTGCACGCACAAGCGTCACGACGAGCCAAAATCATATTGTTCTTCTAAGTTTATTCGTGTTGTGACTTGGATTTTATTTCTTCTTTTCTCCTTATACTCATTCATTTGCTCCCGTGCCAGGAAGCTGTATCAATGATATTTTTACCATCATCTAGACTGATGTCCCCAGGTAAATAATAATATTATGAGAAATGATCTAAGAGAAAATGGGATAGGTTTGTTTGTTTGTTCGCGTGTATATATATACAACCCAATCGGGGAAGAGGGGGAAAGCGTCATCATTATATCGTTGTTGAGAACGTCATCTGCGACTCCGATCCATCATCCAATCCATCATCCCAGTTTATGGGATAGCGCATTTCGCGTAAAACCGTTGATGAAAACAGCATGGTCTAAGACGTTAAGTCAAGGACAAATTGGGTATAGAAGGTTGAAATCCTTGAAAAGAAAATTTTGGTTGTGAAATGCCAAGGGCCCATAATGCCAAATTGCATGTTTTCGTTGAGAAATGGAAAGAGGTTTAGTGAACATGCTTACGACCGGTCGATAGGGGTGTAGGTCTGCTTGGGGAAGGGGAACCTAGATGTCGAATATCCACGTTAGCCATCCAAATTTGCCGAGTGAAATTATTGTTGCCTGAAGGAATGTAAGACTTACGAAGCTCCCAATTCCTGGATACTGAGAGAGGCGAGCCACTGGCCGACATCGATGCTCTCTTCAAGAGACTTGCCCTGGACAAGACCGGCACAGAAACCACCGCAGAAAGCATCACTGCACGGTTGTCAGTTTCAGAGATTCCGCACGGATTTGCATAGTAAATCCACTTACCCAGCACCGTTGGTGTCATTAATGCTGCTCTTGGGGATTTCGCGGACGCTGAGTTCCTTGACCTCAACTTCACCGTTGGGCTTCACTGTGGCAGCAACGGTGGGAAGGGTTCCCTGGGTGATGATGGCGATTCTAGCGCGCTGGGCGTTCTTCTTGGGTAGCTGAGCCAGCTTCTTCGCGATCTCGACAACATCCTCGGTACCCCAGCTGTGGCTCTCAGCAAAAGCACGAGCCTCGGTTTCGTTGCAGAAGGTGTAGTCAGTGTAAGGCAGCACACTGTCAAGCTGGTCCTTGAAGAACTGAGCGATAAAGGGGGCAGAGAGGTTGAGCATGAAGACCTTGGGAGTTCTGGTCAGTATACTTGCAGCGAAAGCCATATTTTCATACATACCTTGTTCTTAGCAGCAGCTTCCTCGCCAAGGGCCTGGATGGCGGGAACGCAGACGGTAAGGTGGAAGCCACCGACGTAGTAGAACTGAGCCTTCTCAACAAGGGACCAGATGTGAGGCTGCTTCAGGTGGTCGAGCTTGTACTCGTTGGCGGCAGCAAGGTGGGTGCACATGCTACGGTCGTGGCCAGTGATGATCACACCACACTTGCCAGTGGGCTGGGCATCATCGACACGGTACTCGGTGTGGACACCGGCCTTGGTGCAAGCCTCACGCAGGATATCGGCATATTTGTCTTTACCGACGCAGCCGATGTAGAGGACGGAGTTGTCGGGGAGGAGGTACTAATTGGCACCAAGCATCATATTAACATCCGTGCCCTAAGAGCGGAGGGAGGGGTTGGGGCTATGTACCTGCGCACCACGGGCAGTGTTCTGGGCAGCACCACCGGCAATCAGCTTCGCATCATGCTTTTGGAACAGCTCCTCATAGAGGCCCATGTGCTGGTCCTCAGCAAGGATGGCATCGTTGCTCTTCAAGCCATACTTCTCGAGAAGGGCGGCATCACTGAGAGGGGGGCATGTCAGTCCTGTTTGTTCTAGGTCGGAATTCTCAATGCAGCAACGTACCCAACAGCCTGGATATCTATATGAACCAGTGCAAGAGACTGTCTGTCAGCCGAACGAACGACCCGAGAAAGAAGGATGGCGTGGGAGTAAGCAGAAGGGATATCTCACGCACCGAGGAGGGGGTTCTCCAGGCAAAGCAGAGGGTAACCTTGAGGGGCAGCCATTGTGACAGATTGGGATGGAAGAAGATGGGAACGGGGAGGGGATTGAGGAAAGTGGGGGTGGGGGAAGAGGAAGAGGAAGAAGAAGAAGAAGACAGGGGACAGAGGGAGGAAGTATAAACCAGGAAGGAATAAGGGAGGGAAAGCCTGGAGGAAGGAGGGGCAGCCGCAGAACGAGAATGATGCCGCCCCGCCGCTGATTGGCCGCCGGCGAGTTACTCCGGGCCCCGGCGCTGCTGGGCTCTCGCCGCATCGCATCGCATCGCCGGCTCGGACGTTGTGACAACAAGTACTACTACGTAGTAGGAGTCCCTGGATATCTCGCCGACTCTCATTGATCACCCCCCCCCTCTCTCCTCAATACCGATCCCATCCCCCCCCTTCGTGTAAAGCTCGGCTACCCACCATGACCGATCCCGCTTTGCAAATCCCCGAAGTCCTTCAAACGGCCTCCGTCAACCCGGATCCGTCCCCGGAACACGACGTCAACCCCCCAACGGCCGCCTCCGAGAAGCAACCCGTCGTGGATGAGACCCCTTCCGAGGCGGGCAGCATCCCCTCCGATGTCGTGGATCCCCATCGGATGATCAAGCCCGCTTCACGACGCCACAATCTACCCCCGTTGCCCGATCTCCGGTTCGAGCAGAGCTATCTAGCCAGCTTGCGAGGGGCAGATACTTGGGGTCGAGTGGCGTGGATCACGATCAGAGACCAGGTATATACACTCTTGTATCTTATTCTCTTCCCCTTGATGCTGTCTTGATGTCCTGTGATGGATCGCACTTGACTGGAATGCAAACGGAAAGATGGTACCGCTGCACATTCTCACACCACGCCTCCTAGGTCCTCCTTCCTCTGATCCAAGGGACCGTCTGGACCCTTGCTCTGTCGGGCTGGCGTTTCTGGAACCGCAACGCCTCCCTCAGTGGGCAGACGCTGGGGAGCAAAATACGAAGGTGGTGGTACGGAGTTAACAACTGGAAACTCCCTGCTCTACGGTCAACCCGGGATCCTCGGGTGGCGGCGAAGGTGGAAGACGTGAGTGCTCCTGTTCCCCTCTCCTGCCGGAATTGAGCACTGTCAAACGAATCCAGACCACGCCGACAGGCTGACATCTCCGGAGTTTTTGCAGTTCTACACGGCGCAGTTCGCCAATGCCGGTTCAGACTAGACGTTCTGGTCTGAATCAGATGGGTAGTACGTAGTATACTACCACTACTATATGGTTGTTAGTGTTGCATTTCGGGAGTTCAGCGTACGGCGTTTCAAAATAAGGAAGGAGCATTCGTGGCTTGGCTTGGCTTGGCTTGGCTTGAGCCTTGTATGCGCATGTCAGGTATTTGTGGATCCTGGAACTATTATTCAAGCCGCCAGCCTGTCGTTCGTGTCCGTCTCGCGATTCTAGTGTTGTGTACATAGCGCAAAGCCCGCAGCAAGCGATTCATTCTCAGAGGTTGTTTGTCGAATTGAAAGCGTCAATCCATCCTGAGATTCAGGCACGTTGAAAGAGAGCCCTTGTCTTGAATAATAATACGCTATTTCAAACAGCATGACCGTCCGTCCTGCTATTACAGCCGTCGCGGAAAACTCCAGGCCAGATCACAATTCTAACAGCAGCACTATTTTCCTCCATGCTGACCCGACAAATCCCCACCCCCCCAAGAAGCACAACAGAACGCCTTGAAATGAAACTCCGAATTTTGTCCTCTCATGGGTAATATCTGACAGGAGGCGCTCCAGCAAAAGGTCTATCAAGGCCAGGCGAATGGCCAATCATGGAGGGGGCGGAAGTTCTACCGATTCAACGCATCGGCATTTCAGATCTTCTAGACTGTTTCATTTGGAGTCTGGATGGGAGGTGGGTGAGGTAAGTCGACCCTGGCGGAAATACTGGTGGTACTGGCCGCCGTATCGGACAAGGTCTTTGTGCCCGTTGGTGGCCCATTCAACTCGGGCTGTAGTTGGACTTGCGATGGTATCTCGGTGTGGGACGTTGGTGCCAGTTTAGTAACATCTTTCTCTTTGCTTTCGAACTCCCCCCTTGAGGGTTCTTCTGCAGGACCATTGGGACTGCTTGCCGCCTTATCCTTGTTATACCTGAGCTGCACCACAAGGCTGGGGTTTTCTCCGTTCACAAGCGACTCATCACCACTCAACTCGTCCTCGTCGTCACCCTCGAAATCGTTATCTTCTTCCTCCTCGGCACCTTGCCATTCGTTTCCGCTTGACCGGCCTGCTTCCGACCCTTCGTCTGCCTCGTCATCCATGTTATAGTCACTAGATCCGTTTGCTCGGGTGGCCCGTGTCCTAGAGGGTCTAGCCTCTTCACCGGGGACGTCATCGCGATGGCCACTAAGCAAAGTCTCGCCGTATACTCCACCTGCGCGAGAGCGAATTTGCCTACCGCTGGCCGTATACCTGGGCCCCGTTGGCTCTGACGGGGTATCCACCCCGGACGTGTTCCGGGTTGAGCGTCGCGTGGGGGGAAGGCCATCAGAGAAGATGTCCTCGTCATCGGAGTAGGTATATTTCAACTTCTTCCCGCGAGTGCGACCTTCGTATAGAGAGAACCCCGGCTCCGGCCGAGAAAACGCTGCTTTTCGGGCAATGCGATAATCCCGGCGTTTACGTTTCTATCACTCGTCAGCAAGAAGAAACAATCCAAACCACAGCTGCGACTCACCTCTTCTGAACCCTCAAATCGAGGTATTGAATTCTTTATCTTCTCGCTGAGCTTTTTTGAGTGCATACTTTTCTCATCGTCAAGCTTATCTGCAACGGCCTTCAATTCAGGAATGCTTCCCGCCACACTCCACCAACTAACGTTTTTGAGAGAGGGGTTGCTCTCGCGATACAGTCTAAAATGCGTATCGTCCAGGCCTTCGATAAGCCAGTATCTGCGCTTGAGGCCATCGCGACCCCACGGTTGAACGGAAAGTGGTTGGTTTAAGTCGTCTTCGTGGCGGGCTTGTTTATAGGATTCTTTGAGCTTAGCTTGGATGGAGTCGGACGAGGCAAGGCACCATAAAATCAACGACTTCAGTAATTGCAACTATAGGGGGTCAGTAATGAATTGGTGTGTTGCGCAATTCCGCCTCGCATAACATACGCGCTCTTCTGGTGACATTGTTGCGAAAGTGCGACCCCCATGCAGAGGGTTCTTGCCTTGCCAAGCCTTGGGCCATTGGGAAGCATGGGTCTGGATCGCCTCCTCCAAGGGGCGTTGGTAATGGCTTCGACTGCGCATTGAACAGAAATAATTAGCACCCAACAAGTATTTACTCATTTCAGTTTGTATGTATGTAGAAAAGGGGGGCTCTCCAAACATCTTCTCGGAGCGCAGGGTCTAGGTTGTAGGTGGCGGTCATACTCCACGTCCTTCTTCCTGTTCAATACCAATCCCAGAAATGCACACAATAGCCTTTCGATATGATCTCCCGGTGGCATTTCTGCGACACCTCTCTCGACATCTTGTGGCCCGAAGTGTGGCGTTGATCGGGGGAACACATCGTGGAAACGCGCACGGAACATGACGATGAACTTCGGATTGCGACGAGTCAGCGAACAGGACCAGGAGCGCGACAAACGCGTCAAGCGAGTACCCAGAGCTTCTCATGGGCATAGGGTCCCAGGAAAACATACTGCAACGTCTGCATTATCGGCCAACACATATTCGTGGGGTGGTGAAGGCTCCCGCTTCGGCGGCGGAGATTCGGACTCCTTCTTGAAGTATTTGGTGATGCCCACGGGCTCATCGATGGCCATGGAGCCCGTTTCTTCGTCCGACGGAGGCGCCGATGAGAGCGACGAGAGCTCCGAGTCGGAAAGGGACATGTTGGACATGTTCGCGTGGCTGTCCGCAGGTGGTTGGGTTGGGGCAAGGTGAAGCGGGCGAGTCCGCGGCGCAGAAGTTCTACTTTACGCTACTGCTACCTAGGTTGGAGCGCGGCTTTTACGCGCCTGGCCTGTTTGGCATCGTCGAGAACAGCCCTTATCCAGGTATGATCAGCACCCAGCGTATAACTTTCACTATCACCAATTGGACTTCATCCCAGCGGCCAGACGTTCCACAAACGCCATACATTCAGAACACTTGGTCATCTTAAGTGCAAACGAGCTCTGTCGCGCGATTTCCTTGTCTATGTAGGTAGATGCAGCCCATCATCCGCTGCCCCCCAGGAGAATGAGCGCAATGAGTCGCGCAACGGCCCTTGGGGTTTGGAGAATATGTAGAAGTGGCATTACTATATCCAAAAAAAAAGTCTCCATTTGAAAGGTCAAGCCGGGGCTGAACTCTGAAGGTGCGGCGCATTATGTAAATTCATGGCGGCGACGGTCATCTAAGTATCAGTAAATGACTGTTCACACCGAGATCCCTCGGTCATCAAACGTCTCCGGGATGGCCTGTAACAATCACCGGAGGCGTTGACTGTCTCGTTTGACGCGTCCAGCCATCTTCCCTTCCCCGGTACGGTGAACCGAGGAGCAGTTGTGAGACCAGGACCGGTGGATGACTCTAAGGCGAGCCGGCATCGAGAGGCCTCTCGAGGTCACCGCATATTACCCAGCGCGCATCCTCAGGATCGCGGGAGGACAAGAGCCTTCCATAATTGATGGGGATGGTTGGTCCAAAATCGGCCGTTCCGGCCAATCTGGTATAACTAGTTAACTAGTTATGGTCCTTTGTGTTTAGTCATTCCATTTACGGAGTACGTGAGGGGCCATCCCGGGGGTCGGGAAAAAGGCAAGACATTTGTACTACCCAGACAGGTCAGCCTCTGACGATGGAAGACGGTGATGCCAATCAACAGCCCAACTGCGAGACGTAGCCACCAAGGAAACCTGGGAAATCGACGAGAATCCGACTGGCTGGCAGGTTGACGCGAGCGGATGCGGGTCAAATGAGCCCGGGAGAGGCTGCGACCTGAGCAGCAGAGCAGTGGGCAGAATTGAGGGGTGGATAGAGGATCTATCGGACATCCAGAAACATGATTCTTGGGAGTCGTCCACGGCTGGCGTGCGGTGCATGTAGGGACAGGATGAGGATAACTACATACTTAGTAGTACCTCGACGACGCGAGGTGTGCTTCCACTGCGGGCTGCGGGCTGCGGGCTGCGGGCACCGCTGACTACGGAGGACTAAGTTAGCCTACTCCGTACACGGACATCGCCCGTGCCAGCCTTACTAAGTTTGGACCTCAGGCAGCGAGACGACGCTACTTAGTCAGAGCGACCCGCGCCACGCTCCAACCGTAGCCGCGCTCGCAGAAGAACGCTAGTCTCAGTGCGGTTAGATTAGCGACTTCCACCCTAAAGCCCACACAGCCCTTCGCGACGAATTCTGAACACCAACCCGACAAGAGCCCATCTTAGATTTGAGGTACGAGAACTCGAACTCTCCCACCACCAGGTCGCCAGGCGGACTTTTCTTCAATACTAACGCTCAGGTATCTATACAGAAAGTCGCCATGGGTCGTGTGATCCGCAACCAGAGGAAGGGTCGTGGATCCATTTTCAGTGAGTGCGACCGCAAAATATCCTGATCGAAAATATGAAGCCCTCCCAGATCAAAATTTGCTGATGCACAACCTCGCCTGTAGCGGCCAACACCCGTCTCAACAAGGCCCCTGCCCAGTTCCGTACCCTCGACTATGCCGAGCGTCATGGATACACTCGCGGTGTTGTGAAGGAGATCATCCACGACGCCGGTCGTGGTGCTCCCCTCGCCAAGGTCCAGTTCCGTCACCCCTACAAGTTCAAGCACATCACGGAGACCTTCATCGCCAACGAGGGCATGTACACCGGTCAATTCATCTACGCCGGAAAGAACGCCGCTCTGACTGTCGGCAACGTCCTTCCTCTCGCCTCCGTCCCTGAGGGTACCGTCGTTACCAACGTCGAGGAGAAGGCTGGCGACCGTGGTGCTCTTGGTCGTACCTCCGGTAACTACGTTACCGTCATCGGCCACAACCCTGAGGAGGGCAAGACCCGTGTCAAGCTCCCCTCCGGTGCCAAGAAGGTTGTCAAGAACACCTCCCGTGGTATGATCGGTATCGTCGCCGGTGGTGGTCGTACCGACAAGCCTCTGCTCAGTATGTCTCCTGAAATATGGCTCCATTGGATTGCAATGGGGAAATTATAAGTAGGTGAAACAGTTGCTAATTCATCTCTACAGAGGCTTCTCGTGCCAAGCACAAGTTCGCTGTCAAGCGCAACTCTTGGCCCAAGACCCGTGGTGTTGCCATGAACCCCGTGGATCACGTAAGGCTCCCTTCAACGCTATACTCCGTGGAAACAGCTTCTGACATCCATCTTCTCTACAGCCTCACGGTGGTGGTAACCACCAGCACATTGGTAAGGCCTCGACCATCTCCCGCTACGCCGCCCACGGTCAAAAAGCCGGTCTTATCGCTGCCCGGAGAACTGGTCTGCTCCGCGGTACCCAGAAGACCAAGGACTAAGCGTGATATTGTGTGGAGTTTTCTTTGTGACGGGTTGAAAATGCTCTTTTGCTATGAGGCATATGTACTTAGGCGATTGTGGATAATCTCCCACGCGTCCTTAGCGAATCTAGGTCGTGGCCACCAAATTATTTCATGATGACCAAAGCAAAAGAAATGGGTTCAAAAATTCAAATCCGCGTGCACTTTCTCCTCGATAATTTCCAACCTTTCCAGTGGTCTAGGTATCTGGTAATGGTAAACAAAAAAAAAAAAGAAGAGTTCTTCTGCCTACTACTCACTTGACTACTACGTACATCTAGGTATGTTCCCTATCGTGGGTAGGTTCTCGGTGCGATATCCTCGTGTTTAGATGACAGGTGTAAGTTGATTTTCAAAGAGGCTGGCATGAAAAGAATATCACGAAGGCAAATTCATGGTAATCCCACTATTTGGATTTTTTCAATTCGCTTTGATATTCAATCATGCAGTGACATGGTTACTAAGTACAAGCGCACCATTGTGTGATAATAATAATAATAGTAGTAGTAGTAGTAGTAGTAGTAGTAGTAGTAGTAGTAGTAGTAGTAGTAGTAGTAGTAATAAATACCTCGTCACGACATACGTGGTCGTACCTACAGGAAGAGAAGTGTCTTCATTTGGGTGGTTGTTCTGCATTTTGGAAGAAATAACAAGCATATGACAGATCATCGGTGACAATCTTGATTTTGAGATGGGTTAATGTGTGTAGTACTATTGGGCAGATACTATATATCGACATCTTTGTCTACTAGTTAGTGAATTGTCGGCTTTAGTAATAGATGAACTCCAAAGGTGTGTCTAAACGCCAGGTATAGGCACTTGGGGAGACTTCTTACTTACCTACCTAGTAGGGCAAAAACGAGATGTGGCTCTACACAATATATAATATCTGCGGGGGGCTATTGGATGCATCCCGCTGCAGCCGTTACTGTGTATCTACGTAGTTTGCTCCCAAAGTGGCCAATCAGAGACGGATGGGTTCTACCCCGGTCCCCCAAAGCATCCAAATGAAATTGAAAGACAACCACAAGACCCAGATGGTGGACGGAAATCCCTGCATTATTTCTCTGATCAACTAAGTCACTGAACCTCAACAGTCCCGAAATGACTTCAAAGTCTCCACCGCAGGAGCTTCCTCGTCTACCCAAGTCTTTGACGTGCGCCACCGCGCGCTGGCAAGCAGTGGTCGATCGAAACCCCACGGCCCACGCCTTCGTCTACGCCGTCCTGACCACAAGAATATACTGCCGTCCGTCCTGCCCAGCCCGTCTCGCAAGGCGAGCAAACGTCCGTTTCTACGATAACCCCTCGCAGGCCCAGCAGGCAGGCTTCCGACCTTGTAAGCGCTGCAAGCCCGATTCCCCTGGGGCGGGTAACCACCAAGCACAATTGGTCCAAAAGACATGCCAGACCATCAGATCAGTTCTCCAGACCGGGTCAAAACCAACGCTACAAAAACTTGCAGAAGAGGCCGGCTTGTCGCCCAGTCATCTTCATCGCGTGTTCAAGAAGGTTATGGGCGTGACGCCGGGAAAATACGTGGCTGAGATGTTGGGCAAGGGCGCAGACACTGGAACCTTGTTGGACGGATGCGTTCGGCCTGGAAAGGGAAATAATACTACGACAGTGGTGTTACAGTCATGCGATGTAGACGCCGATGGGGGTGTTTCGTCGGGCGGGTTCGATGACAATGGGGTCGATGATGCTGATGGGGCCGTGCAGTGGAATGAGTTCGATACCATGATAGCCGCCGAGGCTGGGCTCGTTTCCATGCAGGATGTTCAACCACTGGATGAACTACTCGCTTGGCATGGAGTAGGTTATTCAAATGTGAGCTTTGATGGAACTGCACCACTCGATACCGATACGCAAGAGTGCCCCTTGGATGCACCGATGAAGTAGTGCGCACGATTGAACCCCTCGGAGGTGGCGTTCCGCGTCAGACCGCGCGACCGACGGAATACTACATACACAGCCTTGCTGGGACCGCCTATTGCTGGCACTAGTTACGAATGTCTCGGTCAGTGAGTTTTAGGACTTACGTACTCAGGGGGTAAACAGGAGTATGGCTGCTGATGGTGTTGGGTTGTCGACGGGTTACTGCAGAGTATATATTTTCCCGCTTCGGACCGGGTCCACATCCCACTCGGTTTAAAAGTACGGAGTACGTTTAGGGGTCTTCTATCATTCTCAAACACAAGATGCGATCCTTACCTGTTTGACCATAACCCTCGCTCCCGATGATTGTTTCAGATCAAAGACACTGCAGGCAGGTTGTCATTGATCGGTTCCACCGGCAGGATTGAACTAGATACTGTTTACGGAGTACATACCTACCAGGTAGTGCCCCCAGTACGAATCTACAGTCGGCAGCCTTGACATGGTTGCTGCCTCGATGGCCAGGCTGATAAGATACGAAGATGCCACCAGTAGATCCAATCTGAATTGAATGCTGACATTGTACGGACGGAGTAATCTTGTCCATGATCGGTGCGTCTGCCCCTCCCGCCCCGTAGCAGATAAGCCACTGATATACGGAATACTGGCGAGGTCTTTTGTATCATGATCAGCGGATAGCATCCCGGGTCTGGGAGATTATTCGAATGGAGAGGGAGAGGGATGATCCAAGGAGACAACACCTGTTTTTTCCCACCTTGATCATGTACTAACTATCCTGAACCCTGATTTCCTTGTTTGACCCCGGTCTGCGTCGCTCCAAATCCCGGAAGTTTCTAATCCTGGCCATCTCTCCCGTACTCGCATACAACAATGGACCGGAGAAAAAGATCCATGGTAGGGCAACAGCCAACAGCCACCTAGTATGCGACAGATCCTCTTTTATCAACCGAGACCTTTGCTTGAACTGCTTCACTATTGCACCGCCCGGATACCCCCCAGGCAGGCGCCGACCCAGTTTGTTCTGTAAATAGAACGAGGGTGTGCCAGTCTGCCAGACGCCAGTGGTGGCAAAGACCTCAGCAGCCAGCTTTCCAAATCGAATGGAGGTCCACGTTTGAGACGCAGGCGACTCAGCGACCGAGTCGCCAATGGCCGGCGGCGGACCCCCACCTGGCCGGCCCACAAACGCGTGTCACTTCCGGCAGTCCAGAATCCCCCTGCGGCCTATGACATGGCCGCATCCGCCTTAGGATTCGGTCGGGAAACGATTATAGGCTCCCTCCACCAACTTATCGGGCAACGCTGTATCCATCTACCTTAGCCTGTCGTGGACGGAGTACCTAGTACGGAGTAGGTACTTAGGTCGTTACTTACCTGAAGTATGGACCTTAGGTAGACTGTCCGTAAAGTAAGGTAATTGTGTAACTGTAACAGACGGGAGCATTTAAGTACCCAGGTAAGTATCTTAGGTACCTACCTGGTAGGTGGTAGGTGGTGGTATGGGTTTGAGCTAGCGAGCCTCCTAAGTTTCAGGTACACCCCATCCCAATTGAATGGCGGTTCTGGCCCCGCCTCCACCACCCATGGATGATCGATTGTACTCTTCGGAGTACCTACTTAGATACACACAGCAGTGGTAGGTAGGTAGTGGTCAGTCCCCGTTCGGATAATGCTCCATCTGGAGTGGATTTTCGTCCAGGGTTCACTGCAAGAATCACGCGAGTCCAGAATCGACCGTCGCCAGGAGGTACGATACTGTATCGCCGTTTATGGGTACCGCTACGTAGCATCTGGGTCCTGGGTACACAGCAGGTCAGAAAGCCGGTGGGGGGAAATCTGCTGGTCAAGCTTGCAAAAGGCAATGTGGCGCTTGCCGTGCGACGCTTGCGATTGGCAAAGGTTATTATGGTTGCTGTCTGTCATTCCTCTCCCAATCAGTAGTAGATAAACAACTGCGGTGGTCGCAATAACAGCCCCGGATTTACTAATATTAACGATCGTTCGATAATTACTACCAATTCCACTGCCACTAATTTCCCCTGTCACCCTTTTCGGTCTTCCCTTAAGACCCAGCTCGTCCCTCCTGTCCGTCGCCCGTCGCAAATTGCATTTCCCACTTGCCACCGCGGTATCTACCTGCCTCGCTCACCCCCTCTCTCTACCTTTCCTTCTTCTACCTTTCGTTCCCAAACTCGCCTCCTGGCTGTGGCGTGTTCTTGGACCCGTTTGCTGCGTCGTACCTTTCTCGTACAGCGCTTCCTTCGTTCAATTCATCTGACAGCTTCCGACCCGCGGTCATAATCGAGACGAATTCGCAGCTCAACCGCATTGCTGTTTTTCAGGTGTTTGAAACGCTTGACCAACCACTCCACATTCGCTTGTATTTCGTTCTTTGTTCTATTCGCTACACCGACCCGTCAAGATGAACGTCAATCGAAAATTCGATCGCTTTAAGCAATGGGCGGGGGAAAGAATGGGGGGCGAAGTCAAAACCAGTCTCTCCGATGACTTCAAGGCCATGGAGACGGAGATGAACGTCCGGCACGAGGGTGAGTATTTCATGGCACCAAACGGAGCTGGTTCGCACCCAAAACTGGTCGGTCACTGACGCACGTGCCCTCCAGGAGTTGACCGCATTCACAAGGCAACGGCCTCTTACATCAAATCCGTTTCGAAGCGCAGCGAAGGCGATGACAGGGAAAAGACCTTGCCGATTGCCCACCTGGGAAGCAGTATGGTTGGACATGGCGAGGACTTCGATGCGAATTCCGAGTACGGTCGCTGCATGACAAGTAAGCCATTCTAGCCGCGCGGTGCCAGTTCTGATGCTGATGTCATTCATCCAGTGCTTGGAAGAGCCGAAGAACGTCTTGCTCGTCTCCAGGAGGCATACATCTCCCAAGTGAATGCGGGATGGCTTGAATCCCTGGAACATTCCCTGACCCAGATGAAAGAATACCAGGTAAGAGGGATCGGTGCGCACAATATAAATGGCACGAGGCATTGGCTGACCGCCCACAGTTCGCTCGCAAGAAGCTTGATAGCCGACGTTTGGCCTACGATACATCGCTTTCCAAGATGGAAAAAGCGAAGAAGGAGGACTTCCGTGTGGAGGAAGAGCTCCGCACCCAAAAGGTCAAGTACGAGGAGGCTAATGACGATGTGCATCGGCGGATGCAGGACATCAAGGAATCCGAAATTGATGGTGTTATGAATCTGGAGTCCTTCATGGAGGCTCAACTGGACTACCACGAGCGATGCCGGGAGGTGCTTCTCCAACTCAGAAATGAGTGGCCTAATGGGTAAGCGCCATCTGCTAAAATGATGCTAAACTTATGACCATGCTAACCCAATGATCCAACAGCAGACAACCTGTTGCCCAGACTCCGGGTTCCCGTCGTCCCGGACGTCCTCGCTCCAACACCGCACATTCTTACCACGAACGCTATGAACCATTGCACGAGGAGGAGATTGCCAACGAGGCTGACTTGCGGCCTATTATTCGATCCTCTAGGGCTGCTTCAATTGAGCCCACCGCGAGGGAAGTCTACCCGCCAGATGCTTTCTCCCCGAGGCCGGTTTTGAGCCGGACTACAACATTTGAGGGCCCCACGCAGTTGCGCCAGGAGCAATCATCCAGCCCGTATCAGTATCCGTCTCGAGCCGCCAGTGATAATTTTGTTGGCCGCAGAAATAGCGTGCAAGCTCAAGCTCGGTCCATGGGAAGGTCGTACGCGGACCCGTATATGGAATCCGAGGATGTTGGCTCCTACAGCGGTACTAGCCCTGAACGATCTTACAGGGGACGGGAGGAGTCCCCAGCTCCGTCGTCATATGGAAGTGTTTCGAGGAAATCCAGTTCGACAACACTGAACGGCTCGTCCTTGTACAAGAAGGCACCCCCACCTCCGCCTCCCCGCTCGAAGAAGCCCGCCCCCCCGCCGCCGCCCATGAAGAGACCCATTCTCAGTGGCGGTGACATGTAGGGGCTGTCCTCCAATCGCATGGTATCTTGTTCTCAAACCCGGATTACTTTCCGCGCGGGTTTCTGGCAAACCCGGGTTTGGCCGGCTGTGTTCATGCTACTGGCGAGTGTTGAATACCGGCTTCCTGGTCGCTCCCGAGGCGGACTGCTGGCTGAATGTATTGTATAGGCATGGGCGACTACCTAACTACCTAGAATGTGTGATAGTGTAATTTTGCGCGATTGTTCTTTTCATGTCTTAAAAGAATATTAATCATAACTGGTCCGCCATGAGGCTGCTGAACAGGACTTTTACCTCGTTCCTATCTCTCTACACCTGGTAGGTATGGAGCTGCTACTTACCTCGGTCCGTAGTACTAGCTAGATTACCCAGACCCCACGGCCGAGTTCGGTCGTATTCGTATCGTCGTACCGCTACGTACTCCTGGTCACGGAGTCGCGGGCGGCTAGCCCCAAAGCGGCGCTCCCGGGGCGGCCGCGGGTGAGTCAGCAGCCATACCACGTGACACGGCACGAAATCTTCTTCCAACGTCTCGCCGCCTGCCTCTCCTCGTTACAGGCACAGGCTGAGCACCGCCAGTTTCCCCGACCAGCACGGAAAGTCGCGAAAGCCCCGTCCCCCCCATCTCCATTTCATCCAGACTGGCCTTCCACGCGCCTTTCTCGCCGCGGCCCCTCCATCTGGGGTCCTTTCCACCCCTACATCTTCGCGTTTAACCCCCCTTTCCCCCTTCTTCCTGATTCTCCTGTTTGTCGCCTACCGCCCTGTGTCTCCCCCCGACCCGTCCAAACATCACGAAGCCTGTCGCCAAGGTCCAGAAACAGGCCGCTGCCAGTCGCATCCATCGACAAAAGGAGCCTTCCGTCCCTCCACATCAGTGAATTTGTGCGCTTCGTCTCCCTCCCTGCGCGAGCTCTCAATTTACTGTCACCGTCCCCAATTCCCAGGTGTTTCCAAAAGCGTTTAGTCGTGTCCTGTCGCATCCAGGTCGCCCTCAGGTCGCCCCCCAGCGTGTCGTTTCGCTTATGAATATATCCACCACGCGCTAGAGCATGGCTTCTCTCCAGTCAGCACCCAATATGGCGGCTGGAAATATGGCCTTGCCGCCGAACATCACTCAACAACATATCCAAGAAGTCTTCCAGGTATGCTGCTCCTGCCCTTTTGGACGCCAGCTCTTCATTCCTTCCTTCTTTTTCATTCGCAATTGCTCAGTATTGATTGATATATCCTAATATGACGGCAGAAATTCAAGCAGATGCAAGAACAAGGCGTGCGCCATGACGACCCCGAGTACCTCAAAGCCCACAATCTTCTCGCGGCTGTCCAACGGCAGCAAGTCTTTCACAAGCAGAGGCAGTTCGCTCAACAGCAGCTACAGGCACAGCAACGCCAACAGCAGCTGAATGGCACGACCCCGGATGCCGCCGCCGCCGCCGCCGCCAATGGTATGAATGGTATGGTTGCCATGTCACTCGCCATGAAGCAGGCTTAGGTCGCTCGCTAACTGACGTTTGCAATTATAGGCCGCAGCAATTCTATTCCCAGCGCCACGAATGCCATGCCGGACGCCGCCTCGACCAGTGGTCAACAACCCTCGGGCCAGGCCCCATCCCAAAAAGGCGCCCCTGTCGCAAGTGGTAGTTTCTCCGCTGAGCAGCTTGCGACGCTTAGGAATCAGATCTTGGCGTTCAAGATGCTGTCAAAAAACCTCCCGATACCCGCTCGCGTTCAACAACAACTTTTTGCTTCCAAAAAATCCCAGACTCCCGCACCCTCCGACAATGTCGCAGCAGCAGAGGGCATCTTGGAGGGTGGTACTCAGGGCAAGCAGCCCGAACAGCCTGCAAACGCGACAGAGACAACCCAGCCCAAAGATTTCTACCAGAACTTCCAGTCACCGTACGATTTAATACCCAAGACTGTCGGCTTCACCGACCATGCCTCTCGCGCCAATCGCATGCGTATTCCTGCCTTAATACCGCCTGGGATCGACCTAGAGCAGGTGCGCGAAGAGAGGGAAGTAGTACTCTACAACAGAATCAACGCACGAAAGGCAGAGTTGGCCGAGCTTCCTGCCAACATTAGCGCGTGGGATTCTAGCCAGAGTGATACTGCGACAGCTGATGAATCTCTCAAGTTGAAGGCCCTCATTGAGTACAAAATGCTCAATCTACTGCCAAAGCAAAGGCTTTTCCGGAAGCAGATTCAAAATGAAATGTTCCATTTTGATAATCTGGGCATGACTGCGAACCGTTCAAGCCATCGTCGTATGAAAAAGCAGTCACTACGGGAGGCCAGGATTACGGAGAAGCTCGAAAAGCAACAGCGCGATGCTCGGGAGACAAGAGAAAAGCGGAAGCAGTATGATCATCTTCAAGCTATTCTCAATCATGGTGCCGAGCTCCAGAGCGCTGCGAACCAGCAACGCAGTCGCATGCAGAAGTTGGGTCGCATGATGCTTCAGCACCACCAACATATGGAGCGCGAAGAGCAGAGGCGTGTTGAGCGGACTGCTAAGCAACGTCTCCAGGCCTTGAAAGCCAACGACGAAGAAACATATCTTAAACTGCTCGGACAAGCCAAGGATTCCCGTATCTCCCACCTTCTCAACCAGACTGACAACTTTCTCAAGCAGCTTGCCGACTCCGTTCGAGAGCAGCAGCGGAGTCTGGCTGAGCGCTATGGCGAAGAAGACCAGTTCTTTGAAGAAGATGAAGAGGACCCGGTTGTCTCTGGAAGCGAAGACGAAGGAGATGGAAAGAAGAAGATTGATTACTATGCTGTCGCTCATCGTATCAAGGAGGAGGTTACCATGCAGCCTACTATTCTTGTTGGCGGTACTCTCAAAGAGTACCAGATGAAGGGTCTACAGTGGATGATCTCGCTTTACAATAACAATCTCAATGGTATATTGGCAGATGAGATGGGTCTCGGAAAGACCATTCAGACCATCAGTTTGATTACTTACATCATCGAGAGGAAAAAGAACAATGGCCCTTTCCTTGTTATTGTTCCTCTGAGTACTCTCACGAACTGGAACCTGGAGTTTGAAAAGTGGGCACCATCTGTTTCGCGAGTTGTCTACAAGGGCCCTCCAAATGCCCGTAAACAGCAGCAACAGCAGATTCGTTGGGGGAACTTCCAGGTTTTGTTGACAACCTACGAGTACATTATCAAGGATCGACCGATCCTGAGCAAGATCAAGTGGACTCACATGATTGTCGATGAAGGTCATCGCATGAAGAACACCCAATCCAAGCTAAGTAGTACATTGTCACAGTACTATGTCAGCCGTTACCGTCTGATTTTGACCGGTACCCCTCTGCAAAATAACCTCCCAGAGCTTTGGGCACTCCTGAATTTTGTTTTGCCCAACATCTTCAAATCCGTGAAATCGTTTGATGAATGGTTCAACACACCGTTTGCCAACACGGGCGGGCAGGACCGTATGGAACTGAGCGAAGAAGAACAACTGCTGGTCATTCGTCGTCTGCACAAGGTTCTGCGGCCTTTCTTGCTGAGACGTTTGAAGAAGGATGTCGAGAAGGATCTTCCCGACAAACAAGAAAGGGTCATCAAGTGTCGTTTCTCTGCTTTGCAAGCTAAGCTGTACAGACAACTCGTCACTCACAACAAAATGGCTGTCAGCGACGGAAAGGGGGGCAAGACCGGAATGCGTGGTCTCAGTAACATGTTGATGCAGCTGAGGAAACTTTGCAACCATCCTTTCGTTTTTGAACCCGTGGAAGACCAGATGAACCCTGGACGTGGGACAAATGATCTGCTTTGGCGTACCGCTGGTAAATTCGAACTTTTGGACAGGATCCTACCGAAATTTCGAGCCACTGGTCATCGTGTTCTGATGTTCTTCCAAATGACCCAGATCATGAATATCATGGAGGATTTCCTGCGTCTGCGTGGGTTGAAGTATCTTCGTCTGGATGGTTCCACCAAGTCCGACGATCGATCCGATCTCTTGAAAATGTTCAACGCAGAGGGCTCTGAATATTTCTGCTTCTTGCTTTCCACACGCGCGGGTGGTTTGGGTCTTAACCTTCAGTCTGCGGATACAGTTATCATTTTCGATTCGGACTGGAACCCCCATCAAGATTTGCAGGCCCAGGATCGTGCGCATCGTATCGGTCAGAAGAACGAAGTCCGTATCTTGCGTTTGATCAGTTCCAACTCCGTTGAGGAAAAAATTCTAGAGCGTGCGCAATTTAAGCTTGACATGGATGGCAAGGTCATCCAGGCAGGAAAATTCGACAACAAGTCCACCAATGAGGAACGAGATGCATTGTTGCGAACCCTTCTAGAAACCGCTGAAGCTGCTGATCACATCGGCGAACAAGAAGAAATGGATGATGACGATTTGAATGATATTATGGCGCGGTCTGATGACGAGTTGGTTGTTTTCCAACGCATTGATAAAGAGCGACAGAAGACCGTTCAATATGGGCCTGGTCACAAGTACCCTCGTCTTATGTGCGAAGAAGAATTGCCAGACATTTACCTTACGGAGGAGAACCCTGTCACGGAAGAGGCCGATGTTGAATATGCCGGTCGTGGAGCCCGTGAACGCAAGGTCACCCGGTACGATGACGGTCTAACCGAAGAGCAATGGCTTATGGCCGTGGATGCAGAGGATGATACGATCGAAGAAGCAATTGCTAGGAAAGAGGCGAGAGTCGAGCGTCGTCGGGTGAACAAGGAAAAGCGTGGCCGGAAGGGTGATTCTTCACCAGAGCCTTCACGCGAAAGCTCGGAGACACCTCAGCCCAAAAAGCGTCGTAGAGGCCCTACCCCGAAACGCAAGGCCGAGGAGGTCGTGGAAGAAACCCCCCAGCCAAAGCGTAAGAGAGGAAGGCAAGCAAAGCCGGTGGAGACACTGAGCGCCGAGGATCGCGGAATATTGCAACGAATTGTCAACAATACGTACCAGGCCTTGATGGAAATGGAGCAGGAGCTTCCGGCGGACTCATCAGACAGCGAAGATGGACCGGTTACGCGATCCATAATTGAGCCTTTCATGAAGCCGCCACCCAAGTCGCAGTATCCGGACTATTACATGATCATCCATAATCCGATTGCCATGGATATGATCAAGAAGAAGATCAACCGCGAGGAGTACCAGAGCCTGAAGGGCTTCCGCAGCGACATTCATCTTCTCTGCCAGAACGCCCGAACCTACAACGAGGACGGAAGCATTTTGTTCCAGGATGCCAATGACATCGAGGTGAGTAGATGCGCCCAATGAGACGGAACTAGATAGTTGCTGACAATGCATAGGCAAAATGCTTGGCCGAGCTGCAGAAGGAAACGGAGGATCACCCGCAGTTTGCCAACTACGACGATCCGGGGGCTTCGGCCGGGAATGACCAGTCCACTGCTGGGGCATCCGGGACCGAAACGCCTGCTGTTGCTACGCCCAAGTTGAAGCTTACATTCAACAGTGGCAACCGGGACAGTGCTGTCGCCGCTGGAGCTGGCGATGGTGCAAACGAGAACGAGTGACTTTGCTAATAGACTTTGGTGAAGACATAGTGGTTGTGATTTTGACATGGTTAACGTGTTGCAAAAGACTTCGATTAGCTGCACATTACATTCTATGCTGTTTTGATCTCTTCTTGATATGCCCCCCTTCGACTTTTTGCTGCGTGAACGGCGTTATGTGGCTGACCTTGGTGGCGGGGGATGGACGATGGTTGATGGCGCAATGCTCTATTCGATTTGAAGACGAGCGATTCTACTTCTACACATTTCCTTCTCGCTCTTCTTCGATTTTCTATTATTACACGAACTTTCCCCCCATTTAACCGCCGACGATGCCTAGACCGAGCCGGTCGAGGATATGGGTGCAATGCGTGTCTCTTCCGACTTCTCCCGCGCGTGCTGCTTGAGACCTGGGACCCGGTGGTGGGAACCCCGGGAGGCGTGCCAGCTAGGAGACCCTTTTTTCTTTCTTTTTTTTTTTTTTTGAAGACGAAGACGACATTGGTTGTAATTGGGCCTTCCCCCCCCCAGTTTGTGATTTAGCGATGGTAAATGTAGCCCTAAGTAATGTACCATGTCCTTGAGATCGGATTGTGCTGGGGGAGTGGGTAATGCATGCAGATATGAATGAGAACTCCGGGGATAGATACTGCGTGCGGACTGTGCGGAGTAACGAGCAGCGACTATGCGACGCCAAGGGATCAATAAGATCATGTTTCTTATTATTGTATCTACCGTCCGCTATTCCCGTCATTCTACACAGTATCCCGGAGTACTCCGAGCATGCAGCAGGGACGGAAATGGTCCTCCAGCACGGTCGCACAAAAGTCCGGACTCCGGCCAGGGTGAAGCAGTCCATGGGGGCGAGTATACCTAGGTAGTAGAATGGTGATTACAGTCGAAATCGGTAGAGAAATGAATCCCCGGGTCCATCCACACCGCATTTCCAGCCAGAACTGTTTTAGTAGGCACGTAGTCAAATAGTAGTCTCGTCGGTACTTTAAGTGTACGGAGTACAGCAGGTACAGTATGTACCTAGGTAGGTAGAATCCTACTAGAACGTACGGAGCACGGAGTACCTACCAGGTACCTAAGTACTCCGTAGTTCTAGATGATTATTCGGGACTACGGAGTAAGTCTGGGTGTCGACGGGATTGACACGGTTGTGCGTGGTATATATTCCCATTTCCGTGGGCTTTTCACATTGACAATGATAGACGTAATACTACGCTAGCTACGGATGGCCATTTGGCCATTGTGGAATTAATTTATCGGACATCAATTCGCCGCCGCTAAGCAACGTCTCTGAGAGACCGCTTGGGCTCCTTAACATGTTGACTGACTCTGAATTTAAGAACGACTGTATAAATAACGGGCAATCCCATAAAATGGCGCTTATGCTGAGTTTTGTTGACGGGATAGCTATTCAGCCGGAGCGGATAGTCACATGATGCACAATCCTCTTTGCCCGCAGCCTTTTAGCACCACCAACTTTATGTATAGTCTCCATCAACATGTTTAGTCCAGAATCCTGGGTTTATCAGATACTTTATAGAGATCCACCGTCTCTAAGCTTTATTCACCTGACAGTTTGTTCGCAAGAGGATTTCCACAAGAAGCTCCCTGCAGGGCATTCCACAGGCCTAATTTAAAACCTGGATATCCTCTTCAAATCCGGAGACCTAGTAAAAGAACCCAGATATATGTAAAATGGCAGAAGAATAAAACATCATCTGTACATAATACTATACTCTAGCAGCCCAGCTCAGACTGTTTCGTGAGAAATAGGCTTGCCGAAAGAAAAGGCTCCTCCGGATTCTTTTCCAGTGCTGTTGGAAATGCGATGTCGACGTCTTTATAATGGTATGACTCAAGCACGATGACGGACTAGGTCTTTCAGTTCTAATCCCCAATGGCATCTATCCTGAGAGTAGCTTGTAGAAGTTTGTCACGTCGATACAAATTTGCTGACCAATACAGGTCTCTCATCATCCAGAGCTGGGAGATATAACATGTTAAAGCATGGCTACCAGATACGCCTGTAAAGACGGAGTGTTCGCTGGCAAACCGACCACATAAAGGCGAACAGGGAGACAGTTTCCACACATATGGAGTAGTCTAGAACATTAACCTCGTATTGTCTTCCCGGAGGTCAGGCTTGCTGGGTAATAAATGGTTATAAGTCATTGGCATAGAAGAAGAGTTCCAGTGCACAAAGATGGCGGCTCGTTCGATCACTTGTGCACGGGTTATCTGTAGTGCCTGTTGAGTTCCTGTATTGCTCCAGTATAAGGTCCGATCTCCAGTGGCCTCGAATTTACACGACACGTAATCTTTTTGATTCACGTTCTTCAGAACCACATTGTAGTCGTTTGAGAAGGACTGGTTGCTTGTGCTTCGGCCGGCGCTCCAGTGTGCTCTGATGGAAATCAATAATTAAGGCTCGTTTGAGCTCAGCATTCCATAAAATATTCTCCGGGCGAAGATCCTGGTAACAAATTCCTAAAGAGCGGATCTCCTTCACCGACTGAGAAATCGCATGCTGAATGGCCTTGTCACGAGTTATATGGCTCATGCTTATACCACCCCAGCCCATCAGTAGTATATGACGGATTTTCCCCGCGCCGTGAAGAAAGTAGATTTGGGCCAAATTAATAGCACTGAGAAAGACTGGAACTGCTGATCCTTGGGCACGCTGGAGAATCCGGTAGACCTCTGCTTCGCGCGACACCTCTGCCCAGAGTCTCGAAGTCGTCTCTTTCCCAACAACAGTGTATCCAAAAGTGGCATAAGTAATTATGAATGGTGCACCGTATGAACCACAAGAGCCTATTGGAGTGTAGTTATGATCCAGATCCTGATCGAGCTGCTCCTTAAGTTTTATTATAAGGTCAGCTGTACTGATTGGGTGGCGGTCCTTATTTCCGCTAAGCATATGCAGCTCCCTATTTGGACAGTCGGGGTCTAGCATACCGCCCTGCTGTAATCCGACAAGGCACTTTTGTGTGTAATATTGAGCAACAAGTGTACGAGATTGCCCGCTTTGGTTTCCTTGGGGACTTGTCTGAAGTGCAGATTGTTTGGTTGTAGGGGACGACGTGACCTGGCTGAACCCCCGCTTCCGTCCCACAGATGCGGTGCGGTCTACCTCAGAATCAGGAGAATCCTCTCGGACATTTTGTTGGGTTAATGGCGCGCAGCCAGAGCCCGCTCGTGTAAGTACTCGGCGACCTTTGGTGACAGGAGACCCTGTAGGAGACGATGAAGGTAGGTACTCGGATGTGGTTTGCTCCGGGCTACTATATTCAAAGGTAGCATAGTCTACGTTCGGGTTCTGTGGTAATGCTGTCGATGGGATATGGGAGTGCTCGCTATCAAAACTCGTGCGCCATTTCGGTAGCTCGTCTTCGGCGGCATTCCGCCAGGCCTGATCACGAAGAGGAGTGCGAAAACTCATCAAACAAAGGCATAGAGTCCTCTCAATTCGAGTCATGGGAGATCCAGGTCTTCCACACATACTGGGGTCACCCAGATGGTAATAGAGGGTGGTTGGGTCGTCGTAGGGCACCCAGAGCTGTACGTCTATCAGGCCGTTCGTTAAATATGAATACGTGAGACCCTCTTGAATCATCACGTGGAACTCTTGAATAATGGCGGACCCGGCTAGCCGAGCGGTGTTATATCTTGACTTCTGCGGTTCTTCAGTCGGAACAGTATCCCGTTCTATAATTTCGTGCTAAAAGTCTATCGGCCGAAGTCCCTCACGCAAAATCGCCACGGAGAGCTTATAGGGTGGTTTATATTCGACAGTAGTGAGTAAGGTACTCATAGTCCTGTCCACCCGGTGAATACAGAATTGATCCGGCTTTAAAGGGTTTGTTGTTGATAGCTGGCTAGCATCAATTCTATCATCTCTGTCCAGGGCGTTAGCGTGATTATTAAACTATACTCCGCTACCTAAGCAAAACTCCTCACGAGTACCTGGTATTTTGCATAACTCCGCGACGATATTGTGTATATAGTCTTCAACGGCAAGTCGCTTATAGGTCTCAAGGTCCTGTTTACTGCTAATCGGTTAACGTATAAATCATCGACCATGATCTTCTAATACAACTAGTGGCGTGAATAACTGTTGCGCGTCCTCTTGTATCGGTTAAAGGTAGCGGTAAACAGAATTGTAAATTTCCTGTTGTTTAGCTTTACAGTCGGTCCACGGGAGGAGTCGTAAAGGACAGTGTTTTCCGGTGGGAGAAGGGATTTTGCCTGTTGTGGAGCGAGACAGTGTTTGCGCTCGTAGGGGCCTCCAAAGAAGATTATAGTAATATCGGATAAACTCTGGAAAAGTCGTCGGTCGGTTGCGTTCCCTCTCTTGCCACTCCCGTTCCTCTGCTTGCTTTCTCAGCTCGGCTTCCTGCCTCTGGAGTTCCTCCGCGAGCTTCCTCTCCTCCTCTGCCTGCTTCTCCCTGTCTTCTGCCTGTTTTTGGCGTTCTTCTGCCCACTTCCTTCTCTCCTCTGCCTTGAGAAAAAGTGCCTTATAGTCAGGGGAGCTGCTTCCACTCATTGTGGCCGAGGGAAAGGGATATGATGCCCCATAGCGGTCTTATCTGTACTGTCCCTTTCTATCGGATGTCAGTAGTGCGGAAAACGGTCAAAGTATTTATCCGCCCGAAATGCGGGTTCGCTGATGTGCCTCCTTCCCCTCACTTCGGGCCGAAGTCTCCCATGGTTTTGAAATCGTGTTGTGTCCAATACAACTTCTATCTCTGTCCGTCTGTCAAGCTGCCCTTTAAGCAAATTTCGGCAGATAACAAGACCATTATGCGTCCGATTTATATAGGCATTGCTCGCAAAGCACAATTTAAGCTATAAGATCCAAAATTGGTTCCAAGATACATAGGTCCATTGGCGTGTTCCATTCTATCTGCTGGATTATAGCGCCTCTCTACGTTCAGACTCCGCGCCTGAACTTTCTTGAGATTATCCTCGAAGACCCGTCCGTCCGCCTTCTCGTTGGTCGCATTCTTTAATGAGCTATTGGCCTGAAATTTATATGAAAACTCTCTGGGTTTGAGGGCGTCATGTCGTTATCAACACATACCAAGAAATTCTACCAATTTTTCACGCTAGATATGACACGATATCAACGTGGCGCAAAGTGTATCGGACAAACTCGGTATGACAGGAACAATCTCTAAGTGCTATTTCGCGAGGAGGGCTACTGATAGGCACTGCGCTGTTGCTTAAATCCTCTCAGTAGAAACTCTGGGTGGTGATTCAGTTTGTTCTACTCCGGATCTGGCACTGTTCTGACAATCTGGATAACTGCTAAGGCTCTTAAGAGTCCCCAAGCACCGTCAGCTATTGCTAAGATGGCACTGGCTGCCGCTAGACCGAGCGTTAGGAACCTTGAATCGGTAGGCGTCATAATATCGTTGCTATAGTAGATATTATAATTACTATAGGAGAATATTTAAGAACAAGATAAGCTGCAATAGAGAGTATTCATCCTTAGATCAACTGCCAAGGCGGACAGGTGGTGAGATCTAGAATAGAGGGTTTCATAGGGCAGGCCAAAGCTGTAGCCTACCACGGTGATCTTCTACATACTAAATAGCTTAAGGGAAAGAAGGCGCTATGTATAAGGATTGAAATCATACTATACCGATTAATTCGCTGTCGCCTCAGACCAATTCCGCGGGGTAAGTTTTGATGGGGACGAGAAAGACATGATTGTGCGCGGACTTAATGTAAAAAACCGTGGTTTTTTCACTGTACACTGTTGATCAATGTACTATTACAACTATGTACTAGTGCGTTATTCTGATTCGCTCACCTCAAGGAGTTTTTTACCTTGCGGTTATGGATTCCTTATGCTGTCTGAGATCAAAATAGTATGTGGGCGCGTATATAAGTAGTCTTCAGAACAAGCAATCAAGCATGATTTATCTATTCTTTAACTCTTTCTCATCTTTCCAGCTATGGATAAACGTCAAGGCAAAGTCTCGAGTAAGATCGACTGGAACCAGTTTGTCCAAGAGCCTGATATTGAAGTCAAAAGCTCATTTGCGGCGACAACACAGCAGAATATAATACTTGTCCATCGAAATTTTGAAAGGTGATCACTTCTCAATACAATGAATAACTTCTTAAGCTGACTATTTCTTCAAGATTTGTCCACAATCTGAAGCCGCAAGAATACAAGTACTGGCTACAAAATATCAATCTCAGGGTCATCGAAGGATTCTTCCGATGGTACCTAGAGAATCATGCAGTGGTGCATCAGTCAGGCTTCCTAGTCTTTGCAAGATACTTTAGGATGTATTGGTGTGAAGAGATGGGTCAAATATTTGATTATGACCTGAGACGTCGAATGACTATGGTAGGTTCATCAAATCCAGAATTGTGATTCTCATTAATGCATTATGTTGGGTCTAACAGTTCTCAGCTCGTTTGCACTACTCTTACCGACGAATATGAACTAGAGCTGGGTGGCAAAACACAACCATCGATGAATATAGATGATCTTCTATATACCACACACCATCTTGTTGGAATAACCAATGTATGGTTCCCAACTGTGCGTTGTCGGCAGCAGCATAGTACACTGCGAAAGATGATGACTTCAACATCTGCTAGACCTGGTACATTGGTCGAATCCTCCGGATACATGAGGCAGAATGACGCTCTGTTATGGAAGGATATTGAGCTCTACATGGTAAAGCATCCAGAGCATCCGACATGCAAGGTACTTCTCATGAGAGTCAAACATCGACTGAACAAAGGAAGGAGGAATCGTGGTGTGGCGTAAGTGATCTATGCTTTGAGAACTTCTCAAGTCTAATTTGATACAGGCCGGTTTACACATACACTGAGAGAAATGATAACTTGGGTCTATGTGTCATCCAAGATATCTTAGAATATGCATTTCTCGATAATGCTTTTGCAAGTCAGCATATCAAGAGTCCAAGAGATATTTGGCTCTATACAGATATTCCGGGCCACCGCCAGAGTACCCCTATACACTTCAAAGATTCCGTGAAAAATATTCCTATTCTCAGACGTGCGGTGAAAGATTCAGAGGGTAACTGGATCACTCACCCAACAAAAGCTTTGACATATGCACGTGCACAGGAAGATGAGATTCGAACCAGCAGGTCGGCAGGGTTTAAGGAACCTGGCTCCTTGTACAAATACCGTAAAGGAGCCGCAGCAAACTTGAGTAAGAATATCATACTTTGATAGCCTACATTTACTGACTTTCACAGGGCACCTGGACGAGCATTCTCGAAATCAGGTCATGGGACATAGGAGAGGGGGCGCTTTTGCATACTATGTTCAAATAAGGGACGATACTCAATCCGCTTTCATGGAGACACCGGCAAGGGATGCCTTGCTCAAGCTGTCCAGTAATGCAAGTCTAACGAGAGATGCATCTGCTCCCCAAGAGCTCAGCAAGCAAGAAAAAATCAACATTGAACTGAACCCGGAACTCAAAGATTTGAGGCGGAAATGCGCAGAACTCCGTCGTGATATCATCTCGAAATATCATCAGATTCAAAAAGCAAAAGACTCTGAACAATTTCAGCAGTTGAAACACCTGCAGCGTCAAGTTCGTGCCACGAGAAAAAGACTGTCTACACAAACCATGAAGGTTCGGTACACAGAATTTTTTCACACTGTCGGAAACCAGATAATCGATCATAACTTTCGAGGCGAACCTCTGAAGTTCGAATTTAATCAGAATCAGGTCATACCCGAGCGAACCACTATTGCACAGCTTGAGTTTAAAAATCGAAATGCAGACACTGTCGACGATACAGAGCTCCTGGAAGATCGTATCAAATCACTTGAATTACGCTTACAGTTGCATCGGCTCGAGATTCCAAAGCAACTGCATACCAGAATCAGTATTGATACAGCTGTTTCAGCAGAGTTGCAAGCAGTAGCAGTGACTGCAAGCCTTATGTGCCCAGTGTGTCTCGGTCGCACCAGTCTCCATCCACGCGCGAGAACGTATCAATACGCCAGAAAAGACACTCTGCAGAAACACTTCGCAACACATAACTTATCGAGGAGCTTTTTTAGTGGAAGAAGTTGTGATATTCCCGACTGCAACAAATCCCTACATTCTCTCACACAATACAAGCATCATCAAGCTACCGAGCATGGAATTGAACTGTAGTAGTGTATAGGTGAGGAGTGTTGACGAACCCTTTGGTAGAGTGAGCAGCATATATAGGTCAAGATTGGAGTATCTTATTTAAGATTAATCTAAAGGATAATCCAGAGTACAATTCGGAACATTTAGTCGAAGGTAATATGACAAAAAAAAGGAAAATACTATAGTTCCCGAAGTGCTGATTAGATACATTGAAATGACCAATGAAGAAGACTTATCTAGCCAGCTGACCAAATTTAGATTGGCCAGACTGACTAGTAACTGTGTTTTTGAAAGCAGGCTGACCGAAAGGCTGGCTAGACTGACCGAAAGCAGACTGACCAAAAGCAGGCTGACCAAAAGCAGGATGACCAGACTGATAATCTGAGCTCTCTAATGGAAGAGACTGACCAAATATCGACTTGGACGGAACAAGTGGACTAATATAAGGATAGCCAGAATGAAAGCCAGAGCTAGACTAGCTTAACTGGTTATCGAAATAAGACATTTGAGAAGGCATCGAAGATAGAGTTGGACGACGTGCATAAGAAGTTTTGCGTCGTAATCTGTCAAAGTGATTTTGACCAAATGAGGCAGTTTGGATAGAGCAGCCATTTCCGGGTGACTCGGGCATATTTTTAGGTCTATCAGATTTATTTTCCTTTGCAGGGTCGAAGTCTATTTCTCTTGGTGAACTGGGTTCAGATGAGATAGGGGAGTCTGTAAATAGTTAGCTTTTGGATCAATCTTCATAGAATGATACAGACCTAAAAGAACTGTCCCATCGATGCGGGTCTCCCATTCTTCAAGAAGGCTCTCCATTTTGGATCTTCACACAACTTATTACTGTTAATCCAAGCAGAGTACTGGAAATATGATTAAGATATAAGATGTTGGAACCATGGTTTCTCGAAACACCGTGGAGTTTGATCTTTTAATAGCAGGACCGTAGCATTCACTGGCCATTTCGTGGAGTCAATGATAACCAATCAACAAGTAATCCAGTTGCCAAAGAGATGGCAAAAGTATTCTTGCTAGGCTCTATGAGAAACACTTTCTAAATCAATACTAATAAACTGATATATGGCTAAAAAAGTTTTTGAAGCAATGGGTGTTTCTTGAAGTTTGCCCAATATAACGCACAGTGTCAATTTGATTATCGATAGGTAAGTACACTTGAAGAACAAATAGCATGAATCCGTAAAAGCTATAATTCCTCCTCCTCCTCTTCCTGGTCTTCCTCATCCTCCTCCTCTTCTCTGAACACTGCGCTCTTCTGCTGCTGGTGCATTAGCTCTTGGATAGCTGACTGAAAAATCTGGTTGTGCTGCTGAACCGACATCATTTGTGTCTCTCTTCCCCCATTGAAGAAGGAAGACTGCTCTGCTCTAGACAGCTCTCCCATACCTATGTATGGTTGTCCAAGGCCATTAAGCATATTGTTCTTGAAAGTCCCGTGTCCGATTCCTTGATTATAATTGTTTATGGGGTTGAATTGATGTGTTTGACTAGTATGAGGCGGCAGTAGGAGGGAAGGAATTTGCTGAGGCATCAAGACATCCTGTAATCTCATATCACTAATTCCTGAGATTAGTTCGGCTATCAACTTGTCTGCCGTGGATTTGGACCGAAGAATCTGGCCCAGATTGGATCGAGAAACTGCATTGCGTATTTCGCCCTTTGCTGGGTCAATGTGATAAAAGCCCAGCACAATGTCCGGTAATCTCGGCTTTATGGAGTTGATGGGCAGTTTGCCAGCAGCAGCAAAGAAGATTCCCCAATCGCCACCTTCCGCGACTCTATCTCTCAGATTTCTGATCTCGATCACATCCTGCACCACACTTGGCACGCCTAATCGCTCTGCCTGTTCTACAGCAGATCTCCCACCGTGGTACCCGCTATCAACAAGTCGCCACATCTGATTATCATCTTCTACAACAAAGTTGGCGCAATAGGCACCTCGACGCTGTATAAAGCGTATTCTTTCACCAAGCGATGTATAGCCCGGTTTGAAAGACCCACCCACAACGCGAGCTTTGATTGCGAAAGCTCCGTTGTTGCCCCGTACCACCTGACTCGGATTGCCTGCTTGGTTTGGAGCAAAGCCGGAATTTATTATAGGATTGCCATGATCTCCCATTCCAGGAACGTTGCTGGAAGGTTGCCAATTTTGTGCTTGTTCCGGGCTGGGGGGTACCAGTCCCACTGGGTAAGCCTTTTCTTTAACCATAACCTGTATCTCTTCTCGCTTTAGCGATGTAAGTCTGAAGATCTCCCTTCCGAAAGGCATTGATAACTTCGTCAAATATATTGATGTACTCCTTGATGTCAAAAGTCATTGAAAATAGGCTTGTACCGCGTTTGTATTTCTTATCCAGCTTGTTTGATTTGGAGTCAAGAATCTTCTCGATACGAGCGCAGAATCTTTTCGAGCTTGGAGGCGTAGCTGATAACGAGTTTGTAAAATATTCACCCACCAGCTTCGGCAGGGTATTCCAGAGAGCCTGAAACTCCCCAAAATGCTGCCAGGATTTAGAGTATAGCTTTTTCCATTCGGGGGGGTATTGATTATTATCAATAAACATGTCTAAGTTGCTTTGCATAACCTTCATTGGATATCTGGAGTTCGTGTACGCAATATGTATGGCTTTCCACTTTGCAACAAGACCCGGAACGTCGATAAGGCCGGTATTCGCCTCAAAATTGTTGTTTCTATTTTGTTTCATAATCTCGTTATTGATCTCTTTCAGATCGTTGTATGCTTCTATTCCTGCTCTAGGTAGGCGGTATCCCGGGTCGGGGGAAGGCTTGGAAATCTGAATGTCTGGATTAAGACATGCGGCCTCACATAGAATGAGTAAACTGTTATAAGCTTTTCTATAAGCTGAGATATGATAGCTCTTTCGGGTTAGATCGCTAGATTCGGGCTTAAGTCCCCCTCCCCCGAAGCGAAATCTGATATCGCCACCTTCGGCCCGTTGTATAGCCTCATTTAGTCCTGAGATTTATTAGCCTAGAGCCTTTGAACACCTATCATCAAACTCACGCTGAGAAGCCTCGGTAGCTAGTTTCCTATGTTCATCATTGAGGATATGCTTATCTGGATGAATCTTCTCTCGCAATTGCTTGGCATCAACATCAGCCCCATCAGGCAAGGCTTTCTCAATTGCAAGTGTTATATTTTGTTGATCGGATTCTACGATCGCTTTCATGATATCAACGATATTATCTTTGCTGAGATTGACAGGATTCTTATAATCATCCTTATTGTCGGCTGTGCCGGAAGTTGTTTCACCTTTGGGCGGTTCATTAATAGGCAAAGGATTTTGAGACTCCATTTTCTTTGAGGATGTCAATCAGACAAACAATAGAATTATTATTATGAGAGAGACTAAAACTGGATTTTCGAATACCTACTCTACGTTCAGGCACCTTTATATAGTTTATTTTCCATGGTTTTTATCAACCATGCTATTTGTCCATGGTCTTATGCATGAACCATGGTAAAATATTCCTATATCTTGTGCCCCACCTTTCAAATTGTATCCTGTGTTACCTGTATCACACTGAGTTTTAGTGGAATACTTCAGATGAATATGCTACACTATCCTATCTTGGTTCTATCTTGCGTGCTTAACGCAGGTGCTTTTCAGTAAGACTCATTGAATCTCTGACTAGGACAGTTGACTAATACAGACTAAAGATTTAAAGAGATTATAGACATTGATCTTGAACAGACAAATAGAAACACACACTATGTTGCAGTCGGCTGTCACAACTCACTTATATTTCATCCTAACAGAATCAATGCGAACATTGGTGATCAGGTCACATTTAATTTCTGTTCTCTAAATCACACTTTAACTCAGTCAACTTTGGAAAGGCCATGTTCTTCAGTCTCAAAGTTCGACACAGGATTTAATCAATATAATCCTGATAATGTGAAACATCTGGCTCTGACTATGACTGTCAACACACTCGACCCGCAATGGTTTTTCTGCGATCAGAGCCAGCCCATTTCCCACTGCCATGAGGGAATGGTTTTCGCTCTTAACCCTGGAAATGAGATGGATACTTTCCTAATGAATGCACGATTCTACCAGTATGCTACTGATATGACTCAAACCAACATGAATGATATGCAAATAAGCAAGTATGAGCTAATGAGCTATCTCAACCTTGCGACTTTATGTTGTACTAATCTTAATGATAGATCTACTGCTAAAATTATTCCTGCAAGTGCGAGGACCTCGTTTCCTGCAGTTACCAGTGTCTTTCAGGCCATTGCCATCTCTACAACTGTGGTGACCTCAACAAATTATGTGACTATCTGTCCTTCATCGTCGAAGATTCACTCTCCCAGTATGAGTAGCAGTAGTGTGGGCTCTATCAAACGTCAAACTGTCTCTTCATCTTCTAGTTTTACAACCGTTCCCATTGTATCTGTTCTCTCGCTCTGTTTGGTTATCATGTTCTATTTTTATTGATTTTCTATGTTCTCAGAAGCGATATATTTACTCCCGAATCCAGAGCCGGGCTGTGAGCAATGCTATCCCGATGGACACTGGAGTAGATGACTGGCTAGTTACTATGTTCGTAACAGCTTCAGCCTAATTGCAGATAATTAATGTATGAGATCTTTTAGTTATATCATAAGTTTGATTCTCTATCACTAGGGTACATAGTATGCCGCTGGCGTAAGTTGTCGGGGGGTTGCAGCTGGTTGTGAACAGTTGTAAAAAGTATATTATTTGTATTGACTAAACAATATAGTTATATTATAATTATATAATATAAAATAATTAGATTAATCTTCTATATATTCTTAATAACTATATCTGAATAAGAAACTATTATATTTAGGATTTAGAACTATTCTATTATACTTATAAGCTTATTTATAAGTATATTTCTACTATAAAGAGCTTATTATTTAAATCTTTTTTAACTATTATCTTATAGTTATAGTTCTTATAATTTTACTGTATTATATAATAAGATATAAATAAAATAAATAATATTTACTATTAGTTTACTAGATATTTATTTATTTTTTTATTTCTATCTATTCTTCTTTTTTTAATTTTTTTATTTTTTCTATCTTCTTTATCTTCTTTATCTCTTTTATTTCTTTTATTTTTTTTATCTTTTTTATCTCTTTCTCCTCTATTATATCTGTTATTTCGACTATCTCTGCTGTCTCTGTCATTTTGTTCTACTTATTACTTATTATTTTAAGCTATTAATTCAGTTCTTTGTAGTCCCTGATCAACTAATCACTATAATTAGTAAGGACACATTACAAGACAGCAAGTAGACGCACCTGATTAATTAGGACAGCTCTTACATAGCTCTAGGCGGGTCCCGCTGCGGGTCCCACGGCGGGCCGCAGTAAATGGTGCGAGGGTTGTAATAGTAACACCAAGATGAAGCTATTCAGACGGCTATCTGTAGGGGAATTGAAGGCGGTAAGCAGAAATGGTAGAATAAAGATAGCCAATAGTAAGCTGTAAGTAACTAGTGTAAATTATATATATTACTAAGCAGATGATGGGGAGCTGTATTATTACAAGCCTAGTAATTAGTAATTAATTCTGCCTGCTGTATTATAATAATTATAGTACTAACTCTTCTTACTAGATATATAAGATCTTATAAAAGGCTTTTACAGAACCCTCTTAGTATTAGAAAGCTAGTACTAGTAGTAGAAAATATTATGATTACAGTAGTAGTAATACTACTTAGTACTAGTACTACTAAATAATCTCAGATATATATTTACTACTAGTTATACTATAAATATCACTACTAGTAGTATATATTTACAGGTAGTAGTTAGTACTTTAAATAATAACTAGTATCCTACTTACTAACCCCCTTATTTATATATATATAATAATCTTAAATAGATATAAATATAATAAGCTCTTAGTAACCCTTATTATAATACTAATTTATAAATTATTAATATATATAATAATATCTATTTTTCTATATTTAATATCTTTAGTATTAATATTTTTAGTTACTATAGTAGTTATATATATAAATCTCTAATAATAGAAATATATCTAAGTTCTAGAAAATATTATTTATTAATAATATAACTCTAAATATTATTTAGTTTTTATTAAGATTTATAAGATTTATAAAAACTGTCCGGAACTTCTACTTCTAGCTATTGTTACGGGTCCAGGCAGGAAGCCCCTGGCCCTAAGTAATGGCTCGGCTAACGCCTTGCTCCGACTCCGCTTCTTATATAAAAAAGTAGTAAACTAACAGATAAAAGACTATCTCTTTAATAATATAAAGATTTCTTCTTTAATAATTTTTTTTTATTTATAAATATTTCTATTAATTATATAAATCTAGAGATTTTTTTTATATTAAAAATTATTTTTTTTACTAAATTCTTATAGAGATATTCTTAGAGAAAAAAATAATAATTAAAATAAATAATTATAAATATATATAAAAACTAGTAAATTAAATAATAAATTTATAAATTTAATTCTATAAATTTTATATAATCTAACTAGTTCCTGTTACAGTACTACTAACCCCAGTTTACTACTTATAATACCCGGACTCTACTTTATTTAATAGAGAAAATCTATATAAATATAATTTTTTTTATTAATCTTTATATAAAGTTTCTAATTAAAAAAAAATATTTTTTTTTAAAGATATAAAAATCTTATATATTTATAATAGATTTAAAAAAAAAACTAGCTAATATTTTCTTTTCTAGATTATTATATAATAAGAAAATAACTAATTTTTAATTTTTTTTAAGTTTTATAACTAGCTAGATTTTATATATTCTGATTCTAACTATAAAAAAAAAGTTTTTATATAAATTAATATAATAAAATAAAAAAAAATATTCTGTAAATTCTTAAATAAATTTAATCAGATTTTTATAAATATAGAAGATATATTATAAAATAATAAATAAAAAAAATATTAGTTAAAATAATAATAAATCTAAATTTATTTAAAATAATAATAAAAGTACTATATATCTAATTATATAAGAAATATTATAAATAATTTTTAAAAATTAAATATAATATAGAATATCTGGTTTAAATTAAGAAAAAAATAAATTATATAATAATAATTTCTACTTTATTTTTAAATAAAAATAAAAAAAATCCTAATAATATAAATTAAAAAATAATTACTAGCTAGATAATAGTACTCTAGATTTAAATAGCAGTCTTTTATATAAAAATAAAAAAAATTAATAAAAAAAAAATAAAATAAATCTTTTCTAATAAATTACAGATATATAAATAAAAAAATATTTATATTTAATATAGTAAAAACAGATATTTTATTTAGAATTATATTTTATTTCTAATAATTAGATTTTATATAATTACAGCAGTAACTACTAGAACTAAAAAAAAAATAATTATAGAATCTATATTATAAATAAATCTAAAATAGAATTAAAAAATTAAATATTTTTATATAAAAATATATATAAAAACTCTAGATAGCTAATAAATATTTATTTAATTTTTAATAAAATTTTAAAAATTTATTATAAATTCCTGATTTTTTATAATTAATTTATTACTTAATTATTTTATTTTAGTAAAAATATTTATTAATAATAACTATATAATCTATAATATAATTAGTAAATATTTTATATAATAATATTAATTTTAGAAGATATTTATACTACTGAAGCCGGTAAAAGAAATAATTAAAAAAAAATACAGATTATTTATATTATATAAATAAAATTTAATATAAAAATATATTTAAAAAAACAGATATTTTTTTATATTTTTAAAAATTATTTAAATTATAATCTAATTCTAAAACTCCTCTGGCTCTACTATAATAATACTTATTTTAAACTAAAATAAGAAAAATTATATCTTTATATAATAGAAACTAGAATATAAAATAAGAAAAAATAAATTTTTTTAAATCTAAAAATTAAAAATATTTTAATAATTATAATAGAAGCTTATATTTATTATATAAAAAAAAGAATAATATATAAGTTTTTACTACTATAATAGATAATATTTAGAAAGTTTTAATATTAAAAAAAACTAATTTTTATATAAAATTATTAAAATAATATTAGAATTTTTTATATTTATTTAAATAAAATTAAGTAAAGAAGCTATTTCTTTACTAAAAAAAAATAAATTATAAGATTAAACTTATATAATAAAATAAATAAAAATTATTTATTTTTTAAAAACTATTATATAATATAATTTAAAAGAAATTAATTATATTATAAAAAATTTTTATAAATTTATTTAATAAGAATTTTATTTAAATAAATTATTTTTTAGCAGCTGTCTCTGTTTTCTTTATATAAAAACTAGAAGAAAAACTATAATTTTATATTAATTATTAGACTCTAAATATAATTATAAAAAAAATAAATATTTTTTTTTTAATCTAGAAAACTCTTATATAGATTAATAAAATAAAATAATTTATTAAATTTAATATATTAGCTGTTTTTTATAAGATTTAAATTATAAAAAAATAAGAATAGATAATAGTTTTTTATATAAAATATAGACTCTATAAATAACTGATAATTTTTTTTAATTTAATAAATATTTTAAGTATTTTTTAAAAGTATATTAATTAAATTTTATAAAAATAATTTAATAAATTTTATTTTATTTATATTAATAATATTCTTATTTTTACTGACAGCTTTATTATATAATATAAAGAATATATATAAAAAATATTTACTAAATTATAAAAAACAAGTCTGTATTTTAATATATTAAAAAATAAATTTAAATATTAAAAAATAAAATATCTAGAATATATTATATAAATAAATAAAAAAATAATAATAAATTCTAAAAAGATTTAAATAATTTAAAAATAAAAGATTTTTTAAATAATAAAAAAAATATAAAAATTTTTAAATTTTATTAAATTTTATTAAAAATTTATTTAAAACTTCTCTAATATTATATAACTACTTATTAAATTAACTAAAAAAAATAAAAAGTTTAACTAGATATAAAATTACTAATTAAATTTTAATAAATTAAAAATATTTTTTATTATAAAATTAATATTAATAATATTTAATTTTTTTATATAATTATAGTAGAAATAAACTTTTCTAAATATATTATCAGAGAAGTATTTTTTTAATTTAATAATAAAAAAATATTACAGCTGTATATATATTTTTTTAAAAAAAACTTATTTATTAAATATAATTATTATAAGAGGAATCTCTGGATTTATACAATCAACAGAAGTGTTTATAAATAAGAAAGAATTATTAAAAAAGAAATCTTTATATTATTAGAGAGATGGTTTTTTATCTATTAGTTTACTGTTTTTTTATATAAGAAATAAAGTCAGAGTAAGATATTAGCTAAATTATTTTTTTAAGATTAGAAACTTCTTATCTAGATTTATAATAATATCTTCTGTTCCTCTTCCGGTAGTAGAAATAAATTATACTGTTATATAAGAATAGGTCTTATTTAGTTATCTATATTATAGTAGACCGGGATTATATATTATATAATAATAGAACTTAATTTAATATTATTTATTTTAGAAATTCTTCTTTTTCTTCTATTCTAACTAGTTGTATTATTATTATTATAAAAATATAGTCCAGTTTAATTCTAATAATAAATTTAATATTATTTTTTTATCTAATACTTCCAGTATTATATATAACTTCTTAAATTATATAGTATATATAGTAATTAATTATAAGGATTATATATATACTTAGTTTTATTTTATTTTATTTAAAAACTACTGTCTCTATTCTATATACTATATTAATATTTAAATAAAAGACTATTTTTTTTATATAATAATTTAATTAATTTTTTTTAAAAATTAATTAATCTATTCTACTGTTATTATAGATTTATTATAAATATTAAAATAAATAAAAAATTTATAATAAAAAAAATATTAAATTTTTTTTTTAAGAATTAGCTGAATTATTATATAAAAAAAATAGTTTCTTATCTAGATATCTATATAGTATATAGAATAAAAATAATAGTTTCTAAATAAAATAAGATAAAACTAAATATATCTATAATTTTTATAATTAATTATTATATATACTATATAATTTAAAAAACTATATATAATACTAAGGATATTAGATAAAAAGATAGTAATAAACTTATTATTATAATTAAATTAAGCTATATTCTATAATAATAATAATAAGAATAAATAATATAGAAGAAGAAGAAAAGCCTTTAAAATAAATAATATAGAAGAAGAAGAAAAGTCTTTAAAATAAATAATACTAAGCTGGACTCTGTTACTATATAATATATAACTCCGGATAACTATAATATAAATAACTAAGTAGGATCTATCTCTATATAATAATATAATTTATTTCTACCGCTAGAGGGGGGAACAGGAGAATATTATTACAGGTTTAGATAGAAAGTCCCTAGCTCTAAGTAATAGCTTAGCTAATATCTTACTCCGACTCTACTCCTTATATAAAAGAGCAGTAAACTAACAGATAAAAGGCTACCTTTCTAATAATATAAAGATTTCTTCTTTAATAATTCCTTCTTGTTTATAGGCACTTCTGTTGATTATACAAATCCAGAGGTTCCCCTTACAGCTATTCCTCTTATAAATTAGTTTTTATTCTTTTTTATTCTCTGCTATTTAGCTTAAATTATATTTTATTTTATTTAACTATAATCTGTACTGATTAGTAATATTTATTATATCTTATTCTTAAAAGACTGGTTACCAGAGATTAGAATATAATATAAATCCTTTTTTTATTAGATATCCAGATAATACTTCTATATAAGTAGAGCCTGTTTAACTAGTATATTTTAATACTAACTTTAATAGTAGCTAAACTAGCAGCAGCTAGTAATCCTGATATAAATAATTTCTGTATTAATCCTGATACTTATATCAGATATATTATCAGTACTAATTCAGATAGTAATACAGAAATAAATATTAACAGTAATAGTAATAGTAATACTAGTATAGATATTAATAATAATACTGGTTCTAATAGTAATACTGATAGTAATACTGATATAGACAGTAACTCTATTAGAAATAATATATTTATTTTTAATATAATTTATAAAAATATTTCTTTTTTTTTTAATAGTCCAGAGAGTCTTCTAATTATATTCTCTTAGAAGATTTCTTTCTATAAAAATAAGAATAGCCAGTAAAAGTCTTTTTGTTACAGGTCCAGGCGGGAAGCTCCTGGCCCTAAAGGAATAGCTCAGCTAATATCTTACTCTGACTTTATTTCTTATATAAAAGAATAATAAACTAATAAATAAAAAATTATCTTTTTAATAATATAAAAATTTTTTTTTTAATAATTTTTTTTATTTATAAGTATTTTTATTAATTATATAAATTTAAAGATTTTTTTATATTAAAAATTTTTTTTTTTATTAAATTCTTATAGAAGTATTCTCAGAAAAAAAAATAATAATTAAAATAAATAATTATAAATATATATAAAAATTAATAAATCAGATAATAAATTTATAAATTTAAATTTATAAATTTTATATAATTTAACCAGTTTTTACTATAGTACTACTAATTCTAGTTTATTATTTATAATATCCGGACTCTACTCTATTTAATAGAAAAAATTTATATAAATATTATTTTTTTTTTTAAAAATATAAAAATCTTATATACTTACAGCAGACTTAAAAAAAAAATTAATTAATATTTTTTTTTTAGATTATTATATAATAAAAAAATAATTAATTTTTAATTTTTTCTAAATTTTATAACTAACTAGATTTTATATATTCTAATTTTAATTATAAAAAAAAGTTTTTATATAAATTAATATAATAAAATAAAAAAAAAGAATTTTTTATAAATTTTTAAATAAATTTAATCAGATTTTTATAAATATAAAAAATATATTATAAAATAATAAATAAAAAAAAATATTAATTAAAATAATAATAAATTTAAATTTATTTAAAATAATAATAGAAATATCTTATATCTAATTATATAAGAAATATTATAAATAATTCTTAAAAATTAAATATAATATTTTATCTGATTTAAATTAAAAAATAAATAAATTATATAATAATAATTCCTGTTTTATCTCTAAATAAAAATAAAAAAAATTCTGATAATATAAATTAAAAAATAACTATTAATTAAATAATAATATTCCAGACTTAGATAGTAGTTTTTTATATAAAAATAAAG
>KZ825802.1:212093-263542 GCA_003184645.1 Aspergillus ellipticus CBS 707.79 | reverse complement strand
TATTAGAAAAAAAAAAATATTTAATTATCTGAATAACTTACTAGTAACTAGATATTAATTTATTATTATTAAAGCTAAATATAATACTATAAAAATTTTATTTATAAGCTGAGATAAATTAGATTTAAACTTAGATTAATTTTAATTAATATATATAGATATACTTATTCTAGATTACTAATTAATTTAATTTATAATAAATTAATTTATATTATATATAATAATCTATCTATATTACTACTAAGTTTAAATTAATAAGATTTTAATAATCTGGATTCTATATTTATAAAATATTATAGTATCTAGTTCTATTATAATATAATTAAAATTATAATTTTTATTTATAAAAATTATAAAATAATTATATTTTTTTATAATTATTACTAAATTTAAACTAATATTATATCTACTATAGTATAGTACTAAAGTCCTAGTTAATATAAAAAATAATAGTTCTAATACTCTTACTTCTACTAAAAAATAATATTATTATAGAATATTTTTTTTTTAGATTAGATTATTAATTATTAAGATTAAAAATTAGTTTAATTAAGATTTAAACTTAGTTTTATTATATAATAATAAGGATAATAATAAGATAATAACTAAAAATAAAATATAATATATTTAATTTAATAATAAAACTAATTAAAATTTAGTTTAAACTAAATTATTATTAATTTTTTATTATAGTAATTTCTATTTTCAGCTTTTTAATTTTTTATTATAATTATATTTTAGTATATAACTAATTATATTATCTATATAGTTTATTAATCTGTTTTTATTATATTTATATATAGAATAAAATCTTTATAATATCAGGATTAGAAAAAGATTTTACTAATTAATTTTTTTTTAATTATTATATAAATATTATTTTTAATATTAATCTAGTATATAATAAATTAATAATTAAATAAGAATTATTATTAATCTAAATAGATTTAAATATATTATAAAAATTCTAAAAATTTTAGAAAATTTTAGAATAATTTTAATATTATTAAATTATTTTTTTCTGATTTTTTTTTATAATAAAATATTATTTAATTTTATAAAGATTAAAAAAATAATATAAAAAAATAAAAAAAATATATTATTTTTTCTGAGAAGCTTTATAATACAGAATATATTATTAATATTATATTAGATAGAATTAATACTAGTTTCAGTTTATATAATTTATTTTATCTATGTGATAGGATCTACTTGTCAGGGTAGAAAGCCTGTCAACTAGGTAAGGAATCAACCACTAAACGCAATGGATTCGTCTAATAATAACAAAGGTAGCCTATATCTATAAAATAGACTGATTCTTAAGGGATCAGTAGTCTCCTGTAAAAGAATCAGTATCTTTTAGATATTAAAAGAATATAGAACTGCTATTAATAATCTTATAATTTCTATTACTACTATAATATATTATCCTGAGGGCTGTTACTATAATAGCTAGGCTATTCTATTATAAATAGCGCCTTTCTTTACTGGGATAAGCTATCTGGCTTGAGTATTAGGGATAATCTTATATATTTCTGATTCGGAATAGCAGAGATCTGTAAAGGTGGCTTGTATCTAATTTATAATTAAATTATAAATATAATCTGTTACTTCTGTAGACTATCTAGTAGTATTTTACTAGATTTTCTTCAGCTGTTATAGCTTCTGATATATTCTCTAATAGTCTCTGATACTTTCTTATATATTTATTATATTTTTGCTAGAGATCTATTAATTATATTTATTTAATTATTTTTTCTATTTAATTAGATAGTAGTCTTAACTGTTATAATATTAGTAATTTTTAACTTTCTTAACTTTCTATTTATTTTTATTATCTAGTTCTAGTATCAGGAGCAGTTTTTTATAATCTCTTCCAGTATTCTACAGCTTTAATAAGAAAATATAAAATATATTATAAATTTATTTATATTTTTTAGATAGATATAAGTAATATATTTAAAATCTGATATATTTAAAAATTTGAAAAAATTCTATAAATTTCAGAGCTAATTTTCTTAATTTTTTAAACTATAAGTTCTGGATTAATAGTTTTATTAAATTTTTTTTTTTAAAGAAGAATAGTCTTCTGTATTTATTATAGTATTTTTTTTATTTTTTTATAATTATTTATTATATTTTTTATAGCTGTTTTTTTATTTTTCTAAGCTTCTTAATCTTATTTTATACAGCTGGAACCTCTTACTATTAAAAATTATTCTTAATTCTAAAATAAAAGTCTAGTAAATAGTTATATAAGATATTATAAGATAATAGATCTGTAGTTATATTATTTATATTATTATAAATAAATTAAGTAATTAGTAATATTACTGGTTAGTTAATATTAAATTAGCTGGAGTAGTACTGAAGATAATACTTAAAGATTTAGTTTATCTATTCTGTTTAGCTATTAGTTTAAGAGTAGAATACTGTTAAAAGTTTTAAGATTATATAGATATTATAGACTAAATTTAATTAGAATTTATTTATAAAAATTAATTTTTAATCAGATATAATATCTGTTAGAGATTTAAAGATAAGTTTAATCTATTTATAAAACAGTTCAGTAAGATCTAAAATAGTTATTATAGACAGAACAGTAAAGAAAAAACAGTATTTTAAAAATTAATTAATAATAATAAAAATAGTATTAACAGTTTTTTTATATTAAATAACCGGAGGTAGTTCTATAATAAAATTTATTACTAATTTAGTAAATAGACAGAATAAAATTAATAGTAATTTAAGACTACTATATAATTAATACTTTAGAGCAGTATTATCTTAATATATTAAGTAAATTCAGATATATTCAGCTATATTATAATATAATTTATTCTAATAAAAGTTTTTTTATAAAAATATTTCTATTTATATTTTTCTGAAATATCTTACTAACAGATTATTATAATATAGATAAATAAGTATTTAGTATAATATCTCAGAGAATAAAATATAATAACAGTTTTTAAAATATAAATAATCTATAATTTTAATTATCTAGTACTTCTAGTCTAGTTATCTTTATTAAATAGTAGTTTTTTATTATTATATCTCTGGATTTTTATTCTATAAATATAAGATTATCTCTTAGAGCTCGGAATTATATATATCTAAATACAGAACTTTTATAGTATATATCTATAATACTATAGATTAAGAGATAAATCTTTTTTAAAATAAGTTCTTCTAAGTAGCCCAGTCAGCTGTTTCTATACCGGCTTGATTATTAGAGTCTTTTAAATTTAATATAATACAGATATTAAACCCAGGGTAATCCTGTATATTTTAAGATTCAAACTAGGATTTTTCTTTAACTAAGTTTCTTATTATCAGGAATAATATATCTATAAATCACTCTTAAATCAGGATTAATAATTTTTTTTAAAAAGCAGGCTTTATTTAGAATCTAGAAGATATTCTGAAGAATCTATCTATTAAATTTAATTTTTTTATTTTATATTTAATAATAAAATTATAAGAGATTAGATTTATAAGTTATCAAGCTTATCTTCTGTTAATCCTGGTTTAATATATAAAGAATTACAAGTTTAAATAGTTAAATAAGATTTTAATTATCTAGAGAGTATCTTTAAAATATTATTACTACTATTTAAAAAAATAAATAATAATAAATAACTCTTAATCTAGAGTACTATAATTTAATTCAGTACTAGAGAACTTATAAAACTAGAAAATAATTAGATAGAATATATTTTTATTATCAGATTAGGATAGAATATTATTTATTTTTTTTTTTAATATATTAATTTCTAAATATTAGAATTTTATAAAATTAAAGTATATTAGTAGAAATATATACTGAAAGATAATAATTAGATAGTAAAAAATAAGCTGTTTATATAGATTTAGATAGATTTTTCTAGATTTTTAACTGTTAACTGCTCTACGAAGTAGGAAGATAAGAAATAAGATAATTTATAAATAATTTTAAATAAATTAATAGTAGAAGTTACAGAATTTTAGAAAGATCTAGATATTATAATAACTTTTAAAAATTAGTTATAAAATAATATTATTTATCTGTTAAGAATCTATAGATACTCTATCAGTATTAATAATATATTCTAGAAATTTAACTTAGAATTAGTAAAATAAATATTTAGATAGTTTTATATAGAGTTAAGCTTCTTAGAATCTTTTTAGTATTTAATAAATATATTTTATATAAGATTTTTTATCTGGTAAAAAAATAAAGATATTATTAAGATATATTATATAAAAATTATTAAAAAATTTATAAAATACTGTATATATATAGTTTTAAAATATTATAAAAATATTAATTAATCTGAATAATATAATAATATATTTAAAGTAGCTGTATTAAATATAAAATACTATCTTCTATTTATTATCTTTTTTAATACAGATTCAGTAGTAAGTATTTTTAATATTAATTTTTAAAAAATATTTATTATCTGAAACTCTATTAAAAATCTCTAAAATAAAAGATAAAAAATAATAATTCTTAATAAAAACTTTATTAAGACTTCTATAATTTATATAAAGATATAAACTATTATTTTTTTTAAATATAAAAAAGATAGGGGCCTCTGCAGGACTTTTTAAAGATTAAATTTAATCTAATTTTAAGTTTTTTTTAATATATTTTTATAAAATCTTAAGTTTAGTTTCTGATAGAGAATATATAAGACTATAAGAAGATATTTTATCAAATTTAATATTAATAGTATAGTCTGCAGGGCTATAAAAAAGAAGTTATTAGAAAGAATTTATAAAAAATATATCTCAGAACTTCTAAAATTTAATTAAAATTATTTTTAGATTTAGAAATAAATCAGAAGATTTTTTCTCTGGTAGCTAAATATCTTTAAAAAATTTAATAATAGTATATATTCTTACTGAGTTCCGGGTTACTTTATTAAATTAGATAGTAGAAAAAAGGGAAATAGATAATATACTAAACTACTATTATTAATTCTATACTAATAGATTAATATAGAGATCTTAAAATATAGTTATTAATAACAGGATCGGGCTGCCTTCTAGGCGAGGATCTTGATTAATCCTTATATAATATTATTTAAATATACAGGTACTTCCCTGTGAATCAGTAACAGTAATAGAGACTTCTTATATACTGTAGATAGAAGTAGTAATTTAATTAATAGCTTTAATCCTGGATACAGTAACTAGAATATATTAAAGATTATAAATCTTAATAAATTAATAACTGATAATATCTACTTCAGTATAACTATCTAGGTCCGTAAAGGTTTTAAGACTGTTTTAAATATAAATAGGAATATAAAAATAATAGGTAGTCCCTACTATAGGTAAAGGAGTCGAAATTATAGGGTTTATTCTAACTTCTCTACTTTTCCCTCGGAATCTGATAAATATTAGTAGGTTTTAGCAGATTGAATCTTCCTGCTTTCGGTAGGGTATCGATTCACAAGGTGCTGGGTACTATTGCATATAAAGCATCACAATCAATTACCATTCTTTCCAGTGAGTGGGGAACATGCTCTTGAATATAGTGATTAAGGTTAGATAGTAGCTTAGTAAAGTATGATAAGGCTCTTTCTTTCTCTGCCTGACAAGGGAAGTATTACTCTAAAATATTAAAATAAGTATAAAATTTTCTTAGATCTTAACTATATTACTAGTAAGCTTATTTAAGTTAAGCTATAGTATCTGATTAAAGGATAGTAGTATTCCGGATTAGAATAAGAGTCTAATCTTTAAATTAAGACTATAATTTTTTAAGAAATTATCTTACTGCCGGGCTCTTATTATTAATAAAATAATACTATCTTTATCTATATATAGAGTCTATATAATTAATAGCAGTAAGAATCTTATATTTTTTTAATAAATATTTTTTAAAAGTTTTCTGAAATATATATTCTAAATTAGTAATTTATTCTTAATATTTTTAGAGATTAAAATTTAAGATAAAATAGAAAATATTTTTAAATTTAATTTTTTTTTTATCTTTTTCTGATTTAAAAGAAAATTAGTAGTATATAAAAAAAGTTTTATCTGAAGAACTATTTCTCTGGAGATAAGTTATTCTCTTTTATAGATTAATAGCTTATTCTAATTAATAAATATAATTTTTTAACTATTAGATTTTCTCAGTAGTAGGAATAGTATTTAATAATAATTCTAGATTAATATAATTATTAGATATCTCTCTTTCTGTACTGTCTTTAAAAGATAATATTTTTCTTAGATAGTTAAAAAGAGAAGAATTAGAATATAATAGAATCTACTTATCAGGATAGAAAGCCTGTTAACTAGATAAGAAATTAACTATTAAATATAATAGATTTATCTAATAATAATAAAAATAATTTATATCTATAAAATAAACTGATTCTTAAGGAATCAGTAGTCTCCTATAAAGGAATCAGCATCTTTTAGATATTAAGAAAGTATAGAACTGCTATTAATAACCTTATAACTTCTATTACCACCATAATACATTATCCCGAGGGCTGTTACTATGATAGCTAGGCTATTCTATCATAATCTATATTTTTTTACTATATTTTTTTAATTTAAATTTAATTTAATATATATTTAATATAATTTTAGTATAATTTTAATTATAACTAAATTTAAATTTAATTATTTTTTTTTAAATTATATATAGCTGATTTAAATTAAATAATAATTTAATTTAAATTTAGTTATAATTAAAATTATATAATAAAAATTTTAGAAAATAATTTATAAAAAAATATATAAATAATATAATTTATACTTATTTTAGAATATTTTTTAATAAAGATTTTTTTTAATTAATTATATAATTATTTTAAAAATAACTGTTTTCTACTATATTAATATATATATATATAATCTATTATTATATATAATAGATCTTAAATTAACTAAAATATAATTTATTTAGTATCTAAGATTTTTATTTATATTTTATGTAGTTCTAAAATTTTATATTATAAAAATATAATATCTGTATTAATTTTATTTTTATAAAAATTTTATCTTATAATTCTGAATTCTAGATAGTATTTATAATATATTTTATAAAATAATTACTAAATTTTTTTTAAAAATTTTTTTAAATATATATTTTATAAAATATTAGATATATAAAAAATATTCTAACTATTTTTAAATTAAATCTAGTTTATAAAAATAATTTTCTAAATCTATATTTATATATATTAGTAACTATAATAAGTTTAAACTCTATTTAAATAAGATATATATTAAATCTAGTTTTTATTTTATATATATATTAGCTGTAATTATACAGATTTTTTTTATATTTTAATATATATATAGAAAAAGTATATTTTATTAATTAATTATATTTAATATTTAGAAAAATTTTTAAAATATTATATAATATATTTTTTATATTTCTAGATTTATAAAAATATATATATATATATTAAGTTCTTTTAAAATTAGTTTAATCTAGATAATAATTAAAATTAAAATAAATAAATTTATTTTTTATTTTATTATTTTAATTAATAATATTAAAAATATTTATTTTTTTTATAATTATTTTAAAAAAAAAATTAATCTTAATTAAATAAATCTTTTAAAATATAATAGTTTATTTATTAGTATAGTAAATTATAATAAAATATTATTATATTTAATTAAAAAAAAATATCTTAAATTTATTAACCAGAAATTTTTTTTTTATTAAAATTTTATTTCTAAAAAATATTTATAAAATTTAATTAAAATTAAAATAAGAAAATATTTTAAAATATATATTAATTATATTAGTTTTATTTAAATAATATAATAATTTTTTTTACAGATTAATATAATTAAATAATTTTTAATATTAAGATTTTAATAAAAAATTCTGAGAGATATTTAATTAAAAAAATCTGTTAATTTAATAAAAATAAAATTTAAAAAAAACTTTTCTAAATTTAAAATTAAACTAAAAATTTATAAAGTTTAAATTTAATTAAAATTTATTTATAGTTAAATTTAATATATTTATTTTTTTTAAAAAATTTCTAATTTTATCTGTAATTTTAATTAGAAATTTAATTAAAAAAAATAAAAAATACAAATAATAATCCTAAGTTATTATTATAATAAATAAAAATTAGTTCTAAATAATAAATAAAAAAAAATTAAATTTTAATTTATATTTTATTTTTAAAATTATATTAAAATCTTAGAAATTATAGTATTTTTATTAAATTAGTATTAATTAAATTTAAATTAAATAAAATAGAAAGATAAATACTATAAAATTTATATTAAAATTATATTTAAATAAATTATAAATAATCTTTAATTAATTCTTAAACTCTGTTAACTACTAATATTTTAAAATATTTAATATTAATCTATATATTTTATTTACTAATAATAATAGTATTATACTAGAATTCTATATTAAAAAAATTTAAATAATAAAAAAATATTTATTAAAAAAAAATTAATAATATTTCTAATTTAAATTTATATTAAAAAAAAATATATTAAATTTTTTTTAAAAATAATTAAAAATTACATTATATAAATTCTTTATTTTTTATATTTATACTACTTTTTCTTTTAATTATATAAAATAATATAATAAAATTTATATTATAAATAAATTTTTTTATAAATCTAATAATAAATATATTTATTTTTCAGTAGATTTTTTTAGAATATTTATTAAAAATATTAATAAATAAAATTAATAAAACTATTAATACTTTTATAAAATTAATAATTTTTTAAATATAATATAATTTTATATTAAAAAATAAAAAAATCTAATATTTTTTTAATATTTATAATATTTAATTCTAGAATAAGTATAAGATTAAGACTAAATTTAAATAAAATTAGATAATATATCTTTTTATTATAATAAATAAAATATTATTTTTTTAAATATTAAATTAGATTATATTTTATACTAAATCTATAATAAAAAATTATTTAATTTAAACTCAGTTTAAAGAAAAAATAAACTTATTTTTAATATAAGAATATTAAAAATCTTATTAATATTTAAAATAAATATTTCTAAAATAGAAGATAGAAGTAGATTATTATAATATATAAAATAAATAATTCTAATATTATTATTTTTTATATTTAGATATTTAGATATTATAAAATAATCCTAAATTTTATTAATCTTAATTTAAAATTAATTAATTTTATTTATAATAATTTCTACTTTTAAAATTATATTTATAAATAAAAAAATATAAATCTAAAAAAATAATATATTATTAATATTATTATCTGAATCTAAATCTAATCCAGAATTAGATTTAGATTATTTTAATTTATAATTAGAAATATTATTAGATAAATATTTATTTTTTTTAAATTTAAATATATTTTAAAATTAAAATAAAAATAGATTAATAAAAAATAAATTAAAATTAAAATATAAATAATATATAATTAATCTCTATAAACTTAATATTATTAATAAATTAAATAATTTTATTAATAACTTACTGATCTGCTATAATTAAAATATAAAAAATATAATATTTTAATTATATTTAAACTAAGTTTAAATATAGAAAATTTAAAATCTAAAAAATTTAAAATTTAATTATTTAAATAAATAAGTAATTAGAATTATATAATTAAGATAATTCAGTATCAGAAATAATATTAATCTAATATTAGTTTATATAAATTATATAAATAACTATTATATAATAAAGATAATTCAGTATTAGAAATAAAAATATTATATATATAAGCTAATCCAGTATCAGAATTTTTCTGACTCTGGCCGAGCTATTTTTCCGGCTCCGGTCTGAACCCGTCGCACTAATTTCTGAACCAGTCGCAGCTGTATCCCCGCCGGCTCGGTGTCGCGCCGGCTCGGTGTCTGATTACGTTAGTTAGTTAGTTAACGTATTTCATAAGCGAGCGGCGCACACAAGCGAGCGGCGCACCTCCGCTTCATTCCTGCCCATGGGCCAAATACTAGAGGCTTTATCAATAAAATAATTGTATTTCTATCTAAAAATTAATTAGGAACTTGATTAAAATATTATAATTACTTATATCCTAGAATATAATAATTACTGCAGTGCAGGGGTACTTATATATATAGCTTAACTACAGAAAATACAGGATCTATAAAAAGTATATTTTAAGCTTTATTAATCTTATTCTCGCGCTAAAATTACTCTAGACTTTTTTAAATAGCTGATTTTTTTATAATAGCTAGCTGTCTAGTAGAATATTTCTTTTTTTAAAACTTTTTTTTATAAGAAGTATATAATTTGCAGATTTCTTTACGTGTAAGAATAAGCTTATTAAGATATAATTTATAATCTTTAATAAACTTATTAAATTATATCTCTAGTGAAGATAAAAGATTTTATATATATATTTTAAGCAGCTTCTTTACTATAGATACCTGCTTGTCAAGCTGTTTAGTTATATAAAATATTTTTAATACTAAATTAGTTAACCGGCTGTCTAGTAGTATAAGGGTCTTTAATTAAATATTCAGCTAACTGAGTACTTTATCTAGATTAAATAAAACTAGACTAGTATCTGCAAAACTATTTTAAATAATATTTATTTAAAAAATATATTTATAAGCTTATAAAAAAATCTTTAAAAAATTAAGTTTATTAATATAATTAATTTCTGAATATATCTGTTTCTTTATTAAACTACTGTATACTTACTTTAAAAGTATAAAATAATCTATATCTAAAGATTAAAATTTATAAGAAGAATAAGCTGGTATATAAATAATTATAATATTATTTTTACTATATATCTGATTAAATTAAAATATAAGATAACTATTATAGCTGTTAAGAATAAAAAAATAATATCTTCTAGTTATACAGCTAGTAATAATAGAAATAAAAAAATTTTAAAACTAGTAAAAACCTATCTTATCTGTAGTCTATTTATTAGAATTAATCTTAATTCTACTATTATATAAGAGTTTAATATCTTAATACTAATCTTCTATATAAATCTTACTTTTAAAGATTATATATAAAAAAAGCGCCTAACCGGTAGAATTAATATACTTAATTAAAGTAATTTATTCTTAATTATCTGGCTGTATAAAAAAAGCTTTTCTATAGTAATCAGCTCTAGTAACTACTTAAATAGTAGTTATTAAATTTATAATAAAATTAGTTTTATTAAAATTATAGATATCTTTCTATATAATCCTATATTATATTATTATAATTTATATATAGTTAAACTACTCTTATATAATTTTAGAATCTTTATATTTAGTATATTAATAATTATGATATTAAATATAGTAAGTTTTTAAATAATCTTATTATTTAATAAAGTTAGTAATCCAGTTCTTTCTGACTAATTAAATTAGAATAATATTATATTAAGTAAGTAGAATATTAGTTATTTCTTATATATAGAACAGTCGGGAAGAGACTCTATATTAATCTAATAATAGAATCTATTATACAAGTAATTCCTCTTTATTTTAAATTAATTTATAACTATTAGCGCGTGTTTCTGAGTATAAAGATATACTGTATAATTATCTGTAAAGAGTTATTTTAAAAATATTATATATATAAGCTGCTTTATAAATATTAGAAATTTCTGATTTTTTTAAAACAGAAATAGCTAGTACAGCTCTATCCTCTTACTCAGTTAAATTTCTTAAATTTTAATATATTTTTAGAGGTATAGTTAGTAGTTGATTTAAGCGAGATTTTTAGTCGCATATAAAATGAGAGAGGTGCGCCGCTCGCTTGTGTGCGCCGCTCGCTTATGAAATACGTTACAGCACCTTGATTACATAAACCAGCACAACTCCGTGCACCTTGTGCAAACCTCAATACGTTGCTGGCCGCAAGGAGAAGAAAACAGCCAGCCTGCCGCTGGCAACACCGCCCGGTCAGAATAGTAGTACTCTCGACACACAGCAACACTTCCCACTCTCTCAATCATTTTGTATGCACAACTCCTCTGCTATGCACATTATCATTATTATACAGGCGGGGTATAGCCAGCCCCGTCGAATCTCATTTACATGCTTTTCCTTTTTCCGTACTGTCTCGTCAGTGCTCCGCCTCCCCGTTCATCTCCCCGTTCATCTCCCCGTTCATCTCCTCCTCCAGATCCTCGTCCGCCACATGCGACTCCTGCGCCTTCTCGTAGTACGGCGCGAACTTGCTCTTCTTCCGCAGGTTCTTCCCGAACAGCAGGAAGCACACGGGGATGGGCACCAGCACGGCTGCCAGGCAGCCGAGCAGCGTCGCGGCCCACTGGATGCCCATGTTGTTGAACATCTGCCGCGAGAAGAGGGGGAAGCTGGCTGCCACCATCGATCGGCAGAAGGTGTTGGCGGCGATGGCCGACGCGGCACTGTGGCGCTTGTTAGGAGACAGTCGGCAGCCCCGGGAGAATAGAGCAACATAGAGCAACACTTACAACATCAGGTACGTATCGATCAAATAGTTGAATAGCTGAATGAAGATCATCAGCAGTCCGAATCCAGTGAACAGCCCGCTCAGCGTGGGCACAATCCACGGGATGCTGCTGGTGAACCCCGTCCACCCGAACCAGAAGAGCCCGGCCGCGAACAGCACGCCGCCCAGGATCACGGGCGGCAGACGCCACTCCGGCACCGGCACGCCCCCGTTCGCGTCCAGCTTCCGGTTGTATCCAGGGCTGGTGAGGATGATGTACGTCGCTGCGATAAACAGACCCACCACCATGCCGAACAACGTCAGTCCTCCCACTCCGGCCGACATCCCGTACACCCCGTCGAACACGAGCGTGTACGCCGTCAGGAAGCAGTACAGCAGGCCATAAATGAAGCTGAGGTAGATGGTCACCGCTAGGATCAACGGCTCGCTGATGAGCAGCCGGATGGGCCGCGAGAAGTTGTTCACGATCAGCTCCCGCAGATCCACCTCGATCTCCTCCTGCTTCGCGTGGATGCCCCAGTTCTTGGTGCGACGGCGCAGCTCCGAGGCTTTGTCGACAAGGACAACCGGGGGGTAGGACTCTTTGAGGAAGAAGAGGTTCATGACGAAGGCCGCGTACCCCATGAAGGCGGGGATGTATGCGGTCCACCGCCACCCCAGGTAGGACGAGTTGATGAACCCGCCGATGAAGGGGGCCAGGAGCGGGCCCAGGAACACCGTGCTGGCGAAAATGGCAATGGCGACACCACGCGTGCGATTGTCGTATATGTCGGAGAAAATGGCCGCCACGACAGCCAGCGGACTACTGCCGAAGATACCGCAGAAGAAGCGGCAGATCATGATCGTTTGCAGGTCCTTGGCGACTGCCACGGCGGTGTTGAAGATGCCAAAGCCCAACATGGCGGCGATGATGGGAAGGCGACGGCCCTTGAGCTCGGATAGGGGGGCCCAGATCAACGGTCCCGACGCATAACCACAGATGTATAACGAGCTGGAGAGGGTGGCCACTTCGATGCCGACGCCGAAGGCCTTGGACACGTTGGTGGTGGAGGAGCTGAAGATGGCGGAATCGAAGGTCGAGCAGATACTGGTGAAGGCGAGCATGGCGCTGATGTACAGCCTAGACAGCCCGAGGTCAGTCCTCACCCAATCTGTGTCCTGGTCCGTGCATTACCTACTTGGTGGACAGCTCCCAGTTCTGGGGGTATAGCGGATCGTTGGGCCCGTCGAACTCGACGACGTAGTCCTCTCGAGCGGGCAGCGGAGGGGGGTAGGGCTTGCCGGCGCCGAAGGCGGGCAAGGGAGCTCTGGAGGCGCGCGACTTGATGCTTTCACCCACGGTCATCGCATGTTGCAGCCGTTGGGTTTCGATCCGGCTTAGGGCGTGTGAGGTGTGCGTGCGGTGGCGCTCGAGGTCGACTTCGGTGGTGCGCGACTGGAGGGTGTGCAGCTGCGGGTTGGATTCGATCGAGCTGCTGTAGCCCGTCGAGCCAGTCGTCCCTGACGAGGATGGCCGTTCAAGGCCCTCCTCCTTGGTCTCTCGCAGCTCATGGGGCTTCGCATCGGCCTCCGCCAGCTCGAGCGCCTGGTCGACGCGGGACATGGTGGCCGCCGGGGGGAAGAACAGGTCTGGTCTGGGTGGGCTGCGATGCCAGGGACAGAACAACAATTTCTGTCGACGTCGACTGACCGAGAAGAACAGGACAGGAACCGAGTCGCCGCCTGGGGCCCAGGCGCCATAATAATAATGAAGACTGATGACCCGCCAGATGACCCATGGCCAGCATCCGATTTATCCGTTCTGCACTCGGGAGCCCCACCACGAACGGCTGCCATCCTGTGTCCCCGTTGCCGAACTGGGCCTCGACCGTCCTCCATGCGCGCATCCAACATCGCGGTCGGGGCATCTGCTGGTGCCTGGGCGAGATATTGAGATCTCAGATGTCTCCCGTCTCCCAGATCAATGTTTGGGTCAATAGGGTGCCCATCTAGCCTGCCTGGCGAGAGGGCGGATTGTCTGCCTCAGGCACCCAGGCTGCCACCGCCCCAGCCAAGACGACGGACTGTTCCGCCATGACGTCACGAGAGGCCGCATTAGTCAAGATGGCAAATGAAGGGCAGAGAATTCCTCGCACTACGCCCCCATCCGGTTAGCCCCAGCCTCAAGGGCCGTAGTGCTGAATCATGAGTGCCCAATGGCCGGTCGCATATGGCCGGTCGCATATGGCCTGGGTTGGGCTGACTAGTCTTATGATCAGGAGACCGATACGGTGTGCATGGCTGGCACGGTATACGGGGAATTGTGTACGGCGAGGGAGAAAGCAGATGACTCTTCAATCCTCTCGGGGAGGGTTTCACGCCAGAGAGTGACAGCAAATGACAACACTCTTGTGGGACAGTGGTACACTGCGGATGTGCCAGATACTTGGCTGGGCGACTCCAGAACATGCCAGGGCTTGTTTGTGTTGGGCCCGGACTTCCCCCTGGCTACTGGCTAGCCTCAGCCCGCTAGCCGGCTGGATGATGGATCACTGTAGCAGACTCTGGGCCAGGATTAGCTGGGCCAGGCATCCATTAGTGGGACACGGAATCCCCATTTCCTCCCCCCGTCGCACAACCCACCCGTTGATGAACCCGATCTCCGTGGCGCGGCCGGCCCGCACATCCTCGCGCATACTACTCGAGTTGCTGGCCGTTTTCTGGATATTACTGGTCAGCTGCTCCTCGAGAGCAGCCACTGACAGCTGTCCTTGCACGCCGGGGAGGTGTTGCAGCTCAGGGAGATGACGAAACACCATCGAGATTTCCTCGAGGAGCTGGTGCTGCATCTCGTGCAGCACGGGATGCTCCAGCAAAGCGCCATTGCGCACATCCAGCAGTGCCGTCAGTGGGTTGACGACGCAGTTCGTCGCGAGCTTGAGCAGCTGTGCCTGGTGGAGATCCCTCCATGGCATCTCGGTGCATCGGAGCAGCGGAGCAGCGACCAGGCGGTCGATCAAGTAGCGAGAAGCCGATGATGCTTGGTCATTGACCACCCCGATCGTGCCAGATCCATCCCGTCCGGCGAGCACTGCCTCCAACGGCGACTTTATGTAGACACCATGACGCATAATTCCAAACATGTAGGTCGGTCTCGTCAGCGGGTCCGGGAATAAATGCTTATCCAGCTCTTCGATCTGGCCCAGACCATTCTGGAGCAGGCAGATGGTGCTCTGCCGTCCCAGCCGGTGCTGGATCGGTTGCAGAGCGGAGACCGTCGCGGGGGCCTTGGTCGCGACAATCAAGCAATGGATTGGCTCTGTAACCGATCGCGTGGCATCCCCGGGTAGCTCGACGTCATACCCGCCGCTCTCTTGCACAGGCCCGCCTTCTCCGATTTGGAGATGGATTTTGCGGCCCCGCGATATGAACTGTTGGTACAGAGCTTCGCGATGGAGCAGCAGCGTGACGGGCGGGGGTGCAGGGATGGATCGTAGCGAGTGTGCGACGAGAGTCCCGATGCTCCCCAGTCCGATCAGGTGTATGCGGGGGTTTGCCATGGCTGATATGGTGGTTGTGGGAGAGTTACCAAGGGCCAGGGGTTGGTTTGTTATCTGGCGGATCAGAGCCGCGCAGTTTCCCTGGATTCGGTTCCGCAGAGTGCGGGTACGGCGGGCAATAGCGGCCATCGGGCAAATGCGTTGAAGTGCCTTTACCGCTTTGCATACCGCATCCCAATTAGGATCTTATAATATACTTACTGTATAATACTGTACAGATCCTTTCTCTAATTATTATTAAGTATATTTTCTTTTATTAATCTTAAGCTGTATAAGACTGAAATTATCAGTCTATTCTATCAGAATTAATCTACAAGTAATATTACTTTTACTATTAAAGCTAAATATTATATATAAGTCTGTAAATGTATAATCAAGAGTTGCTTAAGCAGTTAGAAGATTAGTAAGTATAATTATACAGCTACCACTGATTCTTCTCTATATAACCGAATTAAAAAGTTATTCTTTAAGTAATACTTTTCTGATACAGAGATTTTATATACTGTACAGAATAAAGACTATACAGTTTTTATATAAATACTTTAATAGATCTATACAGAGTAAGGTCTTATCTGATAAATAGATAATTCTAGTAAGTAATAACTGTAGAAGAATATAATAATAAAATATCTGTTACGGGTCCAGGCGGGAAGCTCCTGGCCCTAAAGGAATGGCTCGGCTAACGCCTCACTCCGACTTTGCTCCTCATATAAAAGAGCAGTAAACTAACAGATAAAAGACCATCTCTCTAATAATATAAAGATTCCTTCTTTAATAATTTCTTCTTATTTATAGGCACTTCTGTCGATTATACAAATCCAGAGGTTCCCCTTATAATATCTACTTAAAATATATAATAAAAAAACTATCTAAAATTATAGATAAGAATTTTTATTTACTTATATATATAGTAAATATCTTATTATTCTAAGATCTGTATAAAAAATAGTTATATATAGATATCTTGCTGACTGAAGTTTTTCTATCTCTAGACGGCGGTTATATAATATCTACTGTATAATTATACCTGAGGCTATATAATAACAGAAGAATAATATATAGTAAAGTCGTGGCTTATATATTATCCCGGGTCCCGATTATATTTAGTCTGTAGATAGTTATATAAAGCTAGAACTGTACAGTATCTAAATCTATATAGCTATTAATATATACTCTTACTATATTATCTGGATCTATATTAGTATTAATACTTATATATCAGTCAGTATTATATAATAATATCTTAATACTATATATAAACAGAAGGTTATCTGTAATAAGATCTGTTCAGACTATAGATTAAAGATATTTTTACTTACTAAAGCTTACTGCTATCTTTAAAAAATATATAAACTAGAGATTAAGATAACTAAGTATTATATCTTTAGATCCAGTACTGTAAATCTGTAAGGGGAACCTCTGGATTTGTATAATCAACAGAAGTGCTTATAAATAAGAAAGAATTATTGAAGAAGGAATCTTTATATTATTAGAAAGATAGTCTTTTATCTGTTAATTTACTACTTTTTTATATAAGAAATAAAATTAAAGTAAGATATTAGCCGAGCTATTTTTTTAGAACTAGAAGCTTTCTGCCTGGACCTGTAATAATACTCTCTGTTCCCCCCCCGGCGGTAGAGGTAAATTATACTGTTATACAGGGATAGATCTTACTTAATTATCTATACTATAGTAGACCGGGGTTATATATTATATAATAATAGAGCTCAGCTTAGTATTATTTATTTTAAAAATTTTTTTTTTCTATTCTAACTAGTTATATTATTATTATTATAAAAATATAACTCAGTTTAATTCTAGTAATAAATTTAATATTATTTCTTTATCTAATATTTTTAGTACTATATATAGTCTTCTAAATTATATAATATATATAGTAATTAATTACAGAGATTATATATATATTTAGTTTTATCTTATTTTATTCAGAAACTACTATTTTTTTTTATATAATAACTTAGCTAATTTTTAAAAAAGAAAACAATTTAATATTTTTTTTACTATAAATTTTTTATTTATCTTAATATTTATAGTAAATCTATAGTAACAGTAGAATAGATTAGTTATAAATTCTAATTTATTATATAGAATTAATACTATACAGATTTAAACTAGCTAATAAAATAATATAAATAATCTTTTTATTATTATTAGAGGAATTATTTATTATACTAATTATTTAAATTTCTCTTTTATTAATTTTAGACCGGTTATATAAATAATTAGATACTTTAAAAATACTTATACTTTATATAAATAAAAATTATACTAATTAAAATATTTTTATTATAATTTATTAAAAAAAATATAATTTATTTTTAATTTATTCTTATCTTTTTTTTTTATAATACTATCCAGGATCTTATTAATTAGATAATTATATAAAGATCAGTTATTAATTTAAAATAGAAGTTTACTATATTATCTAGTTAAAAATTTTTTTTAAATCTTAATATAGTATAGTTTTTTATAACTAGTAATCTAATACTGTAGTTTTCTCTAAAATTAAAATATATTTAATTATTATATAAATATAATCTATTTATTTAATTTTATATTTTCTCTATTAATTTTAATCTTTTTTTATATAATATTTATTTATAATATTTTTAACTAATTATTTTTTTTAGCTATTTATTAGAATTACAGATAGTTAAGTATTATCTATTATTTATAAAAAAAAATCTATTATTATAAGATAGAGAAAATCTATATAAAAAATAGAATATATTCTAAAAAATATATTAAATTATATAATATATAAGTTTATTAGTTTCTAAATTATATATTTTATATTTTTCCAGTCTAGCTTCTAATTTAAACAGTTTATATAAATATTCTATAATTTTAATTATATTTTATTATTTTTTTAATATTTAAAAACTATACTCTATTTTTTATTTATTTATTTTTTAATTTATTATTAAAAATAAATAATTAAAATTTAAATCTATTCTATTATTTTAGAAATAATTTATATAATAATTTTATTTTATTAGATTAAATTTTTTATTAAATATTCTATAAGAGACTTTCAGTCTTTTTTAAAATAAAAAAAAAAAAGATAAAATTTATAAATTAGAAAAAAAAAGTTTATTTTTATAATAATTATTATATAATTATTTAAAACTAATTTAATAAAAAAAAAGTTTTTTTTAATTTAACTAATTATAATAGATATAAATTTAAATATAAATTTTAAAAATATTATTTATTTTTTCTATTTAACTGTTAATCTGTAGATAATAGACTATTAAAAATAATCTTTATATAAAGATTAGTTAGCAGATTATAATCTATATTTTATTTATAAATTATATTTTTTTATTAAATATAATAATTTTTAAAAATCTATATTTATTTTACTAAAATTTATACTAAAATCTAAACTATTTTTTTTATTATAATAAAATCTATTATTTTAAAAATTACTTTTTTTATAAGTTTATTTATAATTACTAGTACTATTATATAATTATTTTATAAAAATAAATTAGTAATAAAATCTATAAAAACTTTTTATTATAATTAATTTAAAATTAAAAAAGATTTTAATAAATCTTATTTTTATTTTTTTTTAATTTTTATTTTTCTATATATATTATAGTTATATATAAAATATTATATATCCTGTTCTAGATTTAGCTAGAAAAATTTTTTAATTATTAATATTATTATTTATTTTCTATCAGAATAACTAGCTATAAAAAATTATAAACTATTTAAATAATATTTATATAAAAAGATTTATTATTAAAAATTTATTTTTATTAATAAAAGAATAAAAATTTATTTTTAATATAATATTTTAATATTAATATTTTTAGATCTAAATATAAAGAAAATTATTATTTTTTTATTTTAAAATATTAGATAGTTTTTTAATAAATTTTATTTTAGACTTAAACTCTTTTTTATATATTTTAGTTATTATATAATCTTATCTTCTACTTTTTTTTATAACTTATAATTAAAAAATATTTAAAAAATATAATTAAATATATTCTAATTATAATCAGAAATATAATTATATAGTAACTATTTTTTAATTACTAGAATAATTAGATTATATAATTAATAATTTAAGAATTCTTTTTTAAAAATAAAAAATTTTATTTATATTAAAAAAGAATATTAGTTTTTTTATTATTTTATTTTTTCTAGTATTAAAACTAGAAATTATATTAATTTAAAAAAAATATTATTATATATATCTTTCTGTAAGTCTTTTAAATTTTTTTTATATAGAGTATAATTCTATATTTTATTTTTTAAAATATTATATAATTATTAATAACTTTTTATTATAAATTTTATAATTATATTTAATAAATAAGTTTTTTTTTAAAAAATATATATATAATTATAATATTTTTTTATTATTAAATTAAAAAAGTATTTTTTTAATGATATATCTAGAAAAGTTTATTTTTATTATAATTATATAAAAAAAATTAAATATTATTAATACTGGTTCTATAGTAAAAAAAGATTTTAATTTATTAAAATTTAACTAGCAGTTTTATATCCAGTTAAACTTTTTATTTTTTTTAATTAATTTAATAAATAATTATATAATATTAGATGTAAGGGGAACCTCTGGATTTGTATAATCGACAGAAGTGCCTATAAACAAGAAGAAATCATTGAAGAAGGAATCTTTATATTGTTAGGGAGGTGGCCTTTTATCCGTTGGTTCACCGCTCTTTCGTACGAGGAACAAAGTCGGAGCGAGGTGTTAGTCGAGCTATTTCTTTAGGGCCAGGAGCTTTCTGCCTGGACCCGTAATAATACCCCCCCGTTCCCCCCCCCGGCGGTAGGGGTGAATCATACCGTCGTACGGGGATGGGTCCTACTTAGTCATCCACACTGTAGTAGACCGGGGTTATATATTATATAGTAACAGAGCTCAGCTCAGTATTACTTGTTTCAGAGACTCTTCTTCTTCTTCTATCCTAACTAGTTATATTATTATTATTATAAAAATATAGCCCAGTTCAATCCTGGCAATAAGTTTGATACTATCTCTTCGCCTGGTACCCCCAGTACTGTATATAGCCTTCTAAGTTATACAGTACGAGCGGCGATTGATTATAGAGATTATATATATACTTAGTTTTACCTTATTTTATTCAGAAACTACTACTTTTATTCTGTATACTATACTGATATTCAGATAAGAGGCTATCTTCTTTTTATATAATAGCTCAGCTAACTCTTAGAAAAGAAAAAAATTTAATATTTTTTTTACTATAAGTTCCTTATCTGTCTTAATACTTATAGTAAACCTGTAGTGACAGCAGAATAGGTTAGTTATAAATTCTAGTTTATTATACGGAGCTGATACTGTACAGGTTTGAACTAGCTGATAAAGTTATATAAACAGTCTTCTTATTATTACTAAGGGAATTGCCTATTATACTGGTTGCTCGAATTCTCCTCTCGCTAACTTCGGACCGGTCGTACGGATAGCCGGATACTTCGGAGGTGCTTGTGCTTCGTGTGAATAGAAGTTATATTAATTAAGATATCCCTGTCGCGGTCTACCAGAGGAGGTATAATTTATTCCTGACTTACTCTTATCTCTCCCCCTCTATAATACTATCCAGGATCTTGTTGATTAGGTAATTATATAAGAGTCAGTTGTTAGTTCAGGATAGAAGTTTGTCATACTATCCGGTTAAGAATCTTTTTTAAATCTTAATATAGTACAGTCTTTTATAACTAGCAGTCTAGTACTGTAGTTTTCTCTAAAGCTAAAGTATATTTAGTTATTATATAAATATAATCTATTTATTTAACTTTATATTTTCTCTGCCAGCCTCGGCCTCTTTTTATATAATACTTATTTATAATATCTTTAACTAGCTACTTTTTTTAGCCGTTTACCAGAATTACAGATAGTTAAGTATTATTTATTATTTATAAAAAAAAAAAGTCTGTTACTATAAAATAGAGAAGATTTATATAGAAAACAGAATATATTCCGGGGAGTATATTAAGTTATATAGTATATAAGTCTATTAATTCCTGAACTGTATATTTTATATTTTTCCAGTCTAGCTTCCAGCTTAGGCGGCTTGTATAAATATTCTGCAGCTTCAGCTATATCTTATTATTTTTTTAATATTTAGAAGCTATATTCTATCTTTTATTTACTTATTCTTCAGCTTATTATTAGAAGTAGATAATTAAGATTTAAACTTACTTTATTACTTCAGAAATAGTTTATATAATAGTTTTATCCTGCTGGATTAGACTTTTTATTAAATACTCTGTAAGAGACTCTCAGTCTTTCTTAAGATTAAAAAAAAAAAGATAAAATCTATAAGTTAGGAAGAAGGGGCTTGTTCCTGTAATAATTATTATATAATTATTTAAAATTAATTTAGTAAGAGGGAGAAGTTTCTTCTAATTTAATTAGTTATAATAGATATAGGTTTAAATATAGGCTTCGAGAATACTGTTTACTCTTTCTATTTAACTATCAGTCTGTAGATAGTAGGCTGTTAAGAATAATCTTTATACAGAGGCCAGTCGGTAGACTGTAGCTTATATTTTACTTATAAACTGTATTTTCCTGTCAGATATAATAGTTCTTAAAAATCTGTATTATCTTACCAGAGTTTATACTAGAGTTTAAGCTGTCTTCTCTGCTGTAATAGAGCCTATTATTTTAAGAATTACTTCTTTTATAAGCCTGTTTATAATTATTAGTACTGTTATATAATTATTTAATAAAAGTAGATCAGTAATAAAATCTATAGAAACTTCTTATTATAATTAATCTAGAATTAGAAAAGATTTTAATAAATCTTATTTCTATTTTTTTTAAATCTTTATTCTTCTATATATATTACAGTTATATATAAAGTATTATATATTCTATTCTAGATTTAGCTAGAAGAATTTCTCAGTTACCAGTACTGTTATTTATTTCCTGCCGGAATAGCCAGCTATAGAAGAATCATAAACTGCTTAGATAATACTTATATAAAAAGATTTACTATCAGAGATCTATTTCTATTAATAGAAGAATAGAAATCTGTTTTTAATATAGTATTCTAATACTGATACTTTCAGATCTAAATATAGGAGAAATTATTATTCTCCTGCTTTAAGATATTAGACAGCTTCCTGATAGATCTTATTTTAGACTCAGACTTTTTTCTATATATCTTAGTTATTATATAATCCTATCTCCTGCTCCTCTTTGTGGTTTATAGCTAGAGAGTACTTAAGAGATATAATTAGATATACTCCAGTTATAATCAGGGATACAGTTATATAGTAACTATCTTTTAGTTACTGGAGTAACTGGATTATATAATCTGTAATTTAAGAATCCTCTTCTAAAGATAGGAGATCTTATTTATATTAAGAGAGAGTATTAGCTCTTTTATTATTCTATTTTTTTTAATATTAAAACTAGAAGTTATATTAGTTTAAGAGAAAGTACTATTATATATATCTCTCTGTAAATCTTCTAGGTTTAAAGAAGTATTTAAGATTCTTATAATTAGTAATAATTTTAAATTTTTTTTATACAGAGTGTAGTTCTGTACTCTATTTCTTAAAATATTATATAACTACTAGTAGCTTTTTATTATAAATCTTATAATTATATTCAGTAGGTAAGTTTTTTTTTAAAAAGTACGTATACGGCTGTAATATCTTCTTATTATTAAACTGAGAGAGTACTTCTCTGATAATATATCCGGAGGAGTCTATTTCTACTATAATTATATAAGAGAAATTAAATATTACCAGTACTGGTTCTGTAGTAAAAAGAGATTTCAGTTTATTAAAGCTTAACTGGCAGTCTTATATCTAGTTAAATATCTTATTCTTCTTAGTTAACTTAGTAAGTAGTCGTATGATATCAGAAAAGTTTCGGATAAACTTCCGGTAGAAGTTAGCAAAGCCTAAGAATTCTTATATTTTTTTTACTATTTAAGAAGCCTTCTATTCCTGAATTACTTAAATCTTTTTAGGATCTATTACTATTCTTTTATCCGCTTATATAATATATCCCAGGTACTTTATCTTTTAATATTTAAACTTATATTTTAATATATTAAGATATAGGCCTGCTTCTTATAGCTTAACAAGTACTTTTTATATATACTCTCTATATTATATAATAGAGCCGTCAGTAAAAATAAAAATATTATTAATATAAATAGAATAGAATTTATTAAGATATTCTTATAATATCTAATTAATATATTTCTGAAAAATACTTAAAGTATTTACCAGACTAAACAGAGTTACCAGCTATTTATAGAATCTATATCTTATATAAAAGACTATTATCTATTCTTATTTTTTTATAATTTAAATCTTATAAAAGACAGTAGATATATTAAGCTTAGTAAACTATTTTATCTTACTAATCTGTATAAGAATCTCCTAGATTAAAGAAAAAGAATATCTATTCTTCTTTATAATTATATTCAGGGCCCGGTAATTAATACAGAATTATAGCTCTTTTTCTAATTTTTATATAAAGAGAACAGGAACAGCTGTTGAGAAGTAATTTACTTAGATAAAATTCTTATTAAGCAGATCTGTAAGAGTTTTTTATAATATAATTAACTCTTTCTGAGTTATATTATATAATAGTCTCCAGAGGATAGACAGTTCTTACTTATCTTATTATATAAGTTTAATCTTATAATCTATTTCTTTTTTTTAGTAGAGAGATAGCTTCTCTGCTTAGTTCTGTTTAAATAGATATAAAAAATCCTGGTACTATTCTGATAGTCTTATATAAGAATTAATTCTCTTTTTCAGTATTAAAATTTTCTAAATATTACTTATTATAGTAGTAAAGATTTATATATTATTCTTTTTTTCTGTATAATAAATATAAGCTTTTATTATAACTACTGAAATATCTTTAATCTTTAGACTCAGAAAAGTCTGTTTTTCTCTATTTTATATTCTAGCTCCTGTTATATAAAGATATAACTTTTCTTACTTTAGTTTAAAGCAAGTATTATTATAGTAGAGCCAGGGGAGTCCTAGAATCAGATTATAATCTAGATAATTCTTAAAAATATAGAAAAATACTTATTTTTCTGAGTATATTTCTATATTAAACCTTGCTTATATAATATAAGTAATCTATACTTTTTCTCTAGTTACTTCTCTTACCGGCTTCAGCAGTATAGATATCTTCTGGAGTTAGTATTATTATATAAAGTATTTACTGATTATACTGTAGGTTATACAGCTACTATTAATAAATATTCTTACTAAAATAGAGTAGTTAAGTAATAAATTAACTGTAAAAGATCAGAAATTTATATATAAGCTTTTAAAGTTCTGTTAAAAATTAAGTAAATACTTCTTAGCTATCCGGGGCTCTTATATATACTTTTATATAAGAATATCTAGTTTTCTAACTCTGTTCCAGATTTATCTGTAGTATAGTCTTTATAGCTATTTTTTTCTTCAGTTCTAGTAGTTACTGCTGTAATTATACGAGGCCTAGTTGCTGGAAGTAGAGTATAATTCCGGATAAAATATCTATTCTTACTGTATTAAATACAGGTGTTCTTCTATCTATATATCTGTAATTTATTAAGAGAGACCTATTTTACTCTTCTCTTCTTACTAGTTTTTTTTATTTTTATATAAAGGGCTGTTACTTAAGTCTGGAGCACTGCTACCTGGCTAGTAGTTACTTTTTAATCTATATTATCAGGATTTTTTTTATTCTTACTCGGGGACAGAGCAGGGACTGTTATTATACAGTTTATTTTTTTCTTAATTCAAGCCAGATATTCTATATTATATTTAATCTCCAGGAATTATTTACAGTATCTCTTATATAATTAGATATAAGATACTTCTATTATTACTTCAAGCAAGTTTGAGTTTATTACTATTTTAACTAATATTTTCTTTTATTTATTACTTTATAATATATCTCCTGTATCTATAAGAGCCTGATTAAATTTATTTAAGAATTTACGGAGGATTCTCTTTTCTTATTTTATTATATTAACTTATATAAGAACTTTTCTTTTATAGTCAGGATCAGAGTATACAAGGTCCAGTTAGTTATAGAACTTAAAAAGAATTAAGAACTAGTTATTTTCTTATTATATAGTAATCCAGAAAAGAAAATATTAGCTAGTTTTTCTTTTAAGTCTGCTATAAATATACAAGACTTTTATATTCTTAGAAAAGAAGATATTTTTCTTAATCAGAAACTTTGTATAAAGATTAATAAGAAAAAAGTAGTATTTATATAAGTCTTCTCTATTAAACAGAGTAAGGTCCGGGTATCGCAAGCAGTAGACTGGGGTTGGTGGTATTACAGCAGGAACTGGTTAGATTATATAAAGCTTATAAAATTAAATTTATAGATCTATTATCTGGTTTACTAGTTCTTATATATACTTATAATTATCTATCTTAATTATTGCTTCTCTCTCCGAGGATACCTCTGCAAGAGTTTAGTAGAAGAAATAATTTCTAATATAAAAAAAACCTCTGGATTTATATAATTAACAGAAGTATTTATAAATAAGAAAAAATTATTAAAAAAGAAATCTTTATATTATTAGAGAGATAGTCTTTTATCTGTTAGTTCACTGCTCTTTTATACGAGGAACAAAGTCGGAGCGAGGCGTTAGCCGAGCCATTCCTTTAGGGCCAGGAGCTTCCCGCCTGGACCCGTAACATTAGAGAAGTTTTAAATAAATTTTTAATAAAAATTAGTAAAATTTAAAAATTTTTATATTTTTTTTATTATCTAAAAAATCTTTTATTTTTAAATTATTTAAATCTTTTCAGAATTTATTACTATTTTTTTATTTATTTATATAATATATTCTAGATATTTTATTTCTTAATATTTAAATTTATATTTTAATATATTAAAATATAGATCTGTTTTTTATAATTTAGTAAGTATTTTTTATATATACTTTTTATATTATATAATAAAATTATTAATAAAAATAAAAATATTATTAATATAAATAGAATAGAATTTATTAAAATATTTTTATAAAATCTAATTAATATATTTCTAGAAGATACTTAAAATATTTATTAAATTAAAAAAAATTATTAGTTATTTATAGAATCTATATTTTATATAAAAAATTATTATTTATTTTTATTTTTTTATAATTTAAATCTTATAAAAGATAGTAGATATATTAAATTTAATAAATTATTTTATTTTACTAATTTATATAAAAGTCTTCTAGATTAAAAAAAAAATATTTATTTTTTTTTATAATTATATTTAAAGTCTGATAATTAATATAGAATTATAATTTTTTTTTTAATTTTTATATAAACAAAACAGGGGCAGCTATTAAAAAATAATTTATTTAAATAAAGTTTTTATTAAGCAGGTTTATAAAAATTTTTTATAATATAACTAGCTCTTTTTAAATTATATTATATAATAATTTTTAAAAAATAAATAGTTTTTATTTATTCTATTATATAAATTTAATCTTATAATTTATTTTTTTTTTAATAGAGAGATAGCTTCTCTGCTTAATTTTATTTAAATAAATATAAAAAATTCTAGTACTATTCTAATAATTTTATATAAAAATTAATTTTTTTTTTTAGTATTAAAATTTTTTAAATATTATTTATTATAATAGTAAAGATTTATATATTATTCTTTTTTTTATATAATAAATATAAGCTTTTATTATAACTACTAAAATATTTTTAAATTTTAAATTTAAAAAAATCTATTTTTTTTTATTTTATATTCTAGCTCCTATTATATAAAAATATAATTTTTTTTATTTTAATTTAAAATAAGTATTATTATAATAAAGCTAAAAAAGTTCTAGAATCAGCTTATAATCTAGATAATTTTTAAAAATATAAAAAAATATTTATTCTTTTAAATATATTTTTATATTAAATTTTATTTATATAATATAAATAATTTATATTTTTTTTCTAGTTATTTTTTTTACTAGTTTTAATAGTATAGATATCTTCTAGAATTAATATTATTATATAAAATATTTATTAATTATATTATAAATTATATAGTTATTATTAATAAATATTTTTATTAAAATAAAATAATTAAGTAATAAATTAACTATAAAAAATTAGAAATTTATATATAAATTTTTAAAATTTTACTAAAAATTAAATAAAAATTTTTTAATTATCCGGAGTTTTTATATATATTTTTATATAAAAATATCTAGTTTTTTAATTTTATTCTAGATTTATTTATAATATAATTTTTATAATTATTTTTTTTTTAGTTCTAGTAGTTATTATTATAATTATATAAAATCTAGCTACTGGAAGTAGAGTATAATTCTAGATAAAATATCTGTTTTTATTATATTAAATATAGATATTTTTTTATCTATATATTTATAATTTATTAAAAAAAATTTATTTTATTTTTTTTTTTTTACTAATTTTTTTTATTTTTATATAAAAGACTGTTATCTAAATCTAGAATACTACTATCTAACTAGTAGTTACTTTCTAATTTATATTATCAGGATTTTTTTTATTTTTATTTAGAGATAGAACAGGAATTATTATTATATAATTTATTTTTTTTTAATTTAAGCCAGATATTCTATATTATATTTAATTTTTAAAAATTATTTACAGTATCTTTTATATAATTAAATATAAAATATTCTTATTATTATTTTAAATAAGTTTAAATTTATTACTATTTTAATTAATATTTTTTTTTATTTATTATTTTATAGTATATTTTTTATATTTATAAAAATTTAATTAAATTTATTTAAGAATTTACAGAAAAACTTTTTTTCTTATTTTATTATATTAATTTATATAAAAAATTTTTTTTTATAATTAAAATTAAAATATATAAGATTTAACTAGTTATAAAATTCAGAAAAAATTAAAAATTAATTATTTTTTTATTATATAATAATCTAGAAAAGAAAATATTAATTAATTTTTTTTTTAAATCTGCTGTAAGTATATAAAATTTTTATATTTTTTAAAAAAAAAAATATTTTTTCTAATTAGAAACTTTATATAAAAATTAATAAAAAAAAATAATATTTATATAAATTTTCTTTATTAAATAAAGTAGAGTCCGGATATTATAAATAATAAGCTGGAGTTAGTAGTACTACAGCAGGAACTGGTTAGATTATATAAAATTTATAAAATTAAATTTATAAATTTATTATTTAATTTACTACTTTTTATATATATTTATAATTATTTATTTTAATTATTATTTTTCTCTCTGAGAATATCTCTATAAGAGTTTAATAAAAAAAATAATTTTTAATATAAAAAAAATCTTTAGATTTATATAATTAATAAAAATATTTATAAATAAAAAAAAATTATTAAAAAAGAAATCTTTATATTATTAAAAAGATAGTTTTTTATCTGTTAGTTTACTACTCTTTTATATAAGAAGTAAAATCAGAGCGAGGTATTAGCTGAGCCATTCCTTTAGGGCCAGGAGCTTCCCGCCTGGACCCGTAACATATACTACTATATTAGATAGATAGATCTTAGGTCCGTACAGCAGGATTTATAGTATTAAAGTCTCTATATATACAAAAAATTAAAATAGTAATTATATTATTTATCTACTAAGAAATCTCTATCTCTTACTTCTATTTCTACTAATATATCTATTACTACTAATACCAATACTACTACTACTACTACTATCATTATTATTATTATTATTATTATTATCATTATTACTACCACGATATTTGCGTATATATTAGATAATTATTATCAGATAGCTGAGCTTCTTCCCTAACTTCTATATATATATCTTTAATTATATATCTAACTATATATAATTCTATACAGCCTCTTATAAGGGGAACCTCTGGATTCATACAATCGACAGAAGTACCTATAAATAAGAAGAAATTATTAAAGAAGGAATCTTTATATTATTAGAAAGATAGTCTTTTATCTATTAATTTACTACTCTTTTATATAAGAAGTAAAATCAGAATAAAATATTAGTTAAACTATTTTTTTAGAGCTAGAAGCTTTCTGTCTGGATCTATAATAATATCTCCTGTTTCCCCCCCGGCGGTAGAAGTAAATTATATTATTATATAGAAATAAATCCTATTTAATTATTTATACTATAGTAGATTAGAGTTATATATTATATAATAATAGAGCTCAGCTTAATATTATTTATTTTAAAAATTTTTCTTTTTTTCCTATCTTAACTAGTTATATTATTATTATTATAAAAATATAGCCTAGTTTAATTCTAGTAATAAATTTAATATTATTTTTTTATCTAGTATTTTTAATACTATATATAATCTTTTAAATTATACAGTATATATAATAATTAATTATAAAAATTATATATATATTTAGTTTTATTTTATTTTATTTAAAAACTATTATCTTTATTCTATATACTATATTAATATTTAGATAAAAAATTATCTTTTTTTTATATAATAATTTAGCTAATTTTTAAAAAAAAAAAATTTAATATTTTTTTTACTATAAATTTTTTATTTATTTTAATATTTATAATAAATCTATAGTAACAGCAGAATAGATTAGTTATAAATTCTAATTTATTATATAAAATTAATATTATATAAATTTAAACTAGCTAATAAAATTATATAAATAATTTTTTTATTACTATTAAAAAAATTATCTATTATATTAGTTACTTAAATTTCTTTCTTATTAACTTCAGACTGGTTATATAGATAACCGGATACTTTAAAGATACTTATACTTTATATAAATAGAAGTTATACTAATTAAAATATTTCTATTATAATCTATTAAAAAAGATATAATTTATTTTTAATTTATTTTTATTTTTTCTTCTTTATAATACTATCTAAAATTTTATTAATTAAATAATTATATAAAAATTAGTTATTAATTTAGAATAGAAGTTTATTATATTATCTGGTTAAAAATCTTTTTTAAATCTTAATATAATATAGTTTTTTATAACTAGTAGTCTAGTACTATAAGTTTCTCTAAAATTAAAATATATTTAATTATTATATAAATATAATTTATTTATTTAATTTTATATTTTTTTTACTAGTCTCAGTTTTTTTTTATATAATATTTATTTATAATATTTTTAACTAGTTATTTTTTTTAGCTATTTACCAGAATTATAAATAATTAAATATTATTTATTATTTATAAAAAAACAAATCTATTATTATAAAATAAAAGAGATTTATATAAAAAATAAAATATATTTTAAAAAATATATTAAATTATATAATATATAAGTTTATTAATTTCTAAATTATATATTTTATATTTTTCTAGTCTAGCTTCTAATTTAAATAATTTATATAAATATTCTATAGTTTTAATTATATCTTATTATTTTTTTAATATTTAAAAATTATATTCTATTTTTTATTTATTTATTTTTTAATTTATTATTAAAAGTAAATAATTAAAATTTAAATTTATTTTATTATTTTAAAAATAATTTATATAATAGTTTTATTTTATTAAATTAGATTTTTTATTAGATATTTTATAAAAGATTCTCAGTCTTTTTTAAAATTAAAAAAAAAGAAATAAAATCTATAAATTAGAAAGAAAAAATTTATTTTTATAATAATTATTATATAATTATTTAAAATTAATTTAATAAAAAAAAAAAGTTTTTTTTAATTTAACTGGTTATAACAGATATAAATTTAAATATAAATTTTAAAAATATTATTTATTTTTTTTATTTAACTGTTAGTCTGTAAATAATAAATTATTAAAAATAATCTTTATATAGAGACCAGTTAGTAGATTATAATTTATATTTTATTTATAAATTATATTTTTTTATTAGATATAATAATTTTTAAAAATTTATATTATTTTATTAAAATTTATACTAAAATTTAAACTATTTTTTCTATTATAATAAAGTTTATTATCTTAAAAATTATTTTTTTTATAAATCTATTTATAAATACTAGTACTATTATATAATTATTTAATAAAAATAAATTAGTAATAAAATCTATAGAAATTTTTTATTATAATTAATTTAAAATTAAAAAAGATTTTAGTAAATCTTATTTTTATTTTTTTTAAATTTTTATTTTTTTATATATATTATAGTTATATATAAAATATTATATATCTTATTCTAGATTTAACTAGAAAAATTTCTTAATTATTAATATTATTATTTATTTTTTACCGGAATAATCAGCTATAAAAAAATTATAAATTATTTAAATAATATTTATATAAAGAAATTTACTATTAGAAATCTATTTTTATTAATAAAAAAATAAAAATCTATTTTTAATATAATATTCTAATATTAATACTTTTAGATTTAAATATAAAGAAAATTATTATTTTTTTATTTTAAAATATTAAATAATTTTCTAATAGATTTTATTTTAAATTTAGATTTTTTTTTATATATTTTAATTATTATATAATTTTATTTTTTATTTTTCTTTATAATTTATAGCTGAAGAATATTTAAAAAATATAATTAAATATACTCTAATTATAATCAGAAATATAGCTGTATAATAATTATCTTTTAATTATATAATTAATAATTTAAAAAATTTTTTTTAAAAATAAAAGATCTTATTTATATTAAAAAAGAATATTAGTTTTTTTATTATTTTATTCTTTCTAATATTAAAGCTGGAAATTATATTAATTTAAAAAAAAATACTATTATATATATCTCTCTGTAAGTTTTTTAAATTTAAAAAAATATTTAAAATTCTTATAATTAATAATAATTTTAAATTTTTTTTATATAAAATATAGTTCTATATTTTATTTCTTAAAATATTATATAATTATTAATAATTTTTTATTATAAATCTTATAATTATATTCAGTAAATAAATTTTTTTTTAAAAAATATATATACAGCTATAATATCTTTTTATTATTAAATTAAAAAAGTATTTTTTTAATAATATATTTATAGAAGTCTGTTTCTACTATAATTATATAAAAAAAATTAAATATTATTAATACTAATTTTATAATAAAAAAATTTTTTAATTTATTAAAATTTAACTAGTAATCTTATATCTAGTTAAATTTCTTATTTTTTTTAATTAATTTAATAAATAATTATATAATATTAGAGAAGTTTTAGATAAATTTCTAATAAAAATTAATAAAATCTAAAAATTTTTATATTTTTTTTATTATTTAAAAAATCTTCTATTTTTAAATTATTTAAATCTTTTTAAAATTTATTACTATTTTTTTATCTGCTTATATAATATATTTTAAATACTTTATTTCTTAATATTTAAATTTATATTTTAATATATTAAAATATAAGTCTGTTTCTTATAATTTAGTAAATATTTTTTATATATACTTTCTATATTATATAATAAAATTATTAGTAAAAATAAAAATATTATTAATATAAATAGAGTAAAATTTATTAAAATATTTTTATAAAATCTAATTAATATACTTCTAGAAGATATTTAAAATATTTATTAAATTAAAAAAAATTATTAGCTATTTATAGAATCTATATTTTATATAAAAAATTATTATTTATTCTTATTTTTTTATAATTTAAATCTTATAAAAGATAGCTGATATATTAAATTTGATAAATTATTTTATTTTATTAATCTATATAAAAGTCTTCTAGATTAAAAAAAAAATATTTATTTTTTTTTATAATTATATTTAGAGTCTGATAATTAATATAAAATTATAATCTTTTTTTTAATTTTTATATAAAAAGAATAAAAATAATTATTAAAAAATAATTTATTTAAATAAAATTTTTATTAAATAAATCTGTAAAAATTTTTTATAATATAATTAACTCTTTTTAAATTATATTATATAATAGTTTCTAGAAAATAAATAATTTTTATTTATTTTATTATATAAATTTAATTTTATAATCTATTTTTTTTTTTTAATAAAAAAATAATTTTTTTACTTAATTTTATTTAAATAAATATAAAAAATCCTGATACTATTTTAGTAGTTTTATATAAAAATTAATTTTTTTTTTCAGTATTAAGATTTTTTAAATATTATTTATTATAATAGTAAAAATTTATATATTATTTTTTTTTTATATAATAAATATAAGTTTTTATTATAACTACTGAAATATTTTTAATCTTTAAATTTAAAAAAATTTATTTTTTTTTATTTTATATTCTAGCTTCTGTTATATAAAAATATAATTTTTTTTATTTTAATTTAAAATAAATATTATTATAATAAATCTAGAAGAGTTCTAAAATTAGATTATAATTTAAATAAGTTTTAAAAATATAAAAAAATATCTATTTTTTTAAATATATTTTTATATTAAATTTTATTTATATAATATAAATAATTTATATTTTTTTTCTAATTATTTTTCTTACTAGCTTCAGTAGTATAGATATCTTCTAGAATTAGTATTATTATATAAAATATTTATTAATTATACTATAGATTATACAGCTATTATTAATAAATATTTTTATTAAAATAAAATAATTAAATAATAAATTAATTATAAAAAATTAGAAATTTATATATAAGTTTTTAAAGTTTTATTAAAAATTAAGTAAATATTTTTTAATTATCTAGAGCTTTTATATATATTTTTATATAAAAATATCTAATTTTTTAATTTTATTCTAGATTTATTTATAATATAATTTTTATAATTTTTTTTTTTAATTTTAGTAGTTACTACTATAATTATATAAAGTCTAGCTGCTAGAAATAGAATATAATTTTAGATAAAATATTTATTTTTATTATATTAAATATAAATATTTTTTTATTTATATATCTATAATTTATTAAAAAAGATTTATTTTATTTTTTTTTTTATTAATTTTTTTTATTTTTATATAAAAAACTGTTATCTGAGTCTAGAGTACTATTATCTAGCTAGTAGTTATTTTTTAATTATATTATTAAGATTTTTTTTATTTTTATTTAAAAATAAAATAAAAATTATTATTATATAATTTATTTCTCTTTTAATTTAAGCCAGATATTTTATATTATATTTAATTTTTAAGAATTATTTATAATATCTTTTATATAATTAGATATAAGATACTTCTATTATTATTTTAAATAAATTTAGATTTATTATTATTTTAATTAATATTTTTTTTTATTTATTATTTTATAATATATTTTTTATATTTATAAAAATCTAATTAAATTTATTTAAAAATTTACAGAGAGTTTTTTTTTTTATTTTATTATATTAATTTATATAAAAGTTTTTTTTTTATAATTAGAATTAAAATATATAAAATCCAGCTGGTTATAAAATTTAAAAAAAATTAAAAATTAGTTATTTTTTTATTATACAGTAATCTAGAAAAAAAAATATTAACTAGTTTTTTTTTTAAATCTACTGTAGATATATAAGACTTTTATATTTTTAAAAAAAAAAATTTTTTTTTAATTAAAAATTTTATATAAAAATTAATAAAAAAAAATAATATTTATATAAATTTTCTTTATTAAATAGAGTAGAGTCCGGATATTATAAATAGTAGACTAGGATTAGTAGTACTGTAGTAAAAACTAGTTAGATTATATAAAATTTATAGAGTTAAGTTTATAGATATATTATTTAATTTACTAGTTTTTATATATATTTATAATTATTTATTTTAATTATTACTTTTTTTTTTAAGAATATCTCTGTAAGAGTTTAATAGAAGAAATAATATTACAGAATAGAGATAAGTACGTAATAATACTTTCCTGCTAGATTAAAAGGTTAATATAAGTTAACTGAGCAACAGTTAACTAGCCGCCACGCCTTATATAGGAGAGAATATCTATCTTATTTATCTGTTAAGTACAGGATAACCAAGCTCTATATATAAGGGTTTCCAACCTCTAATAAATAATTCCTAATATAAAAAAAATCTTTAGATTTATATAATTAATAGAAGTACCTATAAATAAAAAAAAATTATTAAAAAAGAAATCTTTATATTATTAGAAAAATAGTTTTTTATCTGTTAGTTTACTACTCTTTTATATAAGGAGTAAAGTCGGAGCGAGGCATTAGCTGAGCCATTCCTTTAGGGCCAGGAGCTTCCCGCCTGGACCCGTAACATATTACTTAAAAGTATATATAAACAAGCTTTTTAAATTAGAAAAAAATAATTAAGAGAAGTATTAGTATCTTCTCTATCTCTATCTAAAAGAATTAACCAGAAAATTTTAATAGTATTAATAAAATTTAGTTTTTTATAAAATTATTACTTTTACAGTAAGAAATATATATAAAAATATATAATTACAGCTTAATTTAGATTATATATTTTAGTTATAATATATAATAGCTGAAAAAAATATATATATATTATTAATAAACTATTAAAAATAAATATACTGTTTCTATTCTATTATTCTTCTTCTTACTCTAGTTTAGTGTGATAGGATCTACTTGTCAGGGTAGAAAGCCTGTCGACTAGATAAGGAATCAACTACTAAACGGAATGGATTCATCTAATAATGACAAAGGTAGCCTATATCCACAAAATAGACTGATTCTTGAGGGATCAGTAGTCTCCTGCAAAGGAATCAGCACCTTTTAAGTATTAAAAAAATATAGAACTGCTATCAATAATCTTATAACTTTTATTACTACTATAATATATTATCCTGAGGGCTGTTACTATAATAGCTAGACTATTCTATTATAAATAGCGCCCTTCTTTACTGGGACGAGCTATCTGGCTCAAGTATTAGAAATAATCTTATATATTTCTGATTTAAAATAGCAGGGATCTGTAAAAATAATTTATATCTGATTTATAGTTAAATTATAGATATAACCTGTTGCTTCTGTAGACTATCTAGTAGTATTTTACTAGATTTTCTTCAGCTGTTGTAGCTTCTGATATATTCTCTGGTAGTCTCTAATACTTTCTTATATATTTACTATATTTTTACTAGAGATTTATTAATTATATTTACTTAGCTATTCTTTCTATTTAATCAGATAGTAGTCTTAGCTGTTATAATATTAATAGTCTTTAACTTCCTTAACTTTCTATTTATCTTTATTATCTAGCTCCGGTATTAGGAGCAGTTCTTTATAATCTCTTCCAGTATTCTACAGTTCTAATAAAAAAATATAAAATATATTATAAATTTATTTATATTTCTTAAATAAATATAAGTAATATACCTAGAATCTAATATATTTAAAAATCTGAAAAGATTTTATAAATTTCAGAGTTAATTTTCTTAATTTTTTAAACTGTAAGTTCTGGATTAATAGTTTTACTAAATTTCTTTTTTTAAAAAAAAATAGTCTTCTATATTTATTATAATATTTTTTTTATTTTTCTATAGTTATTTACTATATCTTTTATAGCTATTCTCTTATTTTTCTAAGCTTCTTGATCCTATCCTATACAGCTGGAACCTCTTACTATTAAAAATTATTCTTAATTCTAAGATAAAAGTCTGGTAAATAGCTATATAAGATATTATAAAATAATAGGCCTGTAATTATATTATTTATATTATTATAAGTAAATTAAGTAATTAATAATATTACCGGCTAGTTAGTATTGAATTAGCTGGAGTAATACTAAAGATAATACTTAAAGATTTAATTTATCTGTTCTGTTTAACTATCAGTTTAAGGATAGAATACTGTTAAAAACTTTAAGATTATATAGGTATTATAGACTAAATTTAACCAGAATTTACTTATAAAGATTAATTCTTAATCAGATATAATACCTGTTAGGGATCCGAAGATAAGTTTAATCTGTTTATAGAACAGTTCGGTAAGATCTAGAGTAGTTATTATAGACAGAATAGTAAAAAAAAATAGTATTTTAAGAATTAATTAATAATAATAAGAATAGTATTAATAGTTTTTCTATATTAAATAACCGGAGGTAGTCCTGTAATAAAGTTTATTACTAATTTAATAAATAAATAGAATAGAATCAGTAGTAATTTAAGACTACTATATAATTAATATTTTAGAGCAGTATTATCTTAATATATTAAATAAGTTCAGATATATTCAGTTATATTATAATATAATCTGTTCTAATAGAACTTTCTTTATAGAAGTATTTTTATTTATATTTTTCCAAAGTATCTTACTAACAGATTATTATAGTATAGATAAATAAGTATTTAGTATAATATCTTAGAGAATAGAATATAATAGCAGTTTTTAAAATATAAATAATCTATAATTTTAATTATCTAGTATTTCTAGCCTGATTATTTTTACTGAACAGTAGTTTTTTATTATTATATTTCTGGATCTTTATTCTATAAACACAAGATTATCTCTTAAAGCTCGGAATTATATATATCTGAGTACAGAACTTTTACAGTATATATCTATAATACTGTAGATTAAGAGATAAATCTCTCTTAAGATAAGTTCTCTCAAGCAGTCTAGTCAGCTGTTTCTATACCGGCTCGACTATTAGGATTCTTTAAGCTTAATACAATGCGGGTATTAAATCCAGAGTAATCTTATATATCTTAAGGTTTGAACTGGGATTTCTCTTTAACTAAGTCTCTTATTATCAGGGATAATATATCTATAAATTACTTTTAAATCAGGATTAATAATTTCTTTTAAAAAGTAGATTCTACCTGGAATCTAGAAGATATTCTGAAGAGTCTATCTACTGGATTTAACTTTTTTATTTTATATTTAATAATAAAATTATAAGAGATCAGACTTATAAGCTATCAAGCTTATCTCCTGTTAATCCTGATTTAATATATAAAGAATTATAAATTTAAATAATTAGATAAGATTTTAATTATTTAGAAAGTATTTTTAAAATACTGTTACTATTATTTAAAGAAATAAATAATAATAAATAGTTCTTAATCTAAAGTATTATAATTTAGTTCAGTACTGAAGAACTTATAAGACTAGAAAATAATTAAATAAAATATATTTTTATTATCAGATTAGAATAAAATATTATTTATCCCTTTCTTTAATATATCAGTTTCCAAATATCAGGATTTTATAAAATTAAAATATATTAGTAGAGGTATATACTGAAAAATAGTAATTAGATAATAAAAAGCAAGCTGCTTATATAGATTTAAATAGATTTTTCTAGATTTTTAATTATTAACTGCTCTATAAAGTAGAGAGATAAAAAATAAAATAATTTATAAATAATTTTAAATAAATTAACAGTAGAAGTTATAGAATCCTAAAAAAATCTGGATATTATAATAATTTTCAGAAATCAGTTATAAAATAATATTATTTATCTGTTAAGAATCTATAGATACTCTATCAGTATTAATAATATATTCTAAAAATTTAACTTAGGATTAGTAAAATAAATACTTAGATAATTTTATATAAAGTTAAGCTTCTTAGAGTCTTTCTAGTACTTAATAAATATATCTTATATAAGATTCTTTATCTAGTAAGAAAATAAGAATATTATTAAGATATACTATATAAAAGTTATTAAGAAGTCTACGAAGTACTGTATATATATAATTTTAGAATATTATAAAAATATTAGTTAGTCTGAATAGTATAATAGTATATTTAAAGTAGCTGTATCAGGTATAAAATACTATCTTCTATTTATTATCTTTCTTAATACAGATTTAGTAGTAAGTATTCTTAATATTAATTTTTAAAAAATATTTACTACCTGAAACTCTATTAAAAATCTCTAAAATAAAAAATAAAGAATAGTAATTTTTAATAAAACCTTTATTAAGACCCCTATAGTCTATATAAAGATATAAACTATTATTCTTTTTAAATATAAAAAGAATAGAGGCCCCTGCAGGACTTTTTAAAGATTAAATTTAATCTAGTTTTAAATTCTTTTTAATATATTTTTATAGAATCTTAAATTCAGCTTTTAATAGAGAGTATATAGGACTGTAAGAGGATATTTTATTAAATTTAATATTAATAGTATAGTCCGCAGGGCTATAAGAAAGAAGTTATTAGAAAAAATCTATAAAGAATATATCTTAGAATTCCTAAAGTTTGATTAGGATTATCTCTAGATTTAAAGATAAATTAGAAGATCTTTTTTCCGGTAATTAAATATCTTCAGAGAGCTTAATAATAGTATATACTCTTATTAAGTTCCGGGTTACTTTATTAAATTAGATAGTAGAAAAAAGGAAAATAGATAGTATACTGAACTACTATTATTAATTCTATATTAATAAGTTAATATAGAAATCTTAAAGTATAGTTATTAATAACAGGATCAGACTGCCTTCTAGATAAGAATCTTGATTAATCTCTATATAATATTATTTAAATATACAGGTACTTCCCCGCAAATTAGTAGCAGTAATAGAGACTTTTTATATACTGTAAATAAAAATAGTAATTTAGTTAATAATTTTAATCCTAGATACAGTAACTGGAGTATATTAGAGATTATAAATCTTAGTAAATTAATAGCTGATAATATCTACTTCAGTATAACTATCCAGGTCCGTAAAGATTTTAAGACTGTTTTAAATATAAATAGAAATATAAAAATAATAAGTAATCTCTACTGTAAATAAAGAAGTTAAAATTATAAAATTTATTCTAATTTCTTTATTTTTTCTTTAAAATCTGATAAATATTAGTAGATTTTAATAAATTAAATCTTTCTGCTTTCAGTAGAGTATTAATTTATAAGATATTAAATACTATTATATATAAAGTATTATAATTAATTACTATTTTTTCCGGTAGGATTTTTCTTACAGTTTAATATATCTTCTTTAGTTAGTCTATTAGAATAGTCTTGAAAATATTTATATAGTTTATAGCTGCTGAATCAGTTATTATTTTACTTATATTTCTATTTATTACTCTATAGTTTATAGTAATAGGTAGTAATAATTACTATTTTATCCTGTTTTTCTGATAAGTAGAGAATATACTCTTAAATATAGTAATTAAGATTAGATAGTAGTTTAATAAAGTATAATAAGACTCTTTCTTTCTCTATCTGATAAGAGAAGTATTACTTTAAGATATTAAGATAAGTATAAAACTCTCTTAGATCTTAACTGTATTACTAGTAAGCTTATTTAAATTAAGCTATAATATCTGATTAAAGAGTAGCAGTATTCCGGATTAGAGTAAGAATCTAATTCTTGAATTAAGACTATAATTTCTTGAGGGATTATCTTACTGCCGGGCCCTTATTATTAATAAAATAATACTATCTCTGCCTGTATACAGGATCTATATAACTAATAGTAGTAAGAATCTTATATTTCTCTAATAAATACTTCTTAGAAGTCTCCTGAAATATATATTCTAAATTAGTAATCTATTTTTAATACTTTTAGAGATTAAAGTTTAAGATAAAACAGGAAATATTTTTAAACTTAATCTCTTTCTTATCTTTTTCTGATTCGGAAGAGGATCGGTAGTATATAGAGGAGGTCTTACCCGGGAAACTATTTTTCTGGAGATAGGCTATTCTTCTCTACAGGTTGGTAACTTATTCTAATTAATAAATATAATCTTCTAACTGTTGGATTTCCTCAGTAGTAGAAACAGTATTTAATAATAATTCTAGATTAATATAATTACTAGATATCTCCCTTTCTGTACTGTCTTCAAGAGGTGGTATTTTTTTTAGATAGTTAAAAAGAGAAGAATCAGAATATAATAGAATCTATTTATCAGAATAGAAAGCCTGTTAACTAGATAAGGAATTAATTACTAAATAGAATAGATTTATCTAATAATAATAAAAGTAGTCTATATCTATGAAATAGACTGATTCTTAAGGGATCAGTAGTCTCCTGCAAAGGAATCGGCACTTTTTAGGTATTAAGAAGATATAGAACTGCTATCAATAACCTCACAACTTCTATTACCACCATAATACGTCATCCCGAGGGCTGTTACCATGATAGCTAGGCTATTCTATCACATTTAGATAGTTTATTATATTTTTATTTTCTATCTAAAAAAGCTGAATTATCTGTATTATAGATTAAATTTAAAAAGAAATTTATATAATACTATTTATATAATCTTTCTTAGTAATTATACTTTCTAATAATTACTTAATTAAATACCAGATACTGTATTTCTTAGAGGATTCTATAAAAATCTTTTTCAGATCTTTTCTATTAATATAAAAATAATCTAACTAATCTTATTAACCTGACCAACCTGACCGACCTTATTAATCTTATTAATCTATTACTCCTAAGTACTTATCTGATCTATTAATATAATAATAGCTTAAGATAATACAGCTGATCAGTACTATTTAGTATATTTATCTTCTTTTTTTACTATTTACCCCTGTAGTCGTTTTTTTATTTCTCTCTTTCTTTTTATATTTAATATTTTATATTATTAGTATAAAGTTAGTAAGGATAAACTGATTTACTCGGCCCTAATATAAAGATCTACTTTTAATAATAGCTTATTAGATTCTAATTATCTCTGTTTAAAAGAGAAAACTATTCTATAATTCTAGATTTAAGATATAATTTCCTGCTTGCTAGGCCTTCTGAAATAAATAAAATACAGTAAGTACTTTAGCTATATTTAAAATATAATAAATCATATTTATATAAAATTATATTTTAAAGTAAAATAAATTATCTTTATATAATTTTCTATTTTTATTTTTCTATATCTATTATTTATAGAGTAGTCTTGGAATTATAAATTAATTACAGTTATCTAGTTTATTTTTAGAGAATACTATTAAATTCGTTTTTTTTATTTCTCAGATCTTTATAAACTATAATAATATCTAAACTAAGATAAGTTTTTTAAACCAGATTTTTTCTTTTTTTCTAAATTGTGATAGGATCTACTTGTCAGGGTAGAAAGCCTGTCGACTAGGTAAGGAATCAACCACTAAACGCAATGGATTCGTCTAATAATGACAAAGGTAGCCTATATCCACGAAATAGACTGATCCTTGAGGGATCAGTAGTCTCCTGCAAAGGAATCGGCACCTTTTAGGTGTCGAGAGGGTGTAGAACCGCTATCGATGACCTCACGACTTCTATTACCACCATAATACGTCATCCCGAGGGCTGTTACCACGATAGCTAGGCTATTCTATCACATAAATCTCCAGATTACGCGTGTTACAAAGAATCAGAAGATTATTCTATATTTAACTTATAAAAAAAAACTTTTTATTTTCCAGAATTAGTAGTAGAAGATAATCTTTTCTAAAGCCTGTTACCTGTATATAAGCTTAAAAACCGCTATTTTATTTTAGTCAGGAGAAAATATTAATAATATAAAATAATTTTTAGAAAAATATATTATTTTTTAATAGAATTTTTTATATCTACTATACTATATATTTTTATATTTTATAATATCTGAGAATTAAAAACTCAGAAACTAGTTTTATAAGCTATTATCTTTATAAAGATTATAAAAAGAAAATACTATTAATAGTATTTAAATAAATAATTAGTTAGATATTAAATAAAGAACTATTACAGATATTTATATATTTTTTAAAGATAATGTTTTTTTAATTATTACTTTCTTTAGGCTTCTGCAGTCTATAATAAACAGAACTTTTAAAATTAAATCTTATATTTAATAATTACTTATTATTTATTATTCTAAACTATTAGATATAAGAAGAATTTTTCCAGGCTCGGGCGAATTCTCAATGACTAAGGCGAATTCTTAATATCTAGAAAAGATTCTGGATACCTTCACTTTCACCTCAATAAGACCTTACTTTTCACTCAAACTTTGTATGGGATTCCATACAAATTTCAAGTAAGGGGTGAAGTAAAAGTGAAAGGAAAGTAAAAGATAAATAAAATCAATTTCTTGAATAAGAACTGATGAATGAATGAATGAATGAATGAATTGAACTGAAACTGCTTGCTCAACTGAAACTGCTTGCTCAACTGAAACTGCTTGCTCAACTGAAACTGCTTGCTTAACTGAAACTGCTTGCTTAACTGAAACTGCTTCTTCAACTGAACTGAAAAAACCATAGGATTTGACCTCTTATTTATAGCTGAATAGCTATATTAACTTTCTGAGGTTTTCCGTGATCATATGATAAAACACATAAAGAATACATAAAAATGACGAAGTTAATAAATTCTATTGGACAGGAACAATAGGATGAATAGAAATAGATTGTTCCAGGCCTTTTCCCCGCTTAGGAGTCCGGAACTCGGAAATCCATTCCGTGAACTGATTAACCTGAGGCAGCAAATCGGTGAGCCTGAGGTAGCGAATTGGTGAGCCTGAGGCAGCGAACTGGCTATATGGTTGACAAGATATATTTAATTTAAATAAATAATTAATCTTATAGCTTTATCTCTCTACTGAAAATTAAATTATTTTAATTAAATATAATTTAAAGAATATCTTTTAAAGTTATTAAAAGATATATATATATAACTATTATTAAAATTCTTAGATACTAGATAGATATTGATTACAGTAAACTACTAGACTAGTTCTAATTAGAAAGTATTTCTTACTTTAACTGGATATTTTTTAATAGAAGATATAGATTATTATAAAGTTCTGCTAGGCTTCTAACTGATATTTAGATCTTATATTAGTAAGAATCTAGCTATAATTATTCTATTAGTCTTATATAAATATAATCTATTCTATTAGTTATTAGATATAATAACTAATAATACTAGTAATAATAGTTTAATATTTAGTATAATCTTATCTGAACTCCGGACTCAGTTCAGTCAGAGCAGCCAGCTTTATAATATTTTATTTAATTCTAATTTTATAATAATTATTTAAAGCTAGTATTATATATTCTATTTTATTTATATAATTTAGTTTATAGATAATATTGTTCTGTAAAAACTTCAGATTAAGACTTTAAACAGTACTATTAAATATATATAAAAAAATTATAATAAAAGTCTTAAAGCCTCTTCTAGTATTTTAAGAATTTTTAAAAAGGTATATCTTAGGAGTTATCTATAAAAAACTAATATAAAGAGCTTCTACTATCTATAATAAAGACTGTTTAAATTAATTTTTTATAGAAAGATTCTAAAAATCTTTTTTTAATAATAGCTAATTATACTAATTCTTAATTATAGATTTAGAAGATTATATAATTTATAAATATAAGCTTTTAATACTGTAAACAGGTACTAGCCACGCTCGCGACTAGTCCCTACGTGTCTGTCGAAGGCACGTATGTGTAAGCAGCGTGTATCGTAAGCAAGGACCATGCCTGCTACACTCGGGAGTCTAACCGTGTAGACGTATGTAGGAAAGGATCAGAAGAAAGAAGTATATTGTCTCCTGCTACCTATATAGATATGCCTTACTCATATAGCTCGTCATGCGGCCAGCTAGGGGTGCGATGAGTATGTAGGACCGCGTCCTCTCGTATAGGAAACAGGTCAGTCCTCTTTACACTATAAAATATATTAATATTTTTATTTACTGGAAATCCTGCTGTAATCAGTTTTTTATTTTTTATTAGATAACTAAAGATTTCTTCTTAGTTACTATTAATAGTATCAGTATTAAATATTTATTTAATAATTTTTAAGATATCTGCTACTATTACCGGAGCTGTTTTTATCCTAATATAATTAAAATAGTAATATTTTAGATATATACTAATTATTTTACTATTAGTAAAAAATATTACAATATTTTTAATAATCTTAATCTAGATTTAATTATCTTTTTATCTAAGAAATAAAAAAAGAATAAAGTAATTACTATTTTCTATATTAATAAAAATAAAAATATAGATAATCTTAAAAATAATCTAGAAAATAGATTATTATTAGAAATAGAGAAGCTAGTTTTATTTAAGTTTTTAAATATTATATATATTCAGATAGAGATAAAAATCTAGTCTTCTTAATTTTTTTATTATTATAATTACTGTTTTAGACAGTATAAAAAATAGTATAATCTTAATAGTTTATCTAATATCAGATACTATTTTTATTATATTAGATTAGAGTGGCTAACAGCCAGGTCAGGTCAGGTTAATTAAGATTTTAGCCTAATTTCTACCTATTTCTGTCCATTTCTGCCTAATTTCTGTCTTAACTAGCCTTTTTAGAACTAGTGCAGGTAGAACAGTTAACCGCGGTTAACCGTTCTACCTGACGGTTAATCTGATTTTATACCTTAACCTGACCGCCAGGTTATAGCCAGGTTAAGGTTAAGGTATAACAGTCAGGTTAATCCACTCTATATTAGATTTTATAAAAGTCTTTTTTAAAGTACAGTATACTTCTTAGAGTTAGAGAGGGAGAGATTAAGTAGATTAAGCAGGTTAAACAGATTAAGCAGATTACAGAGATTAGATAAGTTAAATAAGTTAAATAAATTAAATAGATTAAAACAGATTAAGTAGATTAAATAGATTAAACAGGTTAAACAGATCAAGCAGATAAGCTAAATCTAAAGAATATTATTATACTATAATTAAAAATATATTATATTTTATATATTATTTATATAATAGAAATATATATATTATTAATTAACCTGTAGTTGTTTAATCTATCTATTATATCTAATCTTCCTGACCGGCAGGTATAAATAATTAAAGTAATAGTTATATCTTAACCTTTACCTGACTATAACTGTACAGTTAAAAATTATTTGTATCTTAACCTGACCGCCAGATTATAGCCAGGTTAAGGGCAAGGTATAACAGTCAGGTTAATCCACTCTAATTATATCTTATCTGTAAAAATAATCTGTAGAGATAGTATATTTTTTATAGTACTGATTATAATAATAAAAATAATTTATTTATAATTTTCAGATTATATAAATCTTATTTTAATTTTATAAGATTCAGTATTATAGATAATCTTTACAGTTAAAATTATTCTTATTTAAAATCCTGTTTTATCTATATTATAAGTATTATATTTAAGAATCCTATATTTTTATATAGTATTCCTTGCTAAATTAAACTATTGACTTATAATATTAATATCCTTATATTTTATATATTAGTAATTAAAATATTAAGTATATTTAGACTTTAATTCAGTTTAGTAATGTTGAACAAAGTAATTAACCCAGAGTTTACTAATAAAAACATTATTTTTTAATTTTAATTTCATGTGATAGAAAATACTGGTCTACAGCAGTCAGAGTTATTAGGATAATATATTAATAAGATAATTAATAAAATTATAAGATCATTAATAGAGAATCCTGATTTTTCTGCTCAGTATATAGTAGTAAGTTTTATTAATCTATGTTACGGGTCCAGGCGGGAAGCTCCTGGCCCTAAAGGAATGGCTCAGCTAACGCCTCGCTCCGACTTTACTCCTTATATAAAAAAGCAGTAAACTAACAGATAAAAAACTATTTTTCTAATAATATAAAGATTTCTTTTTTAATAATTTTTTTTTATTTATAGGTACTTCTATTAATTATATAAATCTAAAGATTTTTTTTATATTAGGAATTATTTATTAGGGGTTGGAAACCCTTATATATAGAGCTTGGTTATCCTGTGCTTAACAGATAAATAAGATGGATGTTTTCTCCTATATAAGGCGTGGCGGCTAGTTAACTGTTGCTCAGTTAACTTGTATTGATCTTTTAGTCTAGCGGGAAAGTATTATTACGTACTTATCTCTATCCTGTAATATTATTTCTTCTATTAAACTCTTACAGAGATATTCTTAAAAAAAAAAGTAATAATTAAAATAAATAATTATAAATATATATAAAAACTAGTAAATTAAATAATATATCTATAAACTTAACTCTATAAATTTTATATAATCTAACTAGTTTTTACTACAGTACTACTAATCCCAGCCTACTATTTATAATACCCGGATTTTATTTTATTTAATAAAAAAGATCTATATAAATACTACTCTTTTTTTATTAATTTTTATATAAAATTTTTAATTAAAAAAAATATTTTTTTTTCTAAAAATATAAAAATCTTATATATTTATAGTAAATTTAAAAAAAAAACTAATTAATATTTTTTTTTCTAGATTATTATATAATAAAAAAATAACTAATTTTTAATTTTTTCTAAATTTTATAACCAGCTGGATTTTATATATTTTAATTCTAATTATAAAAAAAAAACTCTTATATAAATTAATATAATAAAATAAAAAAAAAGAATCCTCTGTAAATTTTTAAATAAATTTAATTAAATTTTTATAAATATAAAAAATATACTATAAAATAATAAATAAAAAAAAATATTAGTTAAAATAGTAATAAATCTAAATTTACTTAAAATAATAATAGAAGTATCTTATATTTAATTATATAAAAAATACTGTAAATAATTTTTAGAAATTAAATATAATATAAAATATCTGACTTAAATTAAAAAAAAATAAATTATATAATAATAATCTCTATTTTATTTCTGAATAAAAATAAAAAAAATCCTGATAATATAGATTAAAAAATAATTATTAATTAGATAATAGTACTCCAGACTCAGATAGTAGTTTTTTATATAAAAATAAAAAAAACTAGTAAGAAGAGAAGAATAAAATAGATTTTTTTTAATAAATTATAAATATATAGATAGAAGAATATCTATATTTAATATAATAAAAATAAATATTTTATCTAGAATTATATTCTATTTCTAATAGTTAAATCTTATATAATTACAGTAGTAACTATTAGAATTAAAAAAAAAAAAAATTATAAAAATTATATTATAAATAAATCTAAAATAAAATTAAAAAATTAGATATTTTTATATAAAAATATATATAAAAGTTTTAAATAGCTAAAAAATATTTATTTAATTTTTAGTAGAATTTTAAAAATTTATATATAAATTTCTAATCTTTTATAATTAATTTATTATTTAATTATTTTATTTTAATAAAAATATTTATTAATAATAACTATATAATCTATAGTATAATTAATAAATATTTTTATATAATAATACTGATTCTAGAAAATATTTATACTATTAAAACTAGTAAAAAAAATAATTAGAAAAAAAATATAAATTATTTATATTATATAAATAAAATTTAATATAAAAATATATTTAGAAAAATAAATATTTTTTTATATTTTTAAAAATTATCTAGATTATAATCTAATTCTAGAATTCTTCTGGCTCTACTATAATAATATTTATTTTAAATTAAAATAAAAAAAATTATATTTTTATATAACAGAAGCTAGAATATAAAATAAAAAAAAATAGATTTTTTTAAATCTGAAGATTAAAGATATTTTAATAATTATAATAAAAGCTTATATTTATTATATAGAAAAAAAAATAATATATAAATCTTTATTATTATAATAAATAATATTTAAAAAATCTTAATATTAAAAAAGAGAATTAATTTTTATATAAGATTACTAGAATAGTACTAGAATTTTTTATATTTATTTAAATAGAATTAAATAAAAAAACTATCTTTTTACTAAAAAAAAAATAAATTATAAAATTAAATTTATATAATAAAATAAATAAAAATTATTTATCTTCTAGAAATTATTATATAATATAATTTAAAAAAAATTAATTATATTATAAAAAACTCTTACAGATCTATTTAATAAGAATTTTATTTAAATAAACTATTTTTTAATAATTATTTTTATTTTTTTATATAAAAATTAGAAAAAAAATTATAATTTTATATTAATTATCAGACTCTAAATATAATTATAAAAAAAAATAAATATTTTTTTTTTTTAATTTAAAAAACTCTTATACAGATTAGTAAAATAAAATAATTTATTAAGTTTAATATATCAGCTGTTTTTTATAAGATTTAAATTATAAAAAAATAAGAATAAATAATAATTATTTATATAAAATATAAATTTTATAAATAATTAGTAATTTTTTTTAATCTAGTAAATATTTTAAATATCTTCTAGAAGTATATTAATTAGATTTTATAAAAATATTTTAATAAATTCTGTTCTATTTATATTAATAATATTTTTATTTTTATTAACAGCTTTATTATATAATATAAAAAATATATATAAAAAATATTTATTAAATTATAAAAAATAAGCTTATATTTTAATATAATAAAATATAAATTTCAATATTAAAAAATAAAATATTTAAAATATATTATATAAGTAGATAAAAAAATAATAATAAATTCTAAAAAAATTTAAATAATTTAAAAATAGAAGATTTTTTAAATAATAAAAAAAATATAAAAATTTTTAAATTTTATTAATTTTTATTAGAAGTTTATCTTAAATTTTTTTAATATTATATAATTATTTATTAAGTTAATTAAAAAAAATAAAAAGTTTAACTAGATATAAAATTACTAGTTAAGTTTTAATAAATTAAAAGTTTTTTTTATTATAAAACTAGTATTAATAATATTTAATTTTTTTTATATAATTATAGTAGAAACAGATTTTTCTAGATATATTATTAGAAAAGTACTTTTTTAATTTAATAATAAAAAAATATTACAGCTGTATATATATTTTTTAAAAAAAAATTTATTTATTAAATATAATTATAAGATTTATAATAAGAAGTTATTAGTAGTTATATAATATTTTAAAAAATAAAATATAAAACTATACTCTATATAAAAAAAATTTAAAATTATTATTAATTATAAAAATTTTAAATATTTTTTTAAATCTAGAAAATTTATAAAAAAATATATATAATAATATTTTTTCTTAAATTAATATAACTTCTAATTTTAATACCGGAAAAAATAAAATAATAAAAAAATTAATATTTTTTTTTAATATAAATAAAATCTTCTATTTTTAGAAAATAATCTTTAAATTATTAATTATATAATCTAATTACTCTAGTAATAAAAAAATAATTATTATATAACTATATTTTTAATTATAACTAGAGTATATTTAATAATATTTTTTAAATATTTTCTAATTATAAGTTATAAAAAAAATAGAAGATAGAATTATATAATAATTAAAATATATAAAAAAAAATTTAAATTTAAAATAAGATTTACTAGAAAGCTGTTTAATATTTTAAAATAAAAAAATAATAATTTTTTTTATACTTAAATCTGAAAATATTAATATTAAAATATTATATTAAAAATAGATTTTTATTCTTTTATTAATAAAAATAGATTTTTAACAGTAAATCTTTTTATATAAATATTATTTAAATAATTTATAATTTTTTTATAATTAGCTACTCTAATAAAAAATAAATAATAATATTAATAATTAAAAAATTCTTCTAGCTAAATCTAGAATAGGATATATAATATTTTATATATAATTATAATATATATAAAAAAATAAAAACTTAAAAAAAATAAAAATAAAACTTATTAAAATCTTTTCTAATTTTAAATTAATTATAATAAAAAATTTTTATAAATTTTATTGTTAATTTATTTTTATTAAATAATTATAGAATAGTACTAATAATTATAAATAAATTTATAAAAAAAAATAATTTTTAAAATAATAGATTTTATTATAATAAAAAAAATAGTTTAAGCT
>KZ825802.1:0-176709 GCA_003184645.1 Aspergillus ellipticus CBS 707.79 | reverse complement strand
AAAATAAATAATAATATTAATAATTAAAAAATTCTTCTAGCTAAATCTAGAATAGGATATATAATATTTTATATATAATTATAATATATATAAAAAAATAAAAACTTAAAAAAAATAAAAATAAAACTTATTAAAATCTTTTCTAATTTTAAATTAATTATAATAAAAAATTTTTATAAATTTTATTGTTAATTTATTTTTATTAAATAATTATAGAATAGTACTAATAATTATAAATAAATTTATAAAAAAAAATAATTTTTAAAATAATAGATTTTATTATAATAAAAAAAATAGTTTAAGCTTTAATATAAATTCTAGTAAAATAATATAGATTTTTAAAAATTATTATATCTAATAAAAAAATATAATTTATAAATAAAATATAGATTATAATTTACTGATTAGTCTTTATATAAAGATTACTTTTAATAGTCTACTATCTATAGACTGATAGTTAAATAAAAAAAATAAATAATATTTTTAAAAATTTATATTTAAATCTATATTTATTATAATTAATTAAATTAAAAAAAACTTTTTTTTTTATTAAATTAATTTTAAATAATTATATGTTGGAACAGCTGATTGGCTAATAGGCGAGCGTCACGTGATGTTGTGGTCACGTTGGCCACTGAGGTGTTAAACTCTATATTGAGATAGTCGTTTAGCTAGCAACTAAGATTAATAAATATCAGATATTTTCTGTCTTATATTTCTAATAGATTATAAGCCCGGTAACTTGCTGTAAGGTACTGCTATCTTTATTTTCTAGTATTTTTTAAAGCTATTTAACAAATTATTATATTATTATAATTATATAGAAGGCTTCTACCGTGTAGCAGTCTCTAAGACGCTAAAATATATATAGCGTATACCCGTCTCTACAGATTATCTCGGAGGATTCTTAATTTAACTAATTATACAGACTCCTATTTTTTTTAAAGCTAATTAGATATTTATAATAGTATTTTATTAGTAAATAACTAGATTTATATCAGTCCTATAATAGCTGCAAGAGGCGGATCTGTATTATTCTTATATATCAGTAAGAATAACTCTATAATTATACTACTGACTATTCAGGCAGACAGAATACTAAAAAAGCTGCCTGAAAGTCTTGACAGAGTATTAAAATTATTTAAAAAATATAAAGATTATAAAATATAGGACTTTAGAATCAGATAAGTATTAAAAAATATCAGACTACAGGACTTTATTAAAAAGAATCTTACCAGACTAATATTAACCTATAAAAATTATACTATTTAGTATACTGTTTTAATTAATATTTAAATATAGCTAGTTAACTAACTGTTAAAAAATATCTTAAAAAAGTTTATAATATTAAATAATTCTAAAAATTATATAGATAATATCTTTATAATAATTTACCGCCTAGTTCTTAGCTACGGCTACACTCTCTACCAGACAGTATTTAATAATCTAATTTAGAAAAAGAGATTAGACTTTTTTACTATATTCTAATATATAAATAATTTTAAATAAACTTATATACTAGTAAAGCAGCTAGATTACTCTCTGATACTATATTACAGATTACTATTATTACTAAAGTAAGTTAAATCTAATCTACTAATCTGGATAGTTATTATAAAACTCCAGCTGCTGAATAATACTGTAAAAATCTTAAAAGAATTAGAATTCTTTAATTACTGCAGGGATACTATAAAAAAAAAAATTTTAATTAAATTAATTCTACAGTATCTGCTGTAAAGTTAAAATTATTTAATACTGATTTAACTAAAAAAAATAAAAATTAGAAAAAAATAATTTTTTTAAAAAAGAATATCAGTATAAAAGAATATCTGAAGAAGATATTAAATTAAAAGTTTTTTATTATTAATAATTATTATATATATTATAAATCTATAAAATACTATTATTATAAATATTAATATTTTATTTTTAATCTCTATCCTGACAGCTGGTTTTTCTAGATTTATAATATCTGGTTCTATAAACTGAAAAAGAAGTTAAAATTAATAAAATCCGGGATACCTGTAAAGATTATTCTAATTATATAAAAGTAAGTTAAGTTACCTGCTGAATTTTATATAGTACTAAATATTAATTCAGATATAGATAATAATAATTATATAATTAATTTTAGTAATATAGTAATTAAAGAATCTTCTTATATACTATTATATTAGATTTATAATATAGATAGTTTCTAGTATCTTATTCTAGACTGTATCTTACTTATTAATTTTTATAAATTAAAGTTACAGGAATATTATATATACAGTATATTATAAAAAATACTTATTAAGATAAAGACTATAAATTATATAACTGTTTTCTTAGAATTAAATAGTAATTTTATATAATTAAATATTAAGATATACTATTAATCTGATTTATTTTATAGTCTAATATCTGCTGATTATTTCAGAGAAGATTTTAATATTTATAAAATTAATAAAAACTATATTTTATATCTAATAAAGAATAATAAGATTATAGATTATATATAAGTTTTAAAAAAAATATTCTTTATTAGGATTATAGACCCCGGAATTAATATAGTAATAATTAATCCTCTACTACTGTACTGTTAATACAGTTATATAAGATTTTAATAAATTAATTTAACTGTCTGATTCTATCAGATTAAAGTTAAAAACTGAAATAATATATATTATAAAGTATACTAGTTAGATAAAGTAAAGTAGTTAGTATCCTGTAATTTAATCTTACAGACTAATAATCCTACAGAACTCTAGTATATAAATATATAAAAAATAATCTCTATTAATTATAGAGAATATAATTATTTTCTAATTATAATTAATAATATTATATATCTAGTTTATATTATATTATTAAAACAGAAGAGTGATACTTCTGAAGAGCTTATTTAAATAAATATAAAATATAAAAATACTGTTAACTACTATATAACAGTATAGTATCTTAATAAAAAAAAAAAGTTTAACTAATTTACTGACTGGACTATCTATAAAAAATATAAGATTTATATTATTATCTCTCTACTATATATATCTAAAGTAAATAATCTTTCAGAATAATATAATAGTTTAATTAATTAAATAAATAGAGTTATAATACTTAATTCTAGTTTATCCGGATATCTCTAGTTATATACTGTTTAATTAGCTGTATAAATAATAAATTATTTTATTTTCTCTGGAAGTAATATTAAATATACTCCGGTATATTAATATAGAATCTTTTATAATCTTTTAAATCTGGAAGTCTTACTGGACTTTCTGTATATATTTAATTACTATCTATATATTTATATATCTACTGAAGACTGTATAATATCTAGAAAAATAGAATCTTATATAGTAGTAAGCTATTTTATCAGATTTAACAGAAAGAATAGTTATATCTACTATATTTAGATACCGGAATCTAATAAAATTAAATACTCTAGAAATATCTTATTTTATAAAAATAAAATATATAAAAATAATTATAAGAACTTTAATAGAATAATCTCTAATAGACTAATCTCTAATAGACTACTGCCAGAATCTGGAGGATTTATCTGATTAGATAATATATTTTTTTATTAAAGTATTTCAGATAATTCAACTGCTGATATTAATATTAATATTATTTAAAATATTAATATTATTACTAGCAGAGTACAGATAATTTTAATCTCTGCAGAATTATCTGATTATAAGTCTATATATTCTATTAATAATCCTGCTGAATATAAAATTAAATTAGTTAAATTTACTATATAAGATTACTGAATTACTGATACTTCTGTTCTAGAAGATATACAGATAGTAAAATACTTTTAAAAAATTATTAAAAGTAAGTTGCCTATCTGGCTGGGCTATAAGTAACTTATATCAGTCGGCTAAGATACTATAATTCTGAGATTAAAGTACTATAAAATTATTATTCTAATAATATATACTAAAGCTATAAAGTCCTCTTTAGTATTATATTAGAAGTAAGTAATAAATAATTAGATTAAAAAGATTGAAGCTATAAGAATCTATAATATTATTAAGAAACTTCCGGGTGCCTGTATAATTTCAGATAAGTAGGTATTTAATTTAAAGATTAATATAAAGGGTTTTATTATCTAATTCCGCGCTTGCTGGGTTATATATAGTAATTACTAAGTGCTTAGAAAGGACTATAACTAATCCTATATCTCTGTTACTAGCGAGGTTACTATTAAAATATTCCTTACTACTGTAGTAATTAAGAATCTTATATAAAAGTAATATAATATAATTTCTATATATTTATACACCCAGATAAAGAGTTAATAGATTTTTATAAAGTAACTAACCAGATATTATAAAAAATCAGATAATTAAGTCTGTAAATTAAAATAAGTATTATATAGTTTCTGCTAAGCTGTATTTTTATAATATTATATATTTAATAATAAGTTATAAAAAGTTAGATTTATTATCTTACTAGAGGACTCCTGTATCTATTAAAAAAATAATATTTATCTTACTATTTATATTAATAATTTAATAATTATAGGTCTAAAACAGGTAAGTTTTAATAATATTAAATACTATCTGAATTAGATATTCAGATTAAAAAAATTTAATAAACTGAAGATCTTTCTTAACTGTAATATTTAATATAACTATAATAAAGACTTAATATTACTATTCTAATCTATTTATATAGAGAAATCTCTAATTACTGCAGATATAAAGAGTTATATAAATCTTATCTTTCTAATAATATTATTATACCGGAAGGCGGACTATTCTAAGATAATATTTAAGAGGATTAATACTACTAAATATCAGAGTCTTACAGACTACTTAAATTAGCTGGTATTAAAGATATAATCTGATCTATAGTAATTAATCTTCCGCCTGTAAAAGTATATAAATTTATCTATAACTACTGATTTTAAAATATTAAAATCAGTATTTTACTATATATAAGATATAAAAGAGCTTACTATTATACTTACTTCAGACTACTCTAAAGATATTAAAGTCTATATTGTTACGGGTCCAGGCGGGAAGCTCCTGGCCCTAAAGGAATGGCTCGGCTAACACCTCGCTCTGACTTTAATCCTCGTACGAAAGAGCAGTGAACTAACAGATAAAAGACTACCTTTCTAATAATATAAAGATTTCTTCTTTAATAATTTCTTCTTATTTATAGACACTTCTGTTAATTATATAAATCTAGAGATTTCTTTTATATTAGAAATTATTTCTTTTACTAAACTCTTACAGAGATATCCTCGGAGAGAAAAATAAAAATTATATAATAATTAAAATAAATAACTATAAGTATATATAAGAACTGGTAAACCAGATAATAGATTTATAAGCTTAACTTTATAAACTTTATATAATCTAACCAGTTCCTGCTGTAGTACTACTAATCCTAGTCTACTATTTATAATACCCGGATTCTATTCTGTTTAATAGAGAAAATCTATATAAATACTATTTTTTTCTTATTAATCTTTATATAAAGTTTTTAATTAAAGAAAATATCTTTTTTTTTAAAAATATAAAAGTCTTATATATCTATAGTAGATTTAAAGAGAAAACTAGCTAATATTTTTTTTTCTAGATTATTATATAATAAAAAAATAACTAGTTTTTAACTCTTTTTAAGTTTTATAACTAACTAGATTTTATATACTTTAATTCTGACTGTAAAAAAAAAGCTTTTATATAAATTAATATAATAAAATAAAAAAAAAGAATTCTCTGTAAATTCTTAAATAAATTTAATCAGATTTTTATAAATATAGAAGATATACTATAAAATAATAAATAAAAAAAAATATTAATTAAAATAATAATAAATCTAAATTTATTTAAAGTAATAATAGAAGTATTTTATATTTAATTATATAAAAAATACTGTAAATAACTCCTGGAGATTAAATATAATATAAAATATCTGGCTTAAATTAAGAAAAAAATAAATTATATAATAATAGTCTCTGCTCTATTCTTAAATAAGAATAAAAAAAATTCTGATAATATAGATTAAAAAGTAACTACTAGCCAGATAGTAATACTCCAGGCTCAGATAACAGCCCTTTATATAAAAATAAAGAAAACTAGTAAAAAGAAGAGAGTAAAATAGATTTCTTCTAATAAATTATAAATATATAGATAGAAGAGTACCTGTATTTAATACAGTAAAAACAGATATTTTATCTGGAATTATACTTTATTTCTAGTAGCTAGATCTTATATAATTATAACAGTAACTACTAGAACTGAAGAAAAAAATAATTATAAAAATTATACTACAGATAAATCTGGAATAGAGTTAAAAAACTAGATACTCTTATATAAAAGTATATATAAGAGCCCCGGATAATTAAAAAGTATTTATTTAATTTTTAGCAGAACTTTAAAAATTTATATATAAATTTCTGATTTTTTATAGTTAATTTATTATTTAATTACTCTACTTTAGTAAGAATATTTATTAATAATAGCTATATAATTTATAATATAATTAGTAAATATTTTATATAATAATATTAATTTTAGAAAATATCTATACTGCTGAAGCCGGTAAAAGAAATAACTGGAGAAAAAATATAGATTATTTATATTATATAAATAAAACTTAATATAAAAATATATTTAAAAAAATAAATATTTTTTTATATTTTTAAAAATTATCTAAATTATAATCTAATTTTAGGACTCCTCTGGCTCTACTATAATAATACTTACTTTAAACTAAAGTAAGAAAAGTTATATCTTTATATAACAGAAGCTAGAATATAAAATAGAAAAAAATAGACTTTTCTAAATCTAAAGATTAAAGATATTTCAGCAGTTATAATAAAAATTTATATTTATTATATAAAAAAAAAAATAATATATAAATCTTTACTACTATAATAGATAATATTTAAAAAATCTTAATATTAAAAAAAAGAATTAATTCTTATATAAGACTACCAGAATAGTACCAGAATTTTTTATATTTATTTAAACAGGATTAAGCAGAGAAACTATCTCTTTACTAAAAAAAAAAATAAATTATAAAATTAAATTTATATAATAAAATAAATAAGAACTGTCTATTCTCTAGAAACTATTATATAATATAATTTAAAAAAAGCTAGTTATATTATAAAAAACTCTTACAGACCTATTTAATAAGAACTTTATCTAAATAAACTACTTCTTAGCAGCTGCCTCTATTCTCTTTATATAAAAACTAGAAGAAAAATTATAATTCTATATTAATTACCAGACTCTAAATATAATTATAAAAAAAAATAAATATTTTTTTTTTTTAATCTAGAAAACTTTTATACAGATTAGTAAAATAAAATAATTTACTAAACTTAATATATTAGCTGTTTTTTATAAGATTTAAATTATAAAAAAATAAGAATAGATAATAGTCTTTTATATAAGATATAAATTCTATAAATAGCTAGTAACTTCTTTTAGTTTAATAAATACTTTAAATATCTTCCAGAAGTATATTAATTAGATTTTATAAAAATATTTTAATAAATTCTGCTTTATTTATATTAATAATATTCTTATTTTTATTAACAGCTTTATTATATAATATAAAAAGTATATATAAAAAGTACTTACTAAACTATAAGAAGCAGGTCTATATCTTAATATATTAAAATATAAGTTTAAATATTAAGAGATAAAGTACCTGGGATATATTATATAAATAGATAAAGAAATAGTAATAGATTCTAAAAAGATTTAAGTAATTCAGAAATAAAAGACTTTTTAAATAATAAAAAAAATATAAGAATTCTTAAATTTTACTAACTTCTACTAGAAGTTTATTTAAAACTTTTTTAATATTATATAACTACTTACTAAATTAACTGAAAAGAATAAAATATTTAACTAAATATAAGACTGCTAGTTAAATTTTAATAAACTGAAATCTTTTTTTACTACAGAACTAATATTAGTAATATTTAATCTTTTTTATATAATTATAGTAAAAACAGACTTCTCTAAATATATTATTAAAAGAGTACTCTTTTAGTTTAATAATAAAGAAATATTACAGTTATATATATACTTTTTAAAAAAGAATTTATCTGCTGAATATAATTATAAGATTTATAATAAAAAGCTACTAGTAGTTATATAATATTTTAAGAAATAGAGTATAGAACTATACTTTATATAAGAAAGATTTAAAGTTATTACTAATTATAAGAATTTTAAATATTTTTTTAAATCTAAAAGACTTACAGAGAGATATATATAATAATATTTTTTTTTAAACTAATATAATTTCTAGTTTTAATACTAGAAAGAACAGAATAATAAAAAAACTAATACTCTTTTTTAATATAAATAAGATTTTCTATCTTTAAAAGAGGATTCTTAAATTACTGGTTATATAATCTAATTATTCTAGTAACTAGAAGACAGTTACTATATAGCTGTATTTCTAATTATAATTAAAATATATTTAATTATATTTTTTAAATACTTTCTAGCTATAAATTATAAAAAGAAGCAGAAAATAAAATTATATAATAACTAAGATATATAGAAAAAAATCTGAATTTAAAATAAAATCTATTAGAAAGCTGTCTAATATTTTAAAATAGAAAAATAATAATTTTTTTTATATTTAGATTTAAAAGTATCAGTATCAGAATACTATATTAAAAACAGATTTTTATTCTTCTACTAACAGAAATAGATTTTTAATAATAAATCTCTTTATATAAGTATTATTTAAACAGCTTATAATTTTTTTATAGCTGGCTACTCTAGTAGAAAATAAATAATAATACTAATAACTGAGAAATTCTTCTAGCTAAATCTAGAACAGGATATATAATATTTTATATATAATTATAATATATATAGAAAAATAAAGATTTAAAAAAAATAAAAATAAAATTTATTAAAATTTTTTCTGATTCTAGATTAATTATAGTAAGAAGTTTCTATAGATTTTATTACTAATTTATCTTTATTAAATAATTATATAATAATACTAGTAATTATAAACAGGCTTATAAAAAAAATAATTTTTAAAATAATAAGCTTTATTACAGTAGAGAAGATAATTTAAATCTTAATATAAATTCTGATAAAATAATATAGATTTTTAAAAATTATTATATCTGATAGAAGAATATAATTTATAAATAAAATATAGACTACAGTCTGCTGACTGGCCTTTATATAAAGATTATTTTTAACAGTCTACTATCTACAGACTAATAGTTAAATAGAAAAAATAAATAGTACTTTTAAAACCTATATTTAAGTCTATATCTATTATAACTAGTTAAATTAGAAAAAACTTCTCTTTCTTACTAAATTAGTTTTAAATAATTATATAATAATTACTATAAAAATAAACCCTTTTTTTCTAATTTATAAATTTTATCTTTTTTTTTTTAATCTTAAAAAAGATTAAGAGTCTCTTATAGAATATCTAATAAAAAGTCTAATTTAATAAAATAAAACTATTATATAAATTATTTCTGAAGTAATAGAGTAGACTTAAATTTTAATTATTTACTTCTAATAATAAGCTGAAAAATAAATAAATAAAAAATAGAATATAGTTTTTAAATATTAAAAAAATAATAAAATATAGCTGAAGCTGCAGAATATCTATATAAACTATTTAAACCGGAAGCTAGACTAAAAAAATATAAAATATATAGTTCAGGAACTAATAGACTTATATACTATATAATTTAATATATTCTCCAGAATATATCCTGTCTTTTATATAAATCTTCTCTATCTTATAATAATAGATTTTTTTTTTATAAATAATAAATAATATTTAATTATCTGTAATCCTGATAAACAGTTAAGAAAAATAACTAGTTAAAGATATTACAGATAAATATTATATAAAAAAAAACTAAATCTGGCAGAGAAAATATAAAGTTAAATAAATAAATTATACTTATATAATAACTGAATATACTTTAGTTTTAGAGAAAACTATAATACTAGACTGCTAGTTATAAAAAACTATATTATATTAAGATTTAAAAAAAATCTTTAATCAGATAGTATAATAAACTTCTATCCTAAACTAATAACTGATTCTTATATAATTATCTAATTAATAAAATCCTGGATAATATTATAGAGGGGAAGAGATAAGAATAAGTTAGAAATAAATTATACCTCCTCTAGTAGACTGTAACAGGGATATCTTAACTGATATAATTTCTATTCGTACAAAGCACAAGCACCTCCGAAGTATCCGGCTATCCGTACGACGGTATGATTCACCCCTACCGCCGGGGAGGGAACAGGAGGTATTGTTACGGGTCCAGGCAGGAAGCTCCTGGCCCTAAAAGAATAGCTCGGCTAATATCTTACTCTGACTTTAATCCTCGTATAAAAGAGCAGTAAACCAACAGATAAAAGGCCACCTCTCTAATAATATAAAGATTCCTTCTTTAATAATTCCTTCTTGTTTATAGGCACTTCTGTCGATTGTACAAATCCAGAGGTTCCCCTTACATATATTAATACAGTTTATACTGACTACAAAAATAGTAAGTTAATAGAGAGATATATTATATTCTATACCGGAGGTCCTATATTATAGTTATTAAAGAAGTAATCTATTATAATACTATTTTTAACTGTTACTGAATACTGCGCGTACAACACCGCTGTTAAGAAGATCTTATATATCAAGAAATTAGCAGAAGTATTTAATCTTATAATATCTAAAAATAATAAGATCCCTATATTCAGTAATATAGCTAATTCCCTGAAGATCTTGAATTATAGTATTTTTACCAGATCTATATACTGGCTTGATAACTGCTATCTATTTATTACAGATCTTATTAAAAAAAATATTATTAAAATACTCTATATCTCTAGTAATATTAATCCTGCAGACAGATTTACTAAACTGTTAGAATCTGAAGTGTTCGGCTCGTTCAGAACCCTACTAGGAATAATAGAAAGTAATTTAACTTTATAATTACTTATTTTAGACCCCTGCTCGCCTAGGGGGCTGTATTAGAATAGTTAATTAGCTAATAGGCGAGCGTCACGTGATATTATAGTCATGTTGGCCACCGAGGTGTTAAACTCCACGTTGAGATAGTCGTTTAGCTAGCAACCAAGATCAATGAATATCAGACATTTTCTGCCTTATATTCCCAACATTATATAATAATTATTATAGAAATAAATTTTTTTTTTTTAATTTATAAATTTTATTTTTTTTTTTTTAATTTTAAAAAAGACTGAAAGTTTTTTATAAAATATTTAATAAAAAATTTAATTTAGTAGAATAAAATTATTATATAAATTATTTTTAAAATAATAAAAGAAATTTAGATCTTAATTATTTATTTTTAATAATAAGTTAAAAAATAAATAAATAAAAAATAAAATATAGTTTTTAAATATTAAAAAAATAATAAAATATAATTAAAATTATAGAATATTTATATAAATTATCTAAGCCGGAAACTAGACTAGAAAAATATAAAATATATAATTTAAAAACTAATAGATTTATATATTATATAATTTAATATATTTTTTAAAATATATTTTATTTTTTATATAAATTTTCTCTATCTTATAGTAATAGATTTTTTTTTTATAAATAATAAATAATATTTAATTATTTATAATTCTAGTAAATAGTTAAAAAAAATAGCTAGTTAAAAATATTATAAATAAATATTATATAAAAAAAAATTAAAATTAGTAAAAAAAATATAAAATTAAATAAATAAATTATATTTATATAATAACTAAATATATTTTAATTTTAGAGAAAACTACAGTACTAGACTATTAATTATAAAAAACTATATTATATTAAGATTTAAAAAAAATTTTTAATTAAATAATATAATAAATTTTTATTCTGAACTAATAATTAATTTTTATATAATTATTTAATTAATAAGATTCTGAATAATATTATAAAAAAAAATAAGAATAAATTAAAAATAAATTATATCTTTTCTGATAAACTGTAATAAAAATATTTTAATTAATATAATTTTTATTTATATAAAATATAAGTATTTCTGAAGTATCCGGTTATCTGTATAATTAATCTAAAATTAGTAAGAAAAAAATTTAAATAATCAGTATAATAAATAATTTTTTTAATAATAATAAAAAAATTATTTATATAATTTTATTAGCTAGTTTGAATCTATATAATATTAATTTTATATAATAAATTAGAATTTATAATTAATCTATTTTACTATTATTACAGATTTATTATAAATATTAAAATAAATAAGAAATTTATAGTAAAAAAAATACTAAATTTTTTTTTTTTAAGAATTAGCTGAGCTATTATATAAAAAAAAGATAATCTTCTATCTAAATATTAGTATAGTATATAGAATAGAGATAGTAATTTCTGAATAAAATAAGATAAAACTAAATATATATATAATTTCTATAATTAATTATTATATATACTATATAACTTAGAAGATTATATATAGTACTAGAAATATTAAATAAAAAAATAATATTAAATTTATTACTAGAATTAAACTAGATTATATTTTTATAATAATAATAATATAACTAGTTAGAATAAAAAAAAAAATTTTTTAAAATAAATAATATTAAGCTGAGCTCTGTTACTATATAATATATAACCCCGGTCTACTATAATATAGATAATTAAATAGAATCTATCCCTGTATAACAGTATAATTTATTCTTACTGCCGGGGGGAGAATAGGAGGTATTATTACAGGTCCGGATAAGAAGCTCCTAACTTTAAAAGAATAATTCAGTTAATATCTTACTCTAATTTTACTTTTTATATAAAAGAATAGTAAATTAACAGATAAAAGACTATCTTTTTAATAATATAAAGATTCCTTCTTTAATAATTTCTTCTTATTTATAGGCACTTCTGTTGATTATACAAATCCAGAGGTTCCCCTTATAAAATATCTGGAATACTTTATATTTATAAATAATATTTTTATATAGAAACTAAACTATTATTTCTATATAAATTTATTAAAATATCTTATTTTCTATCTAACTGCTGGTCTGGTATACAGCTGAAATAATATAGCTGAATCCTTTTTTAAAAAATATATATATTATATTTATTCTAACTATTTTTTATATAGTAGATTATTATATAAATTGTAATAATTCTTTTTTTTTTACTAGCTTATATTTCTGACAGCTATTATATATCTTAATCTATCAGAAAACCTGTATATAGTATCTCAGCTACTAATATTTTTATTTAATATAATAATAAATTTCTTTTTTTTTTATATTTATTTTATTTATATATTTTTTTAATAATTTTTATTTTTTTAATTTTATTATTTACTATTTTTCTTACAGATTTATAGTCTATTATTTTTTAAAATAATAAGTCTTTATCTACTAAGAACTTAGTAGTTTTTTTTTAAACTTTATTCTTTCTAAAAGTATAATAAGGTCTGGCAGTATATATAAGATTATCAGATATTTTATAATCTTTTTATATTAGTTTATATAACTAGCTTCTAGAATTCTAGATATTTCTGTTACTAGTACTCTGCTGTAGATTATTAAGAATTATATCTTTATTTATTTATTAATATCAGATTTACTAGTATACAGCTTAGTATCTAGTCTTCTAGATAAAGTATCTGTTATAATATTCTGTATCCCGGGTATATATTTAACTATAAAGTTAAATAACTGTATTTATATAATTTATAATATAACTAGTACTCCTGGTAGGTCTGTAGTTATTCTATTCAGTTAAGCTACTAGTATATATATATCTACTTCTAGTATAAAGTATATACTAAATAGCTAGTATCTAAACTTTTTCAGTACTTTTAGAACTGTTCTATATTTTTTCTTACTAGTATTATATTTAGCCTCCTGCTCGGTCTATACTCCAGATTTAAATCTTATTATTTTTTATATATCTTTTTATTCTTATATAAGACAGTCTCTATATTCTGTCAGACTGGTATTTACTACTACTGTAATACTTAAAGATTTATTTATATAGTCTATAGATATAGTATATAGCTCGGCTGCTACCAGAGACTTTAATCAGTTAAATACTCAGGTTTATTAATTTTTTTACTTAAAGACTACTTCTTTTCTGAGTAGGATATATAGTAGATTTATAATATAAGTATAATTAAAAATATATCTTTTAAAGACTGCTCTGGCTAGATATTCTTTTTATATCTGATAGCTTACAGGATTACTAGAATAGTAAGCTCTAGTCTTTTAATTCTATCTGATAAATAGAACCAGCAGTTAATAGTACTGTCAGTCTTTATTTATAATTCTACCCGGGCAGCTGCTTAAAATAATATATTAAAAATTAGATTTTTTTCTACAGATTCTGTTATAAATATAAAGATTTAAATTATAATATCCCTGATACTAATAATCAGGTCTGGAATATAATCTGAATATTAATTTTTTTTATAGTTAGTAGTAATTATTATCAGGCAGGGATTAAATTAAACTATAATTTAAAATCTTTCTGCCAGATATCCAGATATAATATTAATTTCAGAATCTGTATTTATAAATACTAGAATAACTGTTTTTTTAACTATAATATTTATATATACTGTTTTTTATATATATATTAAATTATTTTCTAGTACAGATTTAGATCTGAGATCTAAAATACTATATATAGCTACTTAGACTTTATTATTCTGTACTGCAGCCTGCCTAGAATATAAAGTAAAAAAAATTTTATATATCAGATCAGATATTTCTAAGAATTTTTATACTATAATATATTCTATTTTCTAATCTAATATTTTTTTAAAAAAAATTCTTATATTTATATTTCTTTTAATTTCTTTAGCCAGTCTGGTATTACCTGCTATCTGTTTTTTTTAATTTATAAATATATTTTTTTAGTTTTAGTCTTCTGTTCTTCTGTTAAGTACTTAATTAGTTTAAATATTTTTATATTAGAAAGATTATTAGTCTGATATCTGCTATATCCAGTAATTTAAATTTATATCTTTATTTTTTTTTCTTAATTAAATATTTTTTTTATAATTTTTATTATATTATTATCTTTCTTTCTGTTTTTTTTTATTTCTTATATTTAAATTAATATACTAGTTACTCTAGACTCTTTTATATTCTAATATTATTATTTAAAAATCTTTTTTATTTTCAGATCTACAGATATTTTTTATTAGAATTTAATTATAGATTCTCTGTCTCTGAATCTATCTATATAATACTTTTTAATTATAGAATTAATATAATAGAGACTTATTTTAATATTATCTCTTACTTTTAGATATATATTTATCTAATATTCTAACTATCTATAGTAAAAGTAGTTAGTATTTATATAATTAATAGTACTAGTATTAAAAGTATTATATATTTTATAAATATTATTAGTCTAAGACTGATTCTGTATTTCTAGATTTTATTCTAAAAATATTTTTAATAGTAGATATATAGCTTTAAAACTTTTTATAAGTTTATTTATTTTATTAATTATAGATTTTAATATATTTTTCTAAGTAGTTTATAAGAAAGTTTATATATTATAACTGTAGTATTTCTAAGTCAGATCTTTAATTATAAGAATAATAAATAATATCTGATTATTATTTTTCTCTAGTTTATTAAATTATTCTAATAATTTAATAGTCTGTATTATATAAATCCTGTATTTCTTAAAATTAATAGTTTCCGGATTATTAAAATCTATATCCAGTTTCTAATATATTTATTTAGCTAGATCTGTAGGTAGTTTTTCTATAAACTATAAAGCTCTAGTATAGTTATTAATTTATCTATTTTTTTTAAATCTAGTTAATATAACTATATATTTATATATATAACTTCTTATAGTATTATTCTATAATTTTAATTAATTTTTAAAAGTTTTAAAATATTAGTATATATTAATCTGCTGGTATATATCCTATTTTTTAAACTTATTAATTACTATTTTCTAGAATACTTGCCAGTCTTTATTTATATATTCTTAGATAGCTTTTATCCAGTTATCTATCCAGATATTATAGTAGTTTAGTAAGTACTTAAGTATATCTTCTATATTAATAATTCTATAATTATTATATATTTATTTAAATTAATTAATTTATCTGGTTATATTTTATTCTTTAAAAAAAGATACTGCCTGTAAACCAGGCACAGATATAAATATTATAAATATAAGTCTAGTCTATACTAATATTATTAATATCAGAATATTTATAGTAGAAAGATTATCTATTTTTTCTAACTGTCTACTCAGGAAGTCTGCTTAAAATTTTTTATATTTTAATTTATAGAAAAAGTTTATTATTATTAAATTTATTATATATTATCTGTTTAGATATAGTAGTTAATTTTATAAGATATTTTTATTTTCTTTATTCAGCTCTTTAGATATATTCAGATAATTCTAATTTAGTTATCCAGTTTCTTTATTCCTGTACTGATATATCTAGTATTTCTTATATTCTTTTATCTGTAGTTAGATCTTTTTAGTATAAGATATTCTTTCTGAAGAATTCTATATCCTTACTTTTAGAGTATCCTGTATAGGTTACTAATATAAACAGATACTAGCTATACTTACAACTAGTCTCTATATATCTGTTAAAGACATATATATATAAGCAGTATATATTATAAATAAGAACTATACCTACTATACTTAGTAGTCTAACTGTATAAATATATATAGAAAAGAGTAAGAAGAAAGAAGTATATATTATACTATCTATATGGGTGTGCCTTGCTTATATAGCTTGTCATGGGTGTGATAAGTATGTAATCCTCTTTACACTAGCTTTAAATAATTATTATAAGATTAGAATTAAATAAAGTATTATAAAGCTGGCTACTCTAGCTGAACTGAGTCCGGAGTTCAGATAAGATTATACTAAATATTAAACTATTATTACTAGTATTATCAGTTATTATATCTAATAACTAATAGAATAGGTTATATTTATATAAAACTAATAGAATAATTATAACTAGATTCTTATTAGTATAAGATCTAGATACTAGTCAGAAGTCTAGTAGAACTTTATAGTAATCTATATCTTTTATTAAAAAATATCTAATTAAAGTAAGAAATATTTTTTAATCAGGGCTGGTCCAGTAGTCTATTATAATTAATATCTATCTAGTATCTAAGAACTTTAATAATAACTGTATATATATATTCTTTAATAATTTTAAAAAATATTCTTTAAACTATACTTAATTAGAAGAATTTAATTTTCAGTAGAGAGATAAAGCTGTAAAATTAATTATCTGTTTAAATTAAATATATTTAATAATTTAGAATAATAGATAATAGATAATTATAAAATATAAGATTTAATTCTAAAAACTTTATTTATTATAGACTGCAGAGGCCTAGAGAAAATAATAATTAGAAAAAATTTATCTTTAAAAAATATATAAATACTTATAATAGCTTTTTACTTAATATCTGATTAATTATTTATTTAGATACTACTAATAATATTTTCTTTTTATAATCTGTATAAAAATAATAGCTTATAGAACTAGTTCCTGAATTTTTAATTTTCAGATATTATAAAATATAAAAATATATAGTACAGTAGATATAAGAGATTCTATTAAAAAATAATATATTTTTTTAAGAATTATTTTATATTATTAATATATTTTTCTGATTAAAATAAAATAGTAGTTTTTAAGCTTATATATAAGCTTTAAAAAAGATTATCTTCTACTACTAATCCTGGAAAATAAAATAAAAATTTTTATAAGTTAAATATTAAATAATCTTTTAATTCTTTATAATATATATAATCTAAAGATTTAGAGAAAAAAAAAATCTGGTTTAAAAAACTTATTTCAGTTTAAGTATTATTATAATTTATAAAAATTTAAAAAATAGAAAAAGAGAGCTTAATAATATTTTTTAAAAATAAACTAGATAATTATAATTAATTTATAATTCTAAGACTACTCTATAAATAATAAATATAAAAAAATAAAAATAAAAAATTTTATAAAAATAGTTTATTTTATTTTAAAATATATTTTTATATAAATATAATCTATTATATTTTAAATATAGCTAAAATATTTACTATATTTTATTTATTTTAGAAAATCTAGTAAGCAGAAAATTATATTTTAAATTTAAAATTATAAAATAATTTTTTTTTTAAATAAAAATAATTAGAATATAATAGACTATTATTTAAAATAGATTTTTATATTAATAAAAAAAATTTAAAAAAGATTTTTATAAAATCTTCTAAGAGATACAGTATCTGATATTTAATTAAATAATTATTAAAAAATATAGTTATTAAAAAAGATTATATAAATAATATTATATAAATTTTTTTTAAATTTAATTTATAATATAAATAATTCAGATTTTTTAAATAAAAAATAAAAATATAATAAATTATCTAAATTAAAATAAAAAAAAAATAATAGAATAAAAATAATATATTTATTTTTAATAATTTAATTAATAATAAATATATAGTTTTTTAATTATTATATATTATAATTAAAATATATAATTTAAATTAAATTATAATTATATATATTTATATATATTTTTTACTATAAAAATAATAATTTTATAAAAAATTAAATTTTATTAATATTATTAGAATTTTTTAATTAATTTATTTTTTTAAATAAAGATAAAGAAAATATTAATATTTTTTTTAATTATTATTTTTAATTTAAAAAACTTATTTCTGTATATTTTTAAATAATAATTAAAATATTTAGATTAATAATTATTTAATCTGAATATATTTTAATTATATTAAAGCCTAAATAGATATAGCAGGCAGATCTTAATACTAAGAATAGTTAAGATAGTTAACTGTCTGTTTTTTAGCTATACTGCAGTCAGATATAAAAATTTTCTTAATCTGGTTATAACCTGGCGGTCAGGTATAAAAATTCTAATTAACCTGACCTGACCTGGCTGTTAGCCACTCTATCTATAAGCAGTATATAAAAAATAATTTAAAAAAAAAATTTATTAAGTAGCTTATTATTACAGAAAATTTTTATTTTAAAAAATTAAAATTAATTTCTTTAAAAAAATCAGATTTTTAAAACTTAAGATACTATATCTAGAAATCTAGAGCTTTCTGTAGTTAGATATTATATATATATACTACTGCAGTATTCTAATTATTATATTTAGAAATATACTAGAGTTAGATATTTTAATCTATCTAGTAATTAGTTTTATATAGAAATAGAATTATTTTATTAGTAAAAAGGCGCTTGAATCTCACCTAGTCGTGGAAATCGGGTGGAGGTGGCCATCTCGCTTACCGAATACGTTAGATCGGCTGACATAACCCGGAGTGGGCTGGTCCCTGCGCTAGCCCAAAGCGGCATATCAGTCGAATCGCGGATCTCCGCATCTGCAAATTATCACTGCACAGCCCCAGTCCTCCTTTCCTCTCCATCTTCTTTTCTTCTTCATCCATCTTCACCTCGCCTTCCATCATTGACCATCCATCCCATAACCCCCCCGCGGTCATCATGCAGGACTCACCACCCCACTCCGTCCCCCTCCACCACCTCTCCGCCTCCATCTCCTACAATGAGGCCACCTCCACCGCCCTCGAACGCCCCCTCAGCAACATCACCGACGAAGAATCCAACCCTCCCCCACGCTACACCCGCGAAAACGACCCCTTCCAGCTAGCCTCCAAGCTCAAAAGCGCCGAAGAGATCGCTCAGATCCAGCCCCAAGCCAACACCTCGCGCAAACGCGACCTGAACTCCAGCTGCCTTCCGCGCCCGCCGAACCCGCGCCGCGCCCTCTCCGCAACTCTCGCTTCCCGCCAGCTGCAGACTTTCTACGAGTCCCAAAATGAAAGCATCAACCGTATGCTCAAGCCCGTGTCGGAACACGTCCGAGACGCCCGTGAAGTCACCACCAGCACCCAATTGAAATACAAGATCGCCGTCTGGGGCTCCTTTGCCGCCAACGTTCTCCTCTGCGTCCTGCAACTCTACGGTGCCATCTCCTCCAGCTCTCTGTCGCTGTACACCACCATGGCGGACGCCATCTTCGACCCCATGTCCAACGCGACCCTGCTCATCTCCAACAAGGCCGTCAACCACGTCGACCCGCGCAAGTTCCCCGCCGGAAAGGCTCGCATCGAAACCGCCGGCAACATCTGCTTCTGCTTCCTCATGACGGCCGTCTCCTTCATTCTGATCGCCTTCTCGGTGCGAGAGCTGGCCGAGGGCTCCACCTCTGAGACCGGCTCATTCCACCTCCCTTCCGTGCTTGCCGTCACGGTGGCATTCTGCACCAAGCTCGTGTTGTTCATGTACTGCTGGGCGCTGCGGAACCAGTACTCGCAGGTGCGTATCCTGTGGGAGGACCACCGGAATGATCTGTTCATCAACGGATTCGGTATCCTCACCAGTGTTGGTGGAAGTAAGCTCCGCTGGTGGATCGATCCGGCTGGTGCCATTGTGCTCTCCGTGCTGGTCAGCGCGCTGTGGCTATTCAGCGCCTACCGCGAGTTCCAGTTGCTTATTGGCGTGACCGCCGATACCAAGATGCAGCAGTTGATTACCTATATCTGTACGTTCTCCTCTATCCCTTGTATCTTGTATTTTGCACCTTGCGTGATTTCTTTCGTTTTGGTCCGCACTCTAACAGATCGACAGCCATGACCCACTCCCCCCTCATCACCGCCATCGATACCGTCCGCGCGTACACCTCCGGCCCGCGTCTGCTGGTCGAAGTGGACATCGTCATGAACCCCAATGACTCGCTCCGCGCCACTCACGATGTGGCAGAGGAGCTGCAGATGAAGCTGGAGTCGCTGCCGGATGTGGAGCGCGCCTATGTGCATGTGGATTATGAGACGACACATAAGCCGGAGCATTTCCTCAAAAAGGAGCTGTAACCACGTCACGCACAAACACATACTTACGCCTAATATACCTATCTCATAAAATTGTGATCCACCCGCTTGAAAATATCCGAACATGTGTCTTTTGTTTCTATTTTAAGGGTCGAGATCGAATCGTACATAGATCGCCTGCTTGGATTAGTTAGCACGCACTTTTCTAGTTTTATACCACATACAATAGTCGGTGGGTATCTCCCGCCTATGAAATGAATTGTTTGATTGAAATGTTGTCAACATGTATCTGTTTTCTAGTCTTATACAGTAACCCTAAATTTCTTTGTATGATTGTCAAAAAGACAATTGGCTGACCTACCCGCCGTGAGCCAATTTCAACCCCCCCTGCCCTCCCACCACATCCCATTAAACTTATTATTGCGAATCCCGCTTCCCGCCTCAACTTATACTATTAGTACCCTCATCCCCATAAACAAAAGCAGAAGCAAAAGCAAAAGCGACCCTATTGAAAAAGAAAAAGGAAACCCAAATGATGGTAGCCGTAACTGATATGATACGACAGTTTAAGAAAGCGCTCAGCTCAGCTCAATATTGGCATTCAGTATTAGCATTCAATCTGGGCCGTGAATTTGAGAGGTAGATGGTATTTGTCATATCTGTCTGTTCTATCAAAATCAATACCAAAAAGCACGTTGAGTGTCTAAGACCATGTGAAATACACAATAATGATTTTAAAAAGTGAAATGAATTCAATATTCTTCATCAAGCCCCACATCCTGAAATAAACTCGTGAACGGGAACAGCGCAGGAGGGACTTCAGATAATAGATTCTCTGCTAGGTCGTATGGAAACAGGTTCGTCTCGGTCCCAATCCCAGTCCCAGTATCAGTCGCACTCGTACTCTGCAAAGGAGATAGAATCCCTGCGGGTCCGGTATATGTGGAGTATGAGGATTCACCACCACCACTACCGGCAGGTGCATAGTTGGGATCATTAGGTGCAGGTACAGATGCAGGGAATGATTCTCGTCCAGCAGGAGGCATAGGGTGATCGGATTTCTCGCTCTCGCTTGAGATCTTCAGAAGTTCATCCAGAAGATGGCGGGTCCAGCTGGCAATTGGCCAGGTATCTTGGAATCCGTTCAGGATTTGCATGGCGAGATTGGTGCGGTTCTTGGATACGATGCAGATGTCGGGGGTGCCGTTTCGGAGGTTGATGATGCAGACGAGGGCGGAGGCGAAGATTGCGGGTAGGCTGGTATTGTGTTACCTAGCTGAAAAAAGCAGGCGGGAGGGGAGGGTGTACATCATAAAAGGCGCACTGTAAAGTGTTCCCGACGCTAGAAGGTCCTCCAGTATACGGGTGATTTTTCCTGCAGAGTGGAAGAGAGGTGACTCAAGACCCACTGTGATGGGACTTTCGGAGAGCATGCGGTAGAAGACTATTTGATATTCGCTATCGCATACCTGGTCAGAATTATCTCTGATTTTTGGATTTGAGGTTAGATTTCTTACTGATAGAGTAAATTGATAAGACTAGGCCAAAAGCCACGATCTGCGGATATGTTGGATGTGGTATTGCGGAATGCCGGGGGCAGAGTGTCTTCCCATTTGAGCAATTCGCTGTAAGTTTCTGCGTTGGCGGCGGTGTTTCGCTCTGTTGAAGAGAGCTTGGTGACAAGGTATTCGCCCACTACGGCGGTTTAGTTGATTTAGCCGGACTGCAGATATGCAGACACACTTACCTCTGGTAATCAGGTCCGCAAGATGGATTAGATAGTCTTCACTTTCTGGATGTTGATCACACGCTGGTCCTATCTCACTAGTTGGATTGCACCCATGAAAATCGTCGTCGTGGATAGTGGCAATGTCACAGAAGCTAGGGTGGATATGCGGTGGTCTCCCATAGACTGCTGCATGATGGATGTCATTGATCTTTGGATGGGTGACTGTTGTCAGATAGTCTGCTGTGGTCTACCAATAAATGGAAAACTTACATAAAGTACCCACCATGTTCGCCGCCACACTTGTTGGCTGGACTTTGATAGAATTCGATATGAGTTTCCTCATTCAAGTCAGCAGTTAAGTCTTTAAGACTCGAACGTGAGAAACTCACTGTCGGTGCATTCCCAACGATTGGGCCAGATTCGCTGCCACACCTAACCAATACCAGGTGTCCTTCTGCTCCATTGGCCCACCCCACCAATTGGATAGGAGGATTGAAGCCTGCACCGTCGTCACTCCGTCAGTCTCGTTGTCGGAATCATAAAGGGCCTTTGCCCGTCGATAGAATGTGAGCCCAGCCAAATAGCGACAGGAGAAGCCCGCATCACGAAGCACCTGCTCCGGACAGTGAAAAGTAGCCACCATATAGAGCGCATTGAGGAACAGGAGAGACAACGCTCCCGTGCTGTACCTCGCATGGAAATCATTCCAGTTAAACAGAGGAAATACCGGATATGAGTATTTCTCGAAGCTTTTAATGAGGCTGTCACTAGCCCCCTGACTGGGCAGTTGAAAACCACCCATCTTCCGTAGACTATCATCTTCCTCTGCCAGCATATCTTGTATACCTAACCGTGTAAGTGGACCCAGCCTTTCCAGCATCGACCGTTGCAGGTTGTCACCCCAGAACCTGTATCGCTGATTGGCTTGGAATGGATCGCCAACCTCATGAAAACAGTATTTAAAGTTGGCAGAGTCGCCCATGTACACGATTTTACTGGATTTACTGGTCCCGTCTTGACGCACAGCTAGTTCCGATAAAGAGAGGCTCACATCGCGACGGACTCTTTTCTGGGGAACTCTTTCTGGGGGATCGATGGTCACCGTTGGCTCTGAATTGGTGGGAGATCTTAATTTTTCGACTGTTATGTCATTTGACGCATTGGCCCGGCGAGTACTGGGTCTTGGGTATCTTTTTTTATCACAATTAGCACCCGAACTTGCTTAAATCCATGCGGTAATTTGAGTGAGATTAGAAGACAAACCTCCCACGGCGTGAATTGATGAGCTCACAGGTTGATCCTGCAAGTGTGCAATTCGAGCATGGTTCACTTGAGACTCGATCGCATCTCATTCGACGTAGGTTGCATAGCTTGCAAGCCACCCTTGCTCGTGCCTTTTGTAGTGACATGGTTGGAGAAGGCGAAAAAAAAAAGGTGTCATGGAAGAGATTCAATCGAAATGACTTGCTTATCTCGCATAAGTCAAGTTGAGAGAAAAGACCATGCCGAAGAAATAGAGCTTCGGGCTCTTATCATGGCGAATTGATTGGCCTTGCTGTACCCCGTACCCCAATCTTACTACTAGTGGGTTCCACACCCCTGTGTCTTAGGGGTGCAAATAGCATGTGCAAATCAATGTAATTCCATAATTCCATTTGGAAAACATGTTCAAGCGAGCAGCCGTCCAAGAAATGAATGCAGAGGGTAGAAACCAAGAAATAGAAACTATATCCCATTTGGAAGGGACTCACTACTGTGCTTACGGCTGGCAAGTGGGTTTGGTTGGATTGCTGACTTGACTCGCGACTGGACCCTTCTGTAATCTGTTGACCGTTTGCCCCACCGGCTTTAACCTTCTGTTGGAACGTGGAACGTGGAACGTACGTAGTCCCGGGTGGGTTTAGCGCCCTCGCAGTGTTCTCCCTTCTCCTTCCTGTAAACACACCAATTCCTTCTTTTTTTGATCATATTCTAACATCAATGACCCGACATCGATGATCGTGATCAAGTGGATATGATATCGCTATTATATTACAGCCTACAGCCGACCAAGCCAGCGAATCTCAATCATCCGCAGAGGTAGATACAACACCCCCGCGGTTACCGTGCCCAGCTCATAAGCCAAATCGCCCACCCGCACCGCAATCTGATTCTTACTCCCGGCGGACCAGTTGTCATAGAGACCTTGACGAGCAGCTTTCCACATCTTCTTGTCCTGCATCATCTGTAGCCCAGCTGCGAACTGGGGTGGCGGGGGAGTCATGATCAGATCGAGCATCAAGAGACATAACACACGTTCCTTGCCTAGCTTATCAACGATACCAAGCGCAGACCATCCGCCATGCGAGTGCGAGACAAGATAAAACGTGTCGACTTCGAGAGCATTGAGCAGACCTATAGTGTCACTGACTTGTTCCTCGACGCCGAAATCGGGGATGTTGTCGCGCGAGGGCCCGTGGCCGCGCCAGCAGACGCGGATCACCCAATAGTTGCGGCTCAGGTACGGCAGTAGCTCGTCGTAGAGGCGGAGGTCATGGGCCCAGCCGGTGAGAAGGACGAGGGCGGGCTTATCGACGGTTCCGCATTCGTCGTAACAGATCTGGACGCCGTTGATGGTTTTCGTCAGGTACATAGCGGAGAGGATCGGGAGGAGATTGTTTTCGACGGGGCTGGAATTTGGTTGGATTATGGGATGGATTCAATACTAGGCGAGGTATTTGGAATCAAGTGTTTGTTTTATAAGAGGGTGCGTCTGGGATGAAGTTCCCCGCACGTGGTACAGAAAGTATGCATGCAGGCCATCAAACATTAACCATGTTGGCGGGCAGAACCCCGAGGCGGAGTCGGCGTCTTAAGTCGGCGACTCGCTCGCCCTTTGCAGCATTGATCGTCAACCATCGATCAATAGGTGAATGCCGCGATAAGATATCAGAGGATAAATAGATCGGAGCCAAAATGAGAAGAATGGAGTAAATATTTCCCATTTTACTTTTTTTTTATGATATCATCTTTTTGGGTCTAAGTCATCACACTCACCACGATGTCCTGAAACACAGCGCCTATCATCATCATCGGAGCGGGGCTCGTGGGATTAACACTGGCCCAAGCCCTACGAAGACGATCTCGTTGTGGGAGCCGATGGTGTTTATAGCGCGGTGAGGCAGTTGATGTGGAATGACATGGAGACCCGGGGTCTTTCCGAAGAAGTTGCGCATGAGAGAAAGAGTTAGTTCATTCTAAACCCTGAGCAGGGTGTATTTTGACTTTAGAGACAGACACTAAAATAGTTACAGGGATGACCTCCGAATACAGCTGTGTTTTCGGCATTTCAACGGAGACCCCGGGGCTTGTCCCAGGCCATGTTCATCGAACATTTGGTGAAGGGTACTCGTTGCTGGTAATCACGAGTAAAAATGGACGGGTATACTGGTTTCTCTTCACCAAACTGGATCGCAAATATGCCAGTCATGAGATTCCCCGTTTCAAGAAGGAAGACGTGGAGAACCATGTTGCACCATGGCTAGGTAAGCCAATCACAGGGTCAGTGGTCTTCGAGGACGCCTACAAAAGAGCCATTGTCAAGACACACCTTGCATTGGAGGAAGCCAACTACGAGCACTGGTGCAAGGACCGTTGGGTCTGCATCGGTGATTCGGCCCACAAGGTAAGTTCATTTCCACAATATGACACATGCAGTGTGTGTCGAAAGTCAGCCCTAGTAAGTTATTTACAACTAACTATATGACTCTAGATGACACCCAATGCTGGCCAGGGTGGCAACAGTGCAATTGAAAGTGCTGTTACACCCACCAACAGCTTAGCAAAACTGGTTCAAAGCAAGTCTCCTCTTCAACTTGAGGATCTTGATCTATGTCTGCAGTCCTGGCAGAAAGCCCGAAAGCCACGCCTCACGAAGATTTGGAATTCCGCTCAGGATCTAACTCGACTTGAAGCATGTGCGACCTTCAAGCACAAGCTAGTTGCGCTGCATCTGCTGCCTCACTTGCAAACCATAATACTTGACAAAACCTCTGCAGATATAATAGGTGCGGAAAAGCTAGATTGCTTGCCACCTCCTCCAAGATCACTGCGTGTTACGATGCCATACATCAAGGAAGCAGACGTTCAAGCCGAGCAAGGCTCCTGGAAGCGAGGAATTTGGTGTATCCCGTTCCTGGGATGCTTTAGGGCCGCTCGCGCTACCATGACGCCATTAATCGCCAATACCAGCCCACACATGGCAGTTCTTTTTGCCCAGGGGTCTTGGACAGCGAGAAACGGAGAGAGCGTAGCATTACAGAAGTCTCTCTATCCTATTCCTTTCCTGGATAAATTGCTGAACCCATTGATCACTTGCTTCCTTCCTTCTATCAGTGGAACTGATCCTGTGTCCAACATTCAAATGCGGTCATTTATCACGGATCTGGGTGCAGCTTACGGGATTTGGGTGTTGGAAAGTTATCGCAACGCCCATTCTCCTGTTGAAGTTTTACTGTAAGTCTGCCTCATCAACCAAAGACTTCAAAGCTAACAAGCATTAAAGACCGGTTCTTACTGGTTCTGTTCTCCAACTAAATGGTGCCGGACTGTGGACTCCTATCTATTATGCCCTGGAGTACTTCCAGGTTTCATTCCCAAAGCTACTCTCTCACGGGCGCCATGAGGTGACCGCAAAACGCACAGCTTCTCTTGCTCTTGCAATGCTCGCCGGGTATTACCTGCCCACCTATCAGAGTTTTACAGCTTCGACGGTTGACTCACGGCGCTGGTGGAACGCAGTGTGGCAGATTTTCCCTATTGTGGTGCCCGCCCTCGCAAGTACCATCTCATGGCTGGCGCCAGGAAAGAGCCAGCAAAATGCGGATACCCCTGAAGCAAAGAACGAGCGTAGCAAGAAAAACATGACTATGATCCGTGCGGTATATGTCGGCTTCGCTGCTATCTCTGGTCTCACCTGGGTTCATGGCCTACGTTCCGCACCAACAGACTCCTCGCTACTTACCATATTTTGGCCCGGCTTGAATGGTCACTCATCCGCCGTCACATCATTTATGGATGGCATTGCACGCTTTCTACAATACGACCAGATCATTTCAATGACCAGTGGATTCATCTGGCTCGGATTGAGACTACGGGAGCTTAAGCAATCCGGTGCGTCATTTTCTTGGTGGCAGGTTGCGAGTGTTTTTGTTGGAACGACGGCTGCTTTCGGATCCGGGGCAGCATTCGCGCTTGGATGGGGCTGGAAGGAAGAGCTTATGAATAAGTTATCGCTCCAGCAGAGTGTCTGATTGTGATGCTTGGTGTTCAATATTTGAGACTTATTTTTCATAGCAGAAGCTAATTTAGACTGAATATTACATATTTCTATACTGTTTAAATGTACCGTAATATTACCCACCTAGAATTTGCTTACTGACAGTTTTGATAGAACTTATTTAATTTTTCTCTACCACAGCCATCCAATTTTCGGCCGGTCTTCTCAACGCATAAAATTTACTTAAGTATTTCACCTAAAATGGCGCTTTCTTGGAACATTCGCAACCCCCGCATCTCTACTTTTGGTACTTGTAGCATAAACAACACTACTGCACCTACCTTAACTACCTACCTATTAAGCTCGAATCTTTCAAATCGCCAAATCGCACCTTTAGTCAACTCACACTCATTAATTGGAGATTATGGTATGTTGCTTATCGAGCCTTACTTGGCGTTCTAATCCAACGACTCTACTCCGCATACCCCGCAGATATCAGCGTCTGCCAAGTCGCCGACTGGAGTTGCCGACTTCCTTATCGCCCGCCCGCCCGCACATCTCCACTTCGATCCAGCCGACTTCCTTATCACTTATCACTTGTCACTACTTGATATCGGACAAACAGTCCAGACGAGCAAACAAATAATCAAATACATCAATCCCACCCCTCATAAAATCCCACCTGAACTCCCACTTCCACACCCACATACATACATACATACATACATACATACATACATACATACATACATACATACATACCCTTCTTCATCCTGCTCACCTCCACCACAACCCCTCATCAACAACCACAACCATGGCCACCAAACCCAACGCCCCAATCATCCACCTCCCCTCAGGCCCCATTCAACCCCTACACCTAAAAAACAACCTCATCCACGCACGAGGCATCCCGTACGCACACGCCCCACGCTTCTCACCCCCCCGCCCCATCGCCCCCTGGACCACCCCGCTCGACTGCACCGCCCGGGCGCCCATCTGCCCACAACTCCCCTCGCGCCTGTCCTCCGTCATGGGCCCCGCAACGCCCCCGTGCTGGTCTGGCTGCATGGCGGGGCGTATATCTCCGGCGGGGGGGATCTGGACTGTTACCAGGGGATTGGGCTAGCGGAGCGGGGGATCGTGTGCGTGAGCGTTACGTATCGACTCGGGGTGTTCGGGTACCTTGGTGTTGAGGGGATTGCGCCGGCGAATTTGGGATTGATGGATCAGAGGGCGGCGCTGCGGTGGGTGCAGGAGGAGGGGAATGTGGGTGTGTTTGGCGGGGATAGGGGCAATGTTACGGTTGTGGGGCAGTCGGCGGGGGCGGATTCGATTGTTTGTTTGATGGGGGTGGAGGGGGAGGGCGTGGATGGGTTGTTTCGCAGGGCGGTGTTGGTGAGTCCACCGTTGAGGGAGGTGGGGGAGAGGGGGAGGGAGGGGACCGCGGGGTTGTTGGCAAGGAGGGCGGAGGGGTTGTTTGGGAAGGATCCGAGGGAGATGAGTGTGGAGGAGCTGTTGGAGGTGCAGAGGAGGTTGTTGGTTGAGCCGGTGCGGAATCAGGTTATGTTGTTTGCGCCGGCGATGGGGGTGGAGCCGTTGCCGGAGGGGGAGGGGGAGTTTGAGAGGAGGGTGGCGGAGGCGATGAGGAGGGTGGATGTGCTGGTTGGGTGGACGGAGAGTGATGGACGGCCGTTTGCGAGGATGATGGGCCCGGCGAGCCTGCTTGGGCTGCCGGTCGTGGGGGCTTGGTTGGAGGCGCTGGGGACGTGGTTTGTTACGCAGAGTTACTTTAAGTGGCCGTCGCAGAGGTTTCATCGGCGGGTGCTTGAGGTGGGGGGCAGGTCGACCAGTTATGAGTTTGCGTGGAAGGCGAAGGGGAATTCCCTGGGCGCGTGTCATTGTATTGATGTCCCGTTTGTTTTGGGTACGTGGGAGGGTTGGAAGAATGCTCCCATGCTGGCGGGGGAGGACTCCGAGGAGGAGATTGCGAGGCTGGGATCGATGGTTAAGGATTTGTGGGCGGGTTTTGCGAAGGGAGGGGAGTTGGGTAGCGAGCATATTACGCTTGGTAGGCTTGGGGGTTGAGGGCAGATGGCTCAGCTTTGCTATTTTGTTATATCTGCATGGGGAGTGTTTATGGAGTCATGTCTGTGGAGTTCGTACTGTTTCATCGAGGTGTGTCGTTGGAAGCGTCGTCACATACACCTGTCACCTACTTCCAAATCAACTTCCAAATCAACTTCCAAATCAACTTCCAAATCAACTTCCAAATCAACTTCCGAACCGGATGCCAATGTCAATCCTGTGCATCGCACCTCATGGTGGAATGCTATCCAGAGCGGGCGGACGTAGAGAACACAAACCGGTGGGAGTCGGTGGGAATTGCTGGCGAGGGGGGGGGCTTATACTCCACGCACTCAAGGCAGCCTGAGGCCCTGGGCGGGGTTTGCTGACATGTGGTAGCGGTGCCTGCCTTAAACGGTAAGTAGGGTAGACCGGGGGAGATTCTACACCGGGAGAGGCTCTATGGCGATAGGGAATGTAGCCGGTAGGAGTGCTAGTAGCCGGTAGGAAGTGCAGCCGGCGGGCAGCGTAGCCAATACTAATGGTACTAGGGGCAGCTCGGAGCGGTAGGGCTGCTAGGAAGGTTTGGCCCCCACACCCCACCCAAAAACCCAGAAAGCTTGACGGCGAGGGTCCAGTGGGACCGTAAGCACACGGCTTGGGGGCTATTGGACAATGGATATTGGGTCAGTCACGAGGGTCTTGCTCTTCTGGCCCCGTCGTTCCCGAGCATGATGATCTGGTGTTAGTGCTGGTGTTGAATGGTACAGGGAAGAGACCTGCCTGGGGCTATTGTCGGTGGTGGATAAACCGGCTCCGCCGTTTCCGTGTCTAGCGAGTATCTTAGAGTAACGATCAATGTACAGGCTCGTCTAGTTTGCGGTGCATTGTCGTTTGATTCTGGGGAAGGACGTTAACGGGTCTAGACCGTAGTAAAAACTGTGAACGAGGTTGCGCGAATCATGGCATATGCAGACGTAGGTAAGAGAGCAGTCTGCTCAAGTGCACATCTTTCTTCACTAGTACCTCGCCTACCTGTCTATCACTCAGTGCAGTTCCTACGGGTAGAAAGACGGATGTACCTAAATGACGAATTATTTTACGGGTGTTTGGAGAGTGGTGGATGATCTCGCAGGACAGATAAATGACTTCACCTCGGAATGAAGGAAGCAGATAGGGGAATGTTAGTTCGAGGCAAATGAAGAAAATGGGAGGGACCTGAGAAGCTTGACTGCTACATGGACATGACTACCTATGAGTTTGATTCAAAGACGACGGAGTTGTTCATTTATTCTTGCTATCTATCGCTAATTATGGTATCTGACTACTGCTACTTACTCTACCACAACTTCGCAACTTCATCTGACCATTAAACCCGGAGGCTTCGCATCAGTACGACTTTTAAGCAGAACTAGGTTTTGAAAAGAATGAGGTAGATGTCTATTGTCTCCCGACACAATCTACCGATTACGAAAACACTGAGACCAAAGACGGCCGTACCAGATGGTATAAACAACAGTAATCAAATGAACAAAAGTGGTATCCACATGCATTCTGAACCCAACGTGAACCTAATCCGAATCATCCAATCACCAGGGTATCAGGCGACATTAGATGAAATAGATACGTGAACCCCCAAACAAACGAAACAGACAAAAAACTATTGTTCGAAGAGAGCAATGGTCGAGCAGTAGGTGCTCTCGTTTCCCTCCTGCGGGACGATACTGTCACCGCCCGACGAGGTGATCATGTTTGTGCTGGCCTTCGTGCTCAAACCGTAGATGACCACATCGGAGCAGTCGACCTCAACGATGTTCTCCTGGCAGGACTCGGTAGCGAGACAGTCCTGAGAGTAGTTCTCGAAGAAGCTGTAGAGACCGGCACCGTAGATGAAGGTGTCCGAGCTGTTGATGACACGGAGACCCCAGGCCTTGCGGCAGGAGTCGGTGGTGCAGTAAGAGAAGTCAGGGTCGTTCCAAGCGGTTTGCGGGGTGAAGGGGGTCAGGGCGTTAGGGTTCGCCTGGTAGTAGGGGGTTTCAGTCTGGATGAGACCCATGAAGACGTTCTTGGCGTTGGAAACCTGGTAGTTGTAGAGCTGGTTGTGCTCCGAGGCGGTTCCCCACAGCCAGGCGGCCTCTTGGGTCTCTATGAGGACACCACGGCCGTTGTAGACGTTGATCTGGCCATGGTCGGAAAGGTCGAGCTCGTGGTCGGCGGTCCAGAACCAGGTGTTCTCGAGGTAGGGGCTGGACTTCTCGGTAGCGTGGAAGAGCAAGAAGGCACCCTCGCACTTGGCGTTAGGGGTCGTGGTGACATCAGGGGTCTTCGCGCAGGTGTCGCTTTGGAGCTCAGTGCCGGCGGAGCCACCAATCCGGGCATGGACATCCCACATGGCAGCGTCGGCAGCGGAAGAGCCCGCAACGTTCCACTGGATCAGGATGGCACCGGGAGCAGGGCCCTTAGTCTCGACGATCAGGTCGGTGAGCTCGACCTCACCAACGTCGCCTTCTTCACCGATCTGGAGCATGGGGATGGGGTTCTCCGGGTCGGAGAACTTGTCGCCGTAAGCCATGAGCATGGGCCACACCTCACCAGTGATCTTGATGTTCTTGGGCACCTTGACGGTGTCAGTGATGATATAGGCACCGTGGTCGAAGTAGACAATCTGGTCTTCGGTGGCCTCGTCTAGCACCTTCTGGATGACCGCAGTATCATCGGTGGTTCCGTCACCCTTGGCACCGGCGGACTTCACACTGAGGAAGGAGGAGGCGGCGTAAGATTCGTACAAAGGCTTGGAGCGCTCGACGATACCACCATCGCTGTCCAGAAGAGCGCTGGGCTTGGTCTGGGAAGGAAGGCTGGTCTCGATGCGGGTCTTGGTGACCGTCTGGGTTGTGCATTGGCCAGTCGCGTTGCTGGAGGACCCATAATAGTGAGAAGCGGAAGCGGAGGCTGAAGCGTACGCTGCAGCGGACAAGGAGCCCTTGACGACGGGCACGGAGGCAGCTCCGGACTGCTGAGGAACAACGGAAGCTCCGTAGGATTGCTGGGCAGAGGCCACCGCAGGGGACGACTCGACGGCGGAAACTCCTCCGGACGGAACCGAGGCACCGGTAGCTTGAGCAGCCTCGCTGGTGCCGGTGTCAAAGCCGGCATAAGTGTTGCTAGAGGAGGAGGGGTATTCCACAGACATGGAAGGCAAGACCTCAGCGGTCGTCGAAGCACCCGCAGCGGCAGCGCCGGAGTCAGTGGGCGCGGCAGCAACAGAGGTCTGGGTACCGTAGTCGGCAGCGCAGGCAGTGATGGTCTCGACGACCGTCTCGTAGACAATTTGGACGTCATCATCATCATCATCGCTGGAGGCCTGGACAGCAGGAGAGCGCTTCTTCAGGGTAAGGGAGGAAGGAGTGTACGCAGTACCCTGGACGTAGTTGGCGACCAGAGAGCCACCCTCCAAGATAGTGGTGCCGTCAACGCTGGCAACAGCGACGGTGGAGCCGGTGAAGTCAACGTTGTCCAACACAAGGGCACCGCCACCAGTAGGGATGCTGTCGTCAGAGAAGGCAGTGACAATACCGGTGGGGGTGCTGCTGAAGGTGCTGTCCAGCATGAGGACAGAGCCGACGGTCTGGTTTGAAGGCGAGGCCGACATGTTGAGACCAACCTGGCAGTTGTTGATGGTCACCGAGCTGAAGGTCCAGGCCCAGTTCCAGTTCATGTAGATGGCAGTGTTGCAGTCGTTGAAGGTCATGTTGCGGGTGGTGAACTGCTGGTTACCGAAGAAAGCACCGTAGTTACCGCCGTTGAAGGTAAGGTCGGACATGAAACCACCGGAACCGTTGTCCATGAAGATACCCTGCTGCTTGTTGCCGCTGCCACCCTTGATCATCTCGAAACGGATGTTCTGCAGGCTGGTGGCCTGACCGACCTGCCAGTGGATACCAGCACCGGACGACTCAGGCATCGCGGTCAGATCGATGACAAAGTTGCGGACCGCGCGGAAGAAGTTGTTCTGGTTGGTGTACCAGTTCGCTCCCGTGTCGAGATAGGGGTCGGAGTCAATGACCGCCATACCGGTGAAGCTGGCGGCAGCCTTCAAGACGGGGAGGTCATTGGCATCACCGACCATCTGGGTATAGTAGTACTGAATAAGGGGCTTGGACACGACATAGGTACCCGCCGGGAAGTAAACCAGAGCGGGGGTCGTGGTAGAAGAGTCGCAGCCCTCACCGCAACGGCCACCAGAGGAGATGGCCTCGTTGATAGCAGCGGTGTCATCGGTAGAACCGTCACCTGGATCGATGAGCCACAATTCCGAACGCGCAAATTTAGGGGATCTCACCTTTGGCTCCGTAGTCCTTGACGTTACGGAAGATCTGGTAGCTACTGGTGACATTGCTGAAAGGGACAGTGCCCTGGCGGGTGATCGTGCCGACCCAGTAGTCCGAGGAGCGCTCCGCCAAGTGCGAAGTCACGTCTGACCCGGGCATGGGGACGGCATTGACCAAGCCAAGAAGAAGGAACAGTTGGGCCACGAAGACCATGATGGAAGTGCGAATGAAAGCCATCGTCAAGACAGCGGATGCTCACTGAACCGGCAGAGAACCCTGAGGGGAGTACGACAATAATATATCAGTGGATGCTGTCGATCGACAGAGGAACCTTCAGCAGCCAGTACTGAAGATATTCAGATCGGGTGATCTCCGGCGAACTGCGAGGTTGCGGAGAAAGACAGGCAGGCAGACGGTCGTCACACGACAGGGTCAGACGGAGATGGGGTCGAGTCCGGGGGAGTGACGGGGGACCTCGGCCACAGAGGAACAGCAAGTGACAATAGGAAAAAAGAATGAATGGGCGGGTGAGGAAAAGAAAGGAATGCAGAAGAATGAATGAATGGGCGAGTGGGCGGGTGCAGGAAAGAAGTCACAGCACACAACACAACACTCAGACCGTGGGCGTCAAGTGACTGACTGACAAGGAACGGAAACGACACAGTCGGCGCTGGCTGGCAGGACAGGCGACGGCGACGGGTTTTAGGGAGCGACAGGCGAGTCCAGCCGGAGGCACAGGCGGCGCGAAGGTTCAAGGTTATTACTGCTGGGTCCGGAATCAGGGCACCTAATTAACTAGGGTGACTGCTGGCACCGCGGATGGCCCAATGGCGGACGGGCAGCGACACAGGATTCAGGAACGGCGAACACTGAAGCTTACGGCTCCACTGGCCTTCTCTGGCACTATCCCGGGCCGTGTCGCTCAATTGGCTCTGGGCCGCTGGCTGGGCTGCAGTTACCGCGTATGGCTGCGGTGCTGGTCGCCAATCACAGCGCGCGATCTCCCCACTCGGGCCAATTAGCGTCAATACTGGCCGTGCACCGCTAGCTGCGTGAAACGCCTGCTTCAGGGATGAAACGAGCGAAGGCGGGACTAGGCCGGGGTCAGTCCGGCTGATTGGGCGAGGCCGCCGTCGGGCGGGGATAATTGCAGTGGTGGGAGGGGAGGGTGATAATGCTGGCCGGGGCCGTGATGGTGGGCAGAGGGCAGAGGGCAGTTGACCTACTGTGGACGGGGGCAAATGACCCGCTGATTAGATCCCACTGGTGGGATGCGTTAAGGATTATTATTATTAGTAGGGTCGCCTATAGCGCCGGGAATCGAACGGAGATGGAAACGACAGCAGTCGTAAGCAAGCAATTAAAGGACGGACGAACACTCTACCGCGACGGAGGTAGAAGTAGTCGGCCACAGACGAAAGAATGAAAAGCTGTCCCGGTCCAAAGCTCAAGCCAGGGTACGCGGAAAAGGAGAGAGGAGGGGGAGGAGGAAGCAGCAAGTAAAGAGAGGGACTGGGCCGATCGGCGGGCCCGGCGGCTTTACATATACCTGGTTGTCGTCTCCATCCTGCTCCTCAATTTTCGACCAAGGTGCTGATCAACATATTCGCCGCGGCCAGATTCTTGCCGATTATCGTGTATGCGTCGCCCAGATCGCATTTCGTTCCGCCACGGCATCGACGGGCGGGCCTACGCACTTCACAGCAGTAGTACATAGTAGTGAGTAGACTTCACTTCCGCCCGAGTCGTATGCACATTGCCCGGGTTGGAGGGCCGATCACTAGGCGTGGCCCTGCGGAATCCTTTGTCTGACAGCGCCCAGGGAGCTCGTCGCCAGGGTCTCGGGCAGGGAATGCGACGGGCGGCGAAACAAGAGGGCTTCAACCACAACAATCTCCGCCCCGGCATGACTCGATTGGGAGCCCTCGTGCCAGGTTCCAAGGCGCTGCCCACCGTGGGATTGCCAGATTGAGGAGGTCCTGACATTCCTGGGGGTCCGTCGTCCCTCGACCCCTGGGCAGTAATGTTGGTAACTCGGCGCCCCGAGCGGTCGTACGAAGAGCATCACAAGGAATAGGGAATCGACCCGATAGTTGGGGATGTAGTTAGACGAGCGCCTCTGCTGGATCTGACCTGCAGACCCTGCCAGACAGGTTCTCCTTCGCGTGCGACCGAGGGACGCAGATACGCAGCGCCATCCATCTCGGTGCGACCGCCTCCGTTCTCCGGCCAGCCAGTCCTGGTGCCTCCCGCGGGCGCCCCACCGGGGATCACAGGGGCAGCGGCGGTCGGTCCCTGGCAGCGGCTGCTTCTGCCACTGTGACTACTGACCTGACCGCAGGCCAGGCTGAGGCAGCATCGCCCGGTCGGACTGGTCACAAAGATCTCCAAATAGAACAAACGGGCTCGCAACGGACTGGTCTCCGCCGTGTCCCAGCGATCCGGGATGATGATACCTACTGTGGACTATGGCGGATAAAAATAAAAACGTACCCATCGCCCGAGTGGATAAGGACTCCGTCCGCCCTCAGGATTCGATAGCGCTCGGAGCACCAAGCTTTGTGCTGCTCCCTTAATTATCCCTCCGACGGATCGGCCGCTAACCGTGGGCCATCGCCGCCCGTGAAACCGCTAGTGGCTGCTAGCCTCGGCTCATATACTCCGGACTGTGGATGGGCTGAGCAGAGCACATATAATCCTGCGCGCCTGGTATCTCGTCGGCACATCCTTCCTGTCTGACTCGGTCTTCGTTTGCTTATTTGTTATGGGCCCGCTTACGAGGGCTCGCTTACAGGAGCTGTCTCTGCAGACTATGCGCGGGAACAAGAATGTGGTTCCGCGGTCGCCTCCTCGGGGCGCTGTTATCCCTGGCCGCAGAGCTATTTGACGCGTCCATTCCTCCTTGTGAACAAGGTTTCTCAGAGCCCCCTGGTCAGGATTACCACATCACACACTGGGCCGAACTGCCTATCATTTCATCACGGCGACTATATATGCAAGTTGGCTGCAGGTGCCGTGCAGATGTTCCCCCAAGTCACCTGCGACCCCCCGCGTCGGGCGCTTACTGGATGCCCGCCGCCTCTGCGCAGTCAGTTGACATCACACTCTAAATTGCGGTGACCTCCGGGGGCAGAGAACCTCCCAGAATATACCCCTGATGAGCGTGACTGCTATAAACCAGTGCCGCGGCCTATCCTGGATCTTTGCATGCGAACTTCGAATGCGTCTCGTCTAAATATCACAGTGCGTACCGCCAGTTCGTCGTCCCTGAGAGTGATCCGGTGATGTCGCCACTCGCCCTGCAGTAAGATCGTTGCCTCCAACCTATGCCAGAACCTTTCGAATGACTGAGGCAAGTCGCCTTACGCCCTCTTCGAGCCGATCCTCTTCCTCCCACGCCAAGCATAAACGCACCCCATCGTCGAATTCATTCTTATCAGTCGCCGGATCCCCCTGTACCCGGAACACATCCCCAGCTGCCACGATAAGACTCTCCTCTCGCAGTGCGATAGGTGCAAGCTCACTCGCGCGCAGTGGTGCGGGCAGTCGAAGCCAGACAAAGTAACCGCCAGCAACGTCAGGCGCGGGACGAAGCGTAACGCCAAGGGGAAGGAGGTGTTCGTGAATGGCCGCCATCATGCGGTGGTACCGACGAGCATACGCCGGTCGCAAAACGTCACTAATGAACCCATCGATGATCCCGGTTGGAAACAACTGCGCGACCACCGCAGCCGACAACTGCGACGGGGCTCCTCCGGATCGACTTGAGCCTCTGTCTCCAGAACAAGGTTAGCTCTCTGAGGGGGTACAGCAAGGGGCAACGCCACAACAACTGGACAGCGCTCCCCACGGGGTCACCTACGTCTGCGACAGGCCATACGCTACTTTTTCTGTAGCTTCCGCCCATCCGGTTCGGATACCGGGCCCAATCAGCTTGCTAAAACTTCCATTACTTACCGCGTTCCCCCAGTCATCCCGAGGTCCTCCGTCCAAATACCGATCTACATCCACCAGCCGGGGAAGATGTGCCTGATCAGGCTGGTGGAGCGGCACGGTTGGGTCGGGTGACCATTGCAGCAGGTCATAGACGTCGTCTGTGATGATCAGGGCGTCAAATTCGCGCGCAAGTCGAACTAGCTTCTCCCGATCGGACAAGGACATTGTCAGGGTGGACGGATTTGAAAAGGTCGGCGTAGCGTAGATGACATGCTTGTAGATCTTGCCCCAGGGCCTGGACGGTTTGTGTTTCTGCTCAGGTCAGTGATAGTCAAGAGCATCCTCACAAGCCAGACAACGTAGACAGACCCCAGCCTCCTCCCATCCTGTATAGTGTCTGACGTACCGGTGCGGTGTTTTGTTCCCTCGTAGCGCTCTCCTCGGCCGCAACCAACTCCTGCCGGAGGTAGGCCAGATCCAACCCCGCATCGTCCTGCGGCACGGCTCTCAACCGCCCGGCGAAGCCCGAATCGTCAAAGATGCGGCAGGCCAGGTGATAGGTGGGGGCGACCATCCAGACGTTGCGGGTGTAGATGGGATCGGTAAAGACCTGCAGGACACACGCCAGGTTCTGGCTGGCGCCACCCGTGATGCAAATGCGGTCCGCAGTGACGGGGTCGCGTGGCTGGTAGAAGGCCGTTAGCCAGCGAGCAACGTGTTCCCGCAATGGCTGGTACCCTTCGTCCGGGCCATACATCAAGGCTGGCGTCCAGATGGCCGGGGTGGCCATGACCGCGGCGGAGGCCTCAGCCAAGGCAGCCGTGGGCAGCAAGGCGGGGTTGGGCCAACCACGGGACAGATCGACCGGGGCATCCATGTTGGTTGGTTCTGCTGCACCTGCACCTGGGGGATCCGATCTATAACGGGCGCTGCTATCTGGTATCGGCGGGGGTGGTGGGTTGCAGTCGTCAGAGGCCCCAATTGGTGGCACTGGGGGTACGTGGACGGAGAATCTCGAGTCTCGAACGTCGGTTCGGAGTGCTCGGTAGAGGATGAGGTTTGGCCGGGCCTCGCCGCCCGATATATAAAGTGAAGTGAGTTGGGGTGGGAGTGGCCGCTTGCCGCAAGCGACGCCTGGCTTCCCCTCACTTTCCTCGATTTGGGGGTGGCCAGATAAGATATCCAGGGTCGGCGTCCATAATCACGGGACTGCCTGGCAGTTTCCACGGAGGACTATCGAATTGTTACTATGTGCTTAGTCGCAGGAGTTAGTACAAAGCAGTCACTAGTTCTAGTTATCACCTCATCGCCTTAGTCAAGCGATCTGCCACCCGTAGGTAAGCAGATGACGATATCGCCCTGCCACTGCGGTTCTGGAAGGTCCCAGGGGAACAACTGAAGTTCCGAGGTGCGGGGCACCTCGCGCCCCTCTGATTGGCATCGCATCCGAGCGGTGCCTGAATCCGGTCAAGCTCGATACACAGGCAGTATTCAGATTTCGGAATTCAGTAGTACGCTGTACAGAGTATACACCCCCAGGAAGAAACCATAATGGGGGTATCACTCTGGATGACACGTCCATCCCCCAAGATAAAACACCCATGGCTCTGCTGGCTCCATCGCTTCCGACTTTTTAGGCGATCGGAGGGCATCACCCAACACCCCGGCGTGTGTCCGAATGCGTGGCTCTCTGACTTCTAGACTTCTACTCCTGTTCCTACTTAGGTAGACCCCTACTTAGTACTTACAGTACGTCTCCCTTTACCCTTCACGACAGGCACCGCACTAGAGCCCAAGTAACTTCTTCCCCGTACAGTAGCGTGGGTGGTTAGTCCCCCTGCCGACTGCAGGCAAGGAGAAAAAGTAGGTACGGAGTGGCTGCACTACAGCACCACTACTATTCTTAGCCCCTCCGCCGCCGGACATCCCAATAAAAATCTGCTCTCCGCCAGATGTTCGCCCCTCGCGAACACCACCTGACTTTGGGCTGTCCTTGGGCTCGCGGACCAATGGGAGGGGGCGGCGGCGGCATGGTGAATGGACTGATCGAACCATTGGTAAGGATGGCAGGCCAGAGGGTTGGCTGGGGGGGAATCTGGCGCGACGTGCCCAGTGCCCAGAGCCCAGCAGAGCCCACTGCCGGGCAAATAGGTATGTTGTGTTGTGTGGTCCGGGAGGCTCAGAGGCATTGTTACAGATTACGGGGGTGCGACAGCCCCTGGATCGGAAATACCAGTCCACCTGTCATCAGGGAGGTTCTCCCTCTCCTTTTGGTCGCGGGTTCTCCTGGCGCGGCATCCGACTGGGCCGAGGGGGAGCATGCGGAAATTCGGAATACCATGTAGACCGGGTGCGAAGCGTATATTAATTGCATTGATTTCATGGCACTGGCAGCAACTTGACCAGGCTGGTGGTGGTTGGTCGAACCGGAGGGCGGCAATCGGAGGGCCTGAGGGGCTGCTCCGAGATTCCGTCATCCGATCAGAGTTCGTACCTTGGGAGGGCAAGCTTCGACAGGACCGAACCTTGGGGAAACCCTCCGCTCCGTCAGGATGTTGTAATTGCTGTACTTATCCGGAGGCTGGCTGGGGGGTCGAGCCGCGAAAATGGGACGAAAAAAGAAACGAAAGGTGACGAAGATGAAGACACAGAGGATGACGACTGTCTGCATGTACGGAGCTACTGAATAATGTGTCTGCCTTGGGAACGAAGAACCACCGAACCACCAGCATCAGGCTGATGGAGGCGAAGGCGACAACTGCACCGCGCAGCGCATGGAGAAGGCAGGAATAAATAGAACGAACAACTGGCGACGGCCAACCTCCTCGCCGCTCGGAAGGAACTGAACCCCACGGCGAGGGCTGCATGGACTCCATCGACTCCATGGAGCGGCGGGCTGGGGCACCTGACTGGCCGAGACGGAGCAGCATCAGCCTCCTGAACCAGACTCTGCACTGCCTCTGGCCAGCCCACTCTCACGGTCTCTTACTCAGTGCGACTCCGTCCGTACTCAAGTGTACGGCATACATCCACTGTATACTGTACGCGGTCCGTACCGGTGCATCTTACGAGGGCACAATTCACAAATGAAACGCGATGAGATGAGATCCAATTCTAGTATCATATAAAGTGGCTCAATAACAGCCGGCGACCAAGCCCCAAGAGACTACTCAGGACCAAAGCAGCTCGTTCCCCACTGCGCGAATCCACTGGAAGCCAGAGAACGAGCAGAACGCCGCCTAAATGACCCTAGAAGCCCGGTCGTCATAAGGATCGTTAATGGTCTAACACGAACAGGTGAATAATAGGAACATCCCAGGCTTCCTTCTCCTCTGCCTGCTCTGCCTCCTGCCTCTCCCTCCTCTCCCTCCTCTGCCCTTCTCCTCCGTACGTCGGCTCTATAAATCTGCACCCCGTCGGACCTCCCCCCCCTCGCTCAGACTCTGACACTCTGACACTCCCTTCGTCCCCTTGCCCATGGTTGTCGGGAATCTGATGCACCTCCAGTCCCTCTCCTGCCGTGGCTCCACCCGTCGATAAAAATAATCCTTCATTGGCGGACAATAATAGGCAGAGCATCCAGCTGCCTTCAATAATCCTCACAACCATCGTTCCCGCTCTGGTATCCCCGATACCTGCCTGTCCCGTCTCGTCTTTTATTATTTCTACTTCATTTGTTTTATTCCTATTTGATTTTTTTTTCTCGCTCTTTTTTTGTGGTCCTTCCTTTTGGGCAACGTTCCGATATTTTTCCCTTCTGCTGCTTGGCTTTGTTGCTCCGGGGGACTGACCAGACAGCCTCATTGTCCTCGTCCTCTTTTAATTTTCTGCTCCGTCCGGACTGCCGCGGAGAGTGAGTGACTGACCACCACCACCACCACCACCACTTACTCCATCCCCCTCCTCCACCACACCACCACCACCAGGAAAAACCTTCCCTCATTCCTCCCCCTCTCCTTTGGATCGATCCCTCCTGCCGATCCATTCCTCACCTCTCATCGGGCGGCCTGTACATCTTGCCCGCCGTGAATTCCTCGTCCAAACCCGGTCGGGTCTTGAGAGTTTTCGCATGGTTGGTCACATTCTTTGAACTACTGCACCTGTTAAGGTAGGTGCCCACTGCGCCCAGCCCAGCACATCATCCCCATCGGTGGTGCTTCCCTGTCTGTCACCCGATGGAATGCTGCCTCCCTTCTGTCCTGTCCCGCCCCTCCCTGTCTTACCCCCCCGTTGCCTACGAATCTGTCCATTCCCCTGCAGCCGGGGGCTAACGGTTCTCGCTCTTATACAGCGGCCTCGACGATGCTGTCTGCTCCGGTAAAGTCGGCCAAGCGCATCTCGTCGCTCTTCTCCCTCGGATCCAACAGGGATAGCTCGATTCCGTCCTCGCCTGCGTCCCCGAACCTCCCGAAGCCCTCCCCCGACCAGCTGCCCCACGACACCCGCCCGCGAAGCGTCTCCCGACCCATGCCCATGCGTGCAGCCTCCAACCCTCAAAGCGACTATGCCGACGCTCGGACACCCGTGTCGCCCATCCCCAACGATGGGTTTGACCTAGACGAACCCCTCCCGCCGCCCCCGTCGCTGTTGGCCGTCAACCAGGACCTGGCCAACAGCACACCCAACACCCCCGATGGCAGACCCCAGAGCAGTCGCGGAAGAAGTGGGAGCCGGCCCTCCAGCTCCGCCGGCCTGTTCGTGCCGGGCGCGGGTCCCGACTCGCGCCCGTCGACCCCCTCCTCGAAACGACGCAGTTGGATGCCCGGGCGCGCGCGCGCGAGCTCCGTGGATCCCCGGCCGAACAATTCCACAATGCCTAGTGCTTGGATTGCCGGGTTAGAGCAGAAGATTCTGTATGACTTGGACCCATTGGCCCGAGGAGACCAGGTACGTCCTCGATCGCCCCAACAAAAAAAAACGGCTGTTCCGTGGCGCTCCGGACGAATTGCTAACCTCATCTGTCCTATCTATAGATTCCCGAACTCTGGAACGAAAGTGGTGATACTTACGTGTACCTGTTCCCCCACAACACCGGCCGACCGGCCTCCTTCAAAGTGCACCGCACGGTCTTTGTTGAGTCGCCTTCCCTCCGGGATCTGGCGATGGGCACCGGGTCCCCGACTTCGCTTGAACAACAAACCCGTGATATGTCATTAAGCAGCCCTGTGGTTGGCCCGGCTTCGCCCCCGTTGACGCCCCAGGATCGTTTGGCCGAAAATGACAACGACAGCTCCGGTAGCAGGAGAATGGCTTACATGGAGGATGACGGCCCGGACGAGTTTCAGGAGTTCCATCTTTACCTTCCGATCCCCTTGAACAGTGACGTGTCCACCGCCGGTGCTCGAACTTCGCAGGAGGATACCGAAACCCTCCTTCTATTCCGTAACCTGTTCGCCTTCCTATTGGGTCAGTCCCTGATTGCGACCCCTCGGTCGCCGTCTCTTTTCTCCATATTTATGGATGTTGCGACATTGTTGTCCCGGTTTGAATTTTCCAACTTCGACGGAAGCAACTTTGGCGAGACTGCAACCACTAGCTTCAGCAACTACTGCGAAGAACTCCGGCTGGCAGATGTGCGCAAGAGCCGCGAGAAAACGATTGAAGCTATCGTTTTGGGAGAACGCCTGCGCTTCTTTCCTCTCTACCTGGAGGGTTTCGTGCATGGAGTCGGCAAGCTGGACGAACTGAAGCAGCTGAGAAGCCCCAAGTACGGTCTTATCAGCCCGGTGACGCAAAAGCGACTGGAACGAGGATTCATTGACCTGGACACCCGTCTCCGCGTCCTGTACAGCAAGCTTGACGATTTTGATTTCCCCTCGGTGTTCTCCGGTATCGCAAACTCGGCCACCTCCGCTGAAAGTAAGGTGATCCGATTCAAGTCCTGGAAAATTGCTTTCATGGAATTCCGGCGGTTCACCATGCAGTACTACCGCCAGAAGTACGGCTCATGGCCCCCCAAGGCAAGGTCCAAGAAGAATCAGTTTGAAGAGAGCGGCCTCAACCGTCAGGTCGTTAACGATCTGTACAACGATTTTGCCAACCTGTATGATATGATGGTAGATCGGAATGCATTGACCACTCGGACGACAGACATGGCCGCGGACTCATTAGAGGTCTCGGACTCGGATGGAATGATGACCCACGCCCTTCGCCAAATCATGAGCGAGTATGATCGAAGCACACCTCCGGTTCAGCCCCCGATTCCCTTCGATGTTCCGCAATATCCCTCGCTCCAGGCGTTGGAGCGCAAGCCGATGGATGCCAAGAAGGAGGCGAAGAAGAAGTCCAAGAAGCTCAAGGACGCGGACATCAACGCCGTGCTCATGGACTCTTACACACGCGAGAGCCTGCAGCCCACGCCGTTCATTGAGGCATTCATGCAATTTGAGCGACGATGCGCGCACGGCAAGAACGTCAATGACATGATCGACCTTCGATGCGGCCAGTGGATCTTCCTCTACTGTGTCATCCAGTCGCTGCCGCTTGTCGTCGTCGATGTCCCGGACATTAGGTACGTTGATGGCGTGGAGTACTTCCTCTGCATTGCCCCTCGTGGTGGTGCCCCCTGGATCAACAACGACAGCAAAGCTGCGCGCAGTTGGTTTGGTGTGGCTGGCGGAGCCGGTGTTGTCAGCCTGCCGTCTGATGTAGTCATCAACGGCGTGGAAGGTATCTACCGCCGGAGTCACTGCTGGCAGGTTGCGGAACAGTGGGCGGAGAAGGATGCCATTCTGGCGCCCCCGACGATTGATGATCCTTACGACAACGAGTCGTCGCTCTCCTCGCCCTACCAGGCCCAACAGTCGTCGGCGGGTTCGTCATCTGAGCAGCAGCAGCAACAACTACAACAGCTGCAGCAGCAACAGCAACAGCTGCAGCCAGGGCAACCGACTCCCCTCATGAGCCCCAGCGGTCTCACACCGCCGCCTGCCATCCCCCGGCTCAATTCACCTGCCATCAACCGGAGAGCTGAACACCGCACCTCGATCTACCCTGGTCTGGAGGCCCTGCCGCTACCCGCCGGCGTGGCGCCAATGGATCCCCCGGCCCGGCCCGTCAGCCGATTCAACCCCAACATGAGTTTCGACGACATCTTGAGGCAGGTGCCCAACCAGCAGAAGAAGAAATAAAAGTGCTGCATCTTAGTGTGTGTATAATGTCCGACAGGACGCTTATGTCTGATCTTCTTCATCCTTTGCATTACTACCATTGTCGTTTCAGCTCTTGTGTCCTACCGTCCTCCACTTTCCTTTCCTACTGTTTCTATTTTCAGATTTCCTATCTCTCGTAATGGGCGCGCACAAGTCACTTTGAACCAAAAGGCTGGAACGGCGTAAATGAGCATCTATTTGAATTTTTCCTTTTTATTTTCGGGTCGGAAGCACCGTCAAGAAGCCACCGCATGTGTCATTAGCCGCCAAGCATGTATTTGGGCAGATGGCATTGGAACCATGACTTTTTGAATATCTTCCTCTTTCCCCCCTCGATACTCCCACACTCCTTGACCTGACATCGTCGCTCCCTCGCATGACTTGGCTTGACTGCCATCTTTTTGTCCTGTGCTTGTGAATCTCGCTCGTGACCGACGGGCTGACCGCCCGATTTGGTGTTATTTACTATTATAAGACGGATAGAGATAATAGGTCCTGTGGGACTGGTAATATAATATACCTCTTGGGATCGACCATGGTTCGTACATCAATATGTAGATCGCCTGTAGTCCTGTCTAGCGTGGATCTATTGCTTGATACAGGGGATCTATTTTTACATCAGTAAATGTTTCTTTAAGGGGTATATGAATGAATTTACCCTCCATCCACACTGCCAACCTTAGAGAAAGCTTTTTTCTTCTAACTTGGGCGTTATTAAGAACTCTTCGCCACCTATAATAGTGGTTGAGGTATTTAGATTATATATTTCATCAGACCCCCAAGTGATGGTGCTCTGCTCGTCCGCTGACAATATATAATGGTCGACTAACTGATAATATACTAATGTGAAGAAGCAATATAAAAAAGAAAACTTATTTGAAAATTACTTCCAAGTACACACATACTATATATGTCCAATTTTTTTCGGTCAGTTATCGATATTCAGGAAGTAATATAGAGTGTTATGCATCCTAGAATAATGATACTAGTATTAGACGATCTCCCGATTTCCTAGTTCAGTATATCCAGATGAATTTTGAAACCAATGTCTCCTGGCGTGTATAGATAAAATGATTCCCAATAGGGTATGGATGGATAGAGGGAGGGTTTTAATTTGGACTAGCGGCGGGGATAAGGGGGAACTTTTTCCGATTGTCCACAACCCTAATAATACCTCCCGTTCCGATTCAAAACCCATCCATATCTTTCGCGAACATAACAAAACCATAAAGTACAGATTCACAACTACCGAAATCTCGAAATTGATGCGTTTGGCCATCTACTTATTTGGTATCCCATCTCCTTCCCCCTGATCTACCCCTATGGTGGTTGCGTGGCACTGCAAGAACCTCCTTAAGGGGGTATTGTTTGGCTATTGTAGCAAGAGTTAATAGTATAGCAGTAATCATTTATCAGGATGATAATTATATACTGTTGAGAACCTGGTATATTCTAGCGGGGCCAGATGGTCCTCTTCCAGAGACATTACCTTGATCCCTACTGCCGCCACGGACACCTACACGACGACGATCTTGGTTATTTTTACTTTGACCTCGTGTCTCTCCTTGCTTTGACGCGTGGAACAAGCCAGCTATACTTTGCTGGAACTTGCCCGAAATACTCAGTCTTTCTCACAAACGATATTTCTCAGCCTCCCGATGAACTCCAATGCTGCGAAGATATTGATATCCTCCTGACATAGACTAGAGGAGGGAGGATAAGCGGGGGCATGGACTGCTATACTACTCTGTGATGACTTAAGGTTCATATGAGGTTGATTGCTCAGAATTACATATCTGCAACATTCTTGGGCCTGATAATGCACAATGAACTCACAGCAAGGGGTGGGAGTGGGCCTGGTCCCTACTAGTACTCCCGTGGTAGCATTTCAATGACACGCGCGGCAAACGAGTGCAGCGGACCATATGACGTGGCTTCATCCCTTCGGTTCATTATGATCAACTTGGTGATAAGTAGGTATGTACACAGATAGCAGACTCAACCAGTGAGACTGCCAAACTGTGTCGTCTTCTTACCTGTGCTACTAGAAAAGATCTCGTACTTTCTGTAATAAAGTTCACGTAGAATAACTTGTTTCTGAAATCAAATACCCAGAAGAATTATGTTATTTCCCTCCTTGTCTATGATAAGTATGTGTTACATAGTAGCCTAGGGGGGTTTATTTGGAGAGTTTCAATACCAGAAGACACCCGTTCTCAATAGTTAGTAAGAGTTACGTTAGATAGTTTATAAAGGTTTGTCACGTAGTATATTAGTTTTACCAAGGTTTTCTCAGGTTATAAGAAGGTTGCGCTAAATTTAACAGATATTATAATATAGTACTGATACTAGAGTATTATAATTAATTATTATTAGTAATTATTATTAATAATAATCTACTATAAAACTTTTTATAATACTACTAAATATACTATATATAATAGAGTTTAGAATAGTTAGTCTATAATATAAACTCTGAATTCTACTGATTTTAGTATTATTATAAAATAAAGTGAAGATTATTCTATAATTTATAATAATAGATTAGAAATAATATCTAAAAATAATAAAATAAAAAAACTTAGATTTAGTATAGTTATATAAAATTAATATCTTATTTATATTATAAAAGCTGTATACTTTAACTTAATAAATATTTAAAATTATTATCTATATCTACTATAAATATATAGCTAATATTATTAGATAAATCTAGAAGAATCTAATTAAAAGAATATAAATAATAAGAAAAAAATAAAATATTATTATAGTCTAATTTTTACAGTAGTTATACTAAAAGAAATAGAAATCTATTTTACTAAAAATAATATTAAATACTATAGTATAACAGTACTAAACCTGATATATACTAAATAAAATTTCCAGTATTAAGTATTTTTAAATATCTGGATAAGTAATTAATAAAGATATATATAAAAAGCTTTTATAGATTTTTTAAAAGTAAGAAAATATATACTCTGATAATAATTTTATTTAAAAATAAAATAAAAGATATAATAAATTATACTGAGCTGGAATAGTTATAATATATTTATTCTAATATATTATAGAGAGTATAGAAAGTAGCTGCTATTCTGAAAAAGAAAGATTTAAAAAAAATAACTGTATATTTATTAAAGATTAATATATATTATACTTATCAGTAAGAATATAAAACTAAATAAGTTATAAATATAATTAATATAGCTGTTAAATAATCTGGAGATAATCTAAGTATATATTATTCTATATATCTGCTAGACTAAGTTGTAGAGTTTACTGCAACTGGTCCAGTTAAAAAAGATATATTATAAGTTAAGATAGGGATACACGGTCTATCCAAGCCTTGAATATACTTTTAAAAATATTAGTTAAAGATAAAGAATAAGATAAGAAGATAGTAAACCTATACTTAAACTCTCTATATAAAATATTACAGTTTATTAATAATCTATACTTAGTAGTAAATAGATTAAAATAAAACCCTGTATAAATAATTAAAGCGGTAAGATATCTAATCTATTTATTATTTTAGATATCTGGTAGCTTATTTATAACAGCTTTAGTATAGACTAATAAACTATAAATAAGATATACAGACTTTTATAGCAGAATATTTTCAGTTATTAATTAGATATATTTAATACTATTATTATTAGATACTGAAATACTCGGCGGCTATATATTATCTGTTGCTTAAGATCTAGTACTGGAGTATAAAAGCTAGTTAAAATAGCAGTAGTTACTGCTGTAATAGCTGCATATATATAAACAAGCTAAGATAATCCTGATCAGAGCTTGATATTTAGAAAAAGAGATAGTATTATTATCTCTATATACTGAAAATATTTAATATAAAACTAAGATAAATCAGTACAGTATTAAAGAATAATAGATAGAAGAATCAGCATCCGATCAAGTTCTAATATTATTTATATTTTTAAGTATTTTAAACTCAGTTACTGTAGCTAGTATATAGATTAAACTATTTTCTATAATATAATAAAATATTTATTAATTCTAGTAGGTATAAGAATATACTGGATATACTCTTATAAATATAATCTAATACTTTTTTAATCTGAGTATAGAATATTATATAGTTAATCTAGAATAAGATCTAAAATTAGTATAAAAATCTTAACTAGTAATCAGTAGAGCTGTATATCTTTTATTATAAAGTATTATTTCTGCTTCTTAGATATTATATAATAAGTATTCTACTCTTAAAAAGCCTGTATTTAAAAATAATAGTAACTATAAAAAATTATATTATAGTTAGAAAGATATTTCTTATACTAAGGATAATAATATATTCAGTATCCTAAGTTAGTACTGTAGCTAAGAATACTACTGTTTTTAACTTACTAAGATATATCTCTAGTTAATACTATAATAGAGAGAATAATAATAGTAGAACTATTATTAAGATAACTATAAAAGTCTTTTACAGTAGATTTAAAATCAGATTTAAAAGAGACTATAATATTATAGAAATCTGCTCTATAAAGATCTAGAGTAAAGATAAAAAAATTAACTAATTAATAGTATTCTCAGTATAAAAATACAGATAGAATAAAATAAAAATCTTTAAGTACTTTATATATATTCTGATATATACTAAAATTATTAATAAAAAGTAGTAAAGAGATAGACTGGATATACAGCTGATATAAGAGCTATATAAAATAGTTCTGACTAAAAAACTGAAGCTTAAGCTCTGCTTGAAGTAGATATATCTAAATATATAATTAAATCTTTTAAAACCTGAGATTAATAATAAAATAAATAACAGTATTATCTAGCTGGTTAGAAAATATATAAGAAATCTATAGATTAATATAATATAAGATAGAAATTATTAGAATCTTAAATAGTAATTTCTTAACTAAGAAAAATCTGCTTAGAAGTTTAGAGTCTGGTAAAATAAATTAGTATATAGTTTAGTCCTGTAATTTAATCAGCTGGCAGTTTTTAATTATTAGTTAAAAAAATAAAACAACTTAGTCTTTTATAGAGGATAATAAATATAAATTATATCTTATAAATACTATTCTGCTATATTAAGTTTAAAGATTATATTTCTATTTTTATAAAGTAAATTTAATAATATTACTTAGTAGAAATAATTCTTTAATTAATAAGATAGTATACTGACCAGAGATAATAAGTAATAATAAATCTTATATATAGAAGTACTAAAGCTTAACAGGATTATCAGAATATTCTATTAATTTAAAATATATTTTCTTTCTTTCTAGTTCTAAAAACAGAATAAAATAATAAAATTCTAGTAAACTGAATATATACTGAGTAGCTGTTTCTTTAACTGGGTTTTTTTTATATATTAATAAAACTGATATCTGTATTTTTAGATTAACTTAGACTTTATACTCTATTATTAATAATAGTAGTAGAAATTTCTTAATATAATCTTTAAGTATATTAAGTATTTTAGAAATATTCTGGATCTTTTTAAAAGTATCTGCAGTATAAAGGACCTCCTATAAAGTTATATAATTATTCCGTGAGATTTCTGCAGTAAAGGTCCAGAGATTAAGTACTATAATAAACTTTAATAGTATATATTCTATAGGATTAAATATATATTAGAAATAATCTGTAAAAGACTTTTATAAGAGATTCTAACTTTATTTAGATTCAGAAGAAAATATTAGAAAAAAAAAAAGAGATTAATAGATATATACCGGATATTAAGTATCAGATTCTAGAATATCAGTAGAAAATTCCGGATTATTTTCAGTATTATTAGGAAGGAAGGTATTAAGAGAGATTTAGTCTTTAGAGATTTTATTACTATCTAATACCAGAGTTAGTAAATAGTCTCAACAAGCTTAGATATAGATAAAACAGATTTTTATTTAATAGAATAGAAAAAGGACTCTATTTAATTTTATAGAACCCAGATTTCTGAGGATATAGTATAATAGTAAGTAAAAATTATAATTACTGATAACATAGTGGCTTGATAGCCTTAGTTGTAAGAGGTTGCAGTTCATTATAAAATGGTTACTACTAGTTCCCGCTTGTAGATTACTAATAAATATTAGTTAGTAAGTTCTGAATAATAATATAAAGTTTTAATCTAATTTTAAAACTATATTAAAGTAAATAACTATTATATCTTTCTTCTTAAAAAGTTAAGATATCTTTTAAAGCTTGTTCTCTAATAATCTAATACTGTAAGAAGCTTATTTCTCTACTTTTATTTTTTATTCTTTAAACTAAAGTAAAACTATAAGTTTATATTTACTTTACTTTATATATATTAATAATAAAAATATTTAAATTATATAATTCTCTTTTTACTGATATTTTTTTTTATTCTTATTTTTTTTTTTATATTTTTTCTCTTTATATAGTTTTTTTAATTTATTTTTTTTTTTTTATTTTATCTTTTCTTTTTATCTCTTTATTTTTTTATTTTTTTACCTCTTTATCTTTTCTCTATTTATTTTTTTTAACTTTTTCTCTATAATCTCTCCTCTATAACTAATTATCTATAACTTTTTTTATTTTTTTTATTTTTATTTATCTTATTTATCTTATTTATTATATTTTTAAATTCTTATAATCAGACTGTTAGCTTAAGTATATTATAGTATAACAGATAATTAGATATCTTTATTATAAATAGCTGTTAATACTCAGTAGAATAATAATAATTTTATAAATAATTTAATTAACTGGAGTTCTGGTAAGCTGAAATTTTTTTACAGATAAATTAAACTGATCTGTTTTTATTATATAGATACTGAAACTTTTTAAATACTAAATATAAAAGTAAATATAAAATAAATAGAAATATCTGAGTTAAAAGCTGAAGTTTTATTTAAAATAAAGAAAATCTTTATAAAAAAAGAGTTAATAGAACAGCTGTATATTCTAAATAAAAAAAAATAGATAAAGTAGCTTCAGTCTGATATAGTTAAGTCTTTTTAGATTAAGTTATAGAATAAATATATTAAATATATAAACTAGATTAAAAAGAGTCTAGATTTAGCTGCTGTTCAGAAACAGATAATTAGAAATAAAATATAAAATCTGGCTAAATATATTAAAAAAAATCTACAGAAATATAACTGGAAAATAAAAAATTATCTAGTAATATTTATACTGCAGGTAAAATTAGTAAATCTGAACTAGAGTAATAGGATATTTTACCAGTACAGATTTATTAAAAACTAGATAGATAATATAATATAAGTACTTAAAAATATTATCAGCAGCCTGTATATACCTATATAGATTTAGAAAAAAAATAAAGATATAATAATCTTTAGAATAAAATTAGATAATAAATTCTTAATCTAATTATAAAAGACTTTTACAGATAGATATATATACTAATAAAAAATAGATAAGAGAAAAAAAAAAAAGAAGAAATATCAGACTAAAAAAAAAACTATACTAAAAAAAAATAATAATCAGTCTAAGTTTTAATCTAATATTAAGAAGACTAGTAACAGTAAGACAGATATTAATAAATTATTAGAAGAAAAGAAATTAATCCAGCTAGATTCAGATTTAGCTGGGGATAAGAGCCAGTCCTAGATAGATAAGTTAATTAGTAAGTAAAAAAAAATAATTTTTAAGTAAGAAAGTATTATTTATAATATTAAGAATTCTTTCTAGCAGTTTATACTAATTATAGTAATCTTATAAATAGTAAAACTAAAAATAATTAAGAAGACTGAGACTATAATTCTAAATAAAATAATAAAAATAACAGAAATAATAAAAATAATAAAAATAATAGAAGTCTCTGAAAAAATATTAATATTAGTACTAGTAATCTTTTTAAAATATTAAAAAAAAAATATTCTGAATATTAAAATAATTATTTTCTATAATTTCTTTAATATAGAATTCTACAGTTAGATAGAAAACTTTAAATAGGATTATAAGATTAGCAGTAATAATAGTAAACTAATTATACTAATTCTGGAGTATTTTAAAAAATTTAAAGAATAGAACTGATAGCTAGATACTGTTAAATTTTAATTTAAGAATTATACTGAAATATATAAAAATCTAGAGATTAAAAATAAGAATAAACTATATATACTGGAGATAGTAAAAAATATATTAATAAAGTTTTAGTAATTAGTTACTGTTAATTAATTTATATAAATTTAAAACCGGGGATTAACTACCGGAGCAGTTCTGGCTGATAATATTAGTTTAAATAAAATATAAAAGATAGTTATATTTATTCTTTATATAAATCAGTATTAATTTTTTAGTAAAAAACTTTTATAACTGATATAATATAGATAATTAATAGCTTTAAAAAGAAATATAAAACAGCTATTAATTAGAATAAGAATAACTATCTAAAAATAAGATTTATTTTTATAGTTATATCTCTATACCTGATTAAATAATAGAGTAAAGAGATATAAACTATTATATTATATCTTAATATCCAGATATATTATAATAATAGATAATATTAAATCAGAATAATAGTATTTATTTAAAAATAATTATTAAAAAACTATAATTATTTCTCAGAGTATCTAAAGAATACTGATACTATTATTATTACCAGTTATTATATCTTAGAGAGTTGTTATAATCTACAGGCAGTTAAGATCTGGTATATAAAAAAAAACAGGTTTTTTAATACTAAGATAAAAATAATACTAACAGACTTCCTCTAATCTTTTAAAGATATATTTAAACTGGCTGTATTTAATAAAGTATATTATCTTTATAATAATTTCTTTAGGCAGACTTTAGTATATATATAGTTTAAAGCTAGATTTAATTTATTATTATCTATAATACTATTTTTTAACAGTATTAGAGATTTTTTTAATTATATTAAACTGCTGCTACTAGTATATAGCTGAAATATAGTATATAATAATAATATCTCTACTTTACTTACTGTAAAACTAGAAAATTCTGAAGAATAATATCTATATAGTTAAGAATTTATTAATAATTATATTTTTAAAAAAGAAATCAGTAATATAAAATATACTGTCTGTCTTCGGGCTGTTATAATATATTTTATAATTAGATATATAAAAGTCTCGGAGATTCTATTCAGAAGTAGATATAAGATTAGAACTAATATTTCTTTATTAATTAAAAAAATTAAGAAATCTGAATTTATTCTTATTAAATATAATATTTACAGAAATATTAAACTTACTTATTATAGATATTTATTTATTAAAGATAAGAATTACCCGGAGAGATATAGATAGAATATAAAAAAATTATATATTTTAATTATAGTATTTTTATAACTAGGATTTATTTATATTTAAAAAAGTCTAAAAAAAACTTATTTAGTAAATATATTATAAGCAGTTAAATAAGATATCTGGATATCTAAGATAAAGCAGTCTCTGGATATTAAGACTTACTTTACTAATAATTCTGATATAAAAGTTTTTTATATATAATCTTATAGTACTACTAGTATTAGATATAATATTAAAATCAAGATTAGTAATAAAGATATAATAATTCTAACTTAAAGATTAGAATTTCTAGTACTAGAATTATTAAAAATTAGAAGATTACTACAGCTGTTATAAAAGTAAGTAATTATTAAAAATAAAAAAATATTAATTTTTATTTACTTTTCTAGAGAAGAAATTTATCTCTATATTATTTTAAAAGAGACTGGATTTAATACTGAAGTTCTATATTCTAAGTTTACTTTATCTGAATATAATAATATTATAAAAAGATTTATTAAAAATCAGAATATATATAAAGTTTTTATTATAAATTATTTTATAAACTTATTAGAACTGAATCTGTAAACTATATATTATAATATCTACCTCTTTTCTCTATTAATCTTAAGAATTATTTTTAAGTAAGTAATCAGCTGTCTGGTATATATTAGATAAATCTATACTGTATATATCTATAAATACCGGATTTCTGGTATTTTTAATATATATCTTACTGATTATAATATACAGAAAGTAATACCAGATTTTATAATTATAATATATACTGGTTTAATATCTGTTTTAAAAAATAATAGATTTTTAGTAGAAGATTAGATTATTTATAATAGAAATATAGTATTTTTACAGCCAGAAGAGACAGTATAGAAAAATAATATTATTAATATAGATAAAATAATAAAATAGATTTTATAGAATTTAAACAGTAGTCTCTAACTTAGAGTTAGAGATTAGATCAGATCTGATTCTATAATTTACAGTTATATATATTTATTTAAATAGAATAATTTACTAAGTATTTAATAAATCTCTAGTAATATATAGAAAAGATTTTTATAGATATCTTCTATAATAAATATTAAGAAATATATAAAAAGAAAAATTATATTACTAAATTAATAAAAATTATATAATTTTTAAATTAATAAAAATTATATATCTATTAATCTTCTGATAGTTTTATTAAAAATTCTGCTATATACTATTAATTTTTCTTAATTTTTTTCTTAATAAAGTCCTGCAGCATAATTTTATAAATAGATTTATATCCAGATCAGTCTGGTAAAATAAAAGACTACCAGATATTAATATAAGAAATATAAGATATTAAGAATTTCTAATTTAATAAATATTAATTCTAATAAAAACAGACTTATAAACTAATTAAATAATATTATTCTTTATTAATATAAGTAAACTGATTAGTAATAATAATAATAAATTTATACTACAGATAAAAAGAGATACTATCTGATTTTTAAATATTATAATAAACTAAAAATTAAAAAAAGTTAGAAGTAAAAAGTAGAAATATAGTTAATTAATTATATAATAAAAAGAAAAAAGAAAAATAATTTTTTTATCTAGTATTATATATAATTTATATAACTATAGTCTTTCTTTAATTAACTATTTTTAATTAAACTATTTTAGAGACTAAATTAGTTATTACTGCTAAAAGCTTGAAGCTATAATTTAGTATAGAATCTAATTTAGTATATATTATCTTTTTTTAAATCAGAGTATCTATCTAGTTAGAGTAGATTATTAATTATATCTTTATTTTCTAGTCAGCTACTACTACTATTATTACTATTTTTTATTAGTTAATAAGTACTGTTAGATATAATTAAGAATAACTTAGAAGCTTGACAGTTATAGTATTATATAAATAGATTAGATATAATAAAAATAAAAATATTTTAATAAAATAGACTAAAATAAGTTTTATCTGATATAGAAATATTTAATAAATTATAGTAATATACTTAATAATAATTTATATTCTATTTTAATAACTAAAAAGTTGTCTGGCTAGTAGAGCAGATCTTTCTAGAAATAAACTAGAATAATTACTACTTTAAGACTATTATATCTTATATTTATAATTTTTATAAGTAGTAGAAAAACCGGACTTTTAAATTTATTTTAAAAAGATTTAATAACTGGATAATAATACTTTCTATAAAAAAAAGAAATTAAGTTAAAAATTATATAAACTATATTACTATTTTTCAGATAGCTGAAATACAGTTTAATTTTATTTAAATTTTTAAAGTTTTTTCTTAGATATAATCAGTAATCTTAATTAATAATTATACAGTACTGGATTAAAAGTAGTTAAAATATAAAAATTCTCTATAAAGACTTTTATAAAAGATATTAATATTTTAGATATTATTTTCTAAATAATAACAGTTTCCTATCTTTATAATATATATAAATAAAGCTAAAAAAAGTCTAGTAAACTAATCTTAAGTTTAAATAAATATAGTCAGAGCTATATTATTCAGATATTTAATATATTTTATATATTAGACCGGTTTAAATATCTGATAGTAAATAACTTTTTACTACAGACAGTACTATTAGTATAGATTTAAAATATACAGATTAAGCTTAATATAAATAATATTATAAAAAGGGACCTATTATTAATATATTAAAAAAAAAAAAGATTTTTAAATAATTTAGATAATAAAAGATATATAAATATAATAGAGAGTAAAAGTAAAAAGAAAAATAAGAAAAAAAATAAGAATAAAAATAAAAATAAGAATAAAGATAATAATAAAAATAAATAGATTTAATTATACTGTAATTAAAGTATTATATAAAGAATTAGTTATTTCTTTTTTTTTATATTATTATAATTTTTTTATAATATATTATTCTGTAGTTATTAATATATAAGATTTAGATTTTAATAATAATATAATAAAATAATAAATTAATTCTATATTTAAGTTTTCCAGCTGAAGTTTAAATAATATAAATTTTAAAGTACTACTAAATAATAGCAGTACTAAAAATTCTGTAGAAGAAATTATAGTAAAAATATATATCTAAATTAGCTATATCTCTAATTTTTAATACTGATTAGATTAAATACTTATTACTTATTAATATTTATTATTATTAAAATATATATAAGTCTCTAGATTAGACTGTATATAAGTTAGTTACCAGTATAAAATATAGAATTACTTTTAAAGTACTTTTTAAATATATAATTTACAGCTTTTAATACAGTTATTTTAGATATATTATTATAATTATACAGAGTTCTATATAGAGTTCTATCTATACAGAGTTTTATCTATATAAAGTTTTATCTATACAGAGTTTTTATAATTTTTTATTTTAATTATTAGTAATTATAACTTTTACTTATTATTATATTATATTCTTAGAAATCTAGATTCTATAAAATTAAATAGAATTTTTTTTTTATTTTATTAAATAAAAATCTGTTTTATCTATATCTAAGCTTATTAAAACTATTTATTAATTCTAATATTAAATAGTAATAAAATTTCTGAGAACTAAATTTTTTTTAATATTTTTTTTTTAATAATATTAAAAATAATCCGGAATTTTCTACTGATATTCCAGAATCTGATATTTAATATCTAGTATATATTTATTAATCTCTTTTTTTTTTCTAATATTTTTTTCTGAATCTAAATAAGATTAGAATCTCTTATAAAAGTTTTTTATAGATTATTTCTAATATATATTTAATTCTATAGAATATATATTATTAAAATTTATTATAGTATTTAGTTTCTAGATTTTTACTATAAAAATCTTATAAAATAACTATATAATTTTATAGAAGATCTTTTATACTACAGATATTTTTAAAAAAATCTAGAATATTTTTAAAATACTTAATATATTTAAAGATTATATTAAGAAATTTCTATTATTATTATTAATAATAGAATATAAAGTTTAAATTAATTTAAAAATATAGATATCAGTTTTATTAATATATAAAAAAAATCTAGTTAAAAAAATAATTATTTAGTATATATTTAGTTTATCAGAGCTTTATTATTTTATTCTATTTTTAAAACTAAAAAAAAAAAAAATATATTTTAAATTAGTAGAATATTTTAATAATTTTATTAAGCTTTAGTACTTCTGTATATAGGATTTATTATTATTTATTATCTCTAGTTAGTATACTATCTTATTAATTAAAAAATTATTTCTATTAAATAATATTATTAAATTTATTCTATAGAAATAAGAATATAATTTTTAAATTTAATATAATAAAATAGTATTTATAAAATATAATTTATATTTATTATTCTTTATAAAAGATTAAATTATTCTATCTCTCTAACTAGTGATTAAGAACTGCCAGCTAATTAAATTACAGGATTAAACTATATATTAATTTATTTTACTAAACTCTAAACTTCTAAATAGATTTTTTTTAGTTAAAAAATTACTATTTAAGATTTTAATAATTTTTATTTTATATTATATTAATCTATAGATTTCTTATATATTTTCTAACCAGTTAGATAATACTGTTATTTATTTTATTATTAATCTCAGGTTTTAAAAGATCTAGTTATATATTTAGATATATCTACTTCAAGCAGAGCTTAAGTTTTAGTTTTTTAGTCAGAACTATTTTATATAGCTTTTATATTAGCTATATATCCAGTCTATCTTTTTATTACTTTTTATTAATAATTTTAATATATATTAGAATATATATAAAGTACTTAAGAACTTTTATTTTATTTTATCTGTATTTTTATATTAAAAATACTATTAATTAACTAATTTTTTTATTTTTATTCTGGATTTTTATAAAGCAGACTTTTATAATATTATAATCTTTTTTAAATCTGATTTTAAATCTACTGTAAAAGACTTTTACAGTTATTTTAATAGTAGTTCTACTATTATTATTTCTTCTATTATAGTATTAACTGGAGATATATCTCAGTAAGCTAAAAATAATAGTATTCTTAGCTATAGTACTAATTTAGAATACTGAATATATTATTATTCTTAATATAAGAAATATCTTTCTAACTATAATATAATTTTTTATAATTATTATTATTTTTAAATACAAGCTTTTTAAGAGTAGGATACTTACTATATAATATCTAAAGAGTAGAAACAGTACTTTATAATAAAAAATATACAGTCCTACTAATTATCAGTTAAGATTCTTATACTAATTTTAGATCTTATTCTAGATTAATTATATAATATTCTATATTCAGATTAAAAAGATATTAGATTATATCTATAAGAGTATATCCAGTATATTCTTATACTTACTAGGATTAATAAATATTTTATTATATTATAGAAAATAGTTTAATTTATATACTAGCTACAGTAACTGAGTCTAAAATATTTAAAAATATAAATAATATTAGAATTTAGTTAGATACTGATTTTTCTATTTATTATTTTTTAATACTATATTAATTTATCTTAATTCTATACTAAATATCTTCAGTATATAAAGATAATAATATTATTTTTTTTTCTAAATATCAAGCTCTGATCAGAATTATTTTAGCTTATTTATATATATACAGCTATTACAGCAGTAACTATTACTATTTTAACTAATTTTTATACTCCAGTACTGGATCTTAAGTAACAGATAATATATAACCGCCGAGTATTTTAATATCTAATAGCAACAGTATTAAATATATCTAATTAATAACTAAAAATATTCTGCTGTAAGAGTCTATATATCTTATTTATAATTTATTAATCTATATTAAAGCTGTTATAAACAAGCTACCAGATATTTAAGATAATAAATAAATTAAATATCTTACTATTCTAATTATTTATACAGAATTTTATTTTAATCTATTTACTACTAAATATAAACTATTAATAAACTATAATATCTTATATAGAGAGTTTAAATATAGGTTTACTATCTTCTTATCTTATTCTTTATCTTTAATTAATATTTTTAAAAGTATATTCAAAACTTGGATAAACTATATATCTCTATCTTAACTTATAATATATCTTTTTTAATTGGACCAGTTGCAGTAAACTTTATAATTTAGTCTAGTAAATATATAAAATAATATATATTCAGATTATCTTTAGATTATTTAACAGCTATATCAGTTATATCTATAATTTATTTAATCTTATATTTTTACTGATAAATATAATATATATTAATTCTTAATAAATATACAGCTATCTTCTTTAAATCTTTCTTTTTTAGAATAGTAGCTACTCTCTATACTTTTTATAATATATTAGAATAAATATATTATAACTATTCCAGCTCAGTATAATTTATTATATCTTTTATTTTATTCTTAAATAAAATTATTATCAGAATATATATTTTCTTACTCTTAAAGAGTCTGTAAAAGTCTTTTATATATATCTTTATTAATCACTTATCTAGATATTTAAAAATATTTAATACTAGAAATTTTATTCAGTATATATCAGGTTTAGCACTGCTATATTATAGTATTTAATATTATTTTTAGTAAAATAGATTTCTATTTTTTTTAGTATAACTACTATAAAAATTAGACTATAATAATACTTTATTTTTTTCTTATTATTTATATTCTTCTGATTAGATTCTTCTAGATTTATCTAATAATATTAGCTATATATTTATAGTAGATATAGATAGTAGTTTTAAATATTTATTAAATTAAAATATACAGCTTTTATAATATAGATAAGATATTAATTTTATATAATTATACTAAATCTAAGTTTTTCTATCTTATTATTCTTAGATACTATTTCTAACCTATTATTATAAGTTACAGAATAATCTTAACTTTATTCTATAATAGTACTAAAATCAGTAGAATTCAGAGTTTATATTATAGACTAACTATTCCAAACTCTGCTATATATAGTATATTTAGTAGTATTATAAAGAGTTTTATAGTAGATTACTATTAATAATAATTACTAATAATAATTAATTATAATACTCTAGTATTAGTACTATATTATAATATCTGTTAAACTTAGCGCAATCTTCTTATAATCTGAGAAAACTTTAGTAAAACTAATATACTATATAATAAATCTTTATAAACTATCTAATATAACTCTTACTAACTATTAAGAACAGGTGTCTTCTGGTATTAAAACTCTCTAAATAAACCTTTCTAGGCTACTATGTATTAGCAGTATATATAGTATATATACTTAATATCTATATTCTATACTGAGATAGAAAAGATATTAGTTATTCTCTGAACTATTTTAAATAATAAATCTATTTTAATATATTGAATATTAATAAAAGTCTTAGCTTGAGTATATGTACAGTATAGGATTAGAAAATAATTAGTATTATTAAGAAAATAAACTTCTCTGATCTACTGTTCATTACTATTCTGTAACTGATTAAAAGAATACTCTCTTTGTATGCCTAGCATATATTATAAATATATTAAGGATATACTATGATTATTTTATCTTACCTTGTAGGTTTGTTCCAAGCGGGTAGGTAAGTAATCTAGCACCCTGCTCTTAAAAAGCCTGCATCTGAAGATGATAGCGACTATAAAAAATCATATTATAGTTAGAAAGATGCCTCTTATACTGAGGATAATAATATATTCAGCATCCTAAGTTAACACTATAACTAAGAATACTACTGTTTTTAGCTTGCTGAAGTATATCTCCAGTTAATACTATAATAAAGAGAATAATAATAGTAGAACTACTATTAAGATAATTATAAAAGCCTTTTACAGTAGACTCAAGATCAGACTTAAAAAAGACTATAATATTATAGAAATCTGCTTTATAAAAACCTAGAGTAAGAATAAAAAAGTTAGCTGGTTAATAGTATTCTTAGTATAAAAGTACAGATAGAGTAAGATAAAAGCTCTTAAATATTTTATATATATTCTGATATATATTAAAATTATTAATAAAAAATAGTAAAAAAATAGACTAGATATACAGCTGATATAAGAGCTATATAAAGTAGTCCTGACTAAAAGACTGAAGCTCAAGCTCTACTCGAAGTAGATATATCTAAGTATATAACTGGATCTTTTAAAACCTGAAGTTAATAATAAAATAAATAATAGTATTATCTAGCTGGTTAGAAGATATATAAAAAATCTGTAGATTAATATAATATAAGATAAAAATTATTAGAATCTTAAGTAATAATTCCTTAACTAAAAAAAATCTGCTTGAAAATTTAGAGTCTGGTAAAGTAAATTAGTATATAGTTTAATCCTGTAATTTAATCAGCTGGCAGTCCTTAATTACTAGTTAAAAAGATAGAATAATTTAGTCTTTTATAGAGGATAATAAATATAAATTATACTCTATAAATATTATTTTACTATATTAAATTTAAAAATTATATTTTTATTTTTATAAAATAAATTTAATAATATTATTTAATAAAAATAATTTTTTAATTAATAAGATAGTATACTAACCAGAGATAGTAAGTAATAATAAATTTTATATACAGGAGTACTAAAGTTTAACAGAATTATTAGAATATTCTATTAATCTAAAATATATTTTTTTTTTTTCTAATTCTGAGAACAGAATAGAATAATAGAGCTCTAGTAAGCTGAATATATATTAAATAGTTATTTTTTTAACTAGATTTTCTTTATATATTAATAAAACTGATATTTATATTTTTAGATTAATTTAGATTTTATACTCTATTATTAATAATAGTAGTAGAAATTTCTTAATATAATCTTTAAATATATTAAATATTTTAGAAATATTCTAAATTTTTTTAAAGATATCTACAGTATAAAAGACTTTTTATAAAATTATATAGTTATTCTGTAAGATTTCTATAGTAAAAATCTAGAGATTAAGTACTATAATAAACTTTAATAGTATATATTCTATAGAATTAAATATATATTAGAAATAATCTATAAAAGACTTTTATAAAAGGTTCTAACCTTATTTAGATTCAGAAGAAAATATTAGAAAAAAGAAAAAAGATTAATAAATATATACCGGATATTAAGTATCAGATTCTAGAATACTAGTAGAAAATTCCGGATTATTTTTAGTATTATTAAAAAAAAAAATATTAAGAAAAATTTAGTCTTCAGAGGTTTTATTACTATCTAATATTAGAATTAGTAAATAGTCTTAATAAGCTTAGATATAAATAAAACAGATTTTTACTCAATAAAATAGAAAAAAAATTTTATTTAATTTTATAAAATCTAGACTTCTGAAGATATAATATAATAGTAAGTAAAAATTATAATTACTAATAATTAAAATAGAAAATTATAAAAACTCTATATAGATAAAACTCTATATAAATAAAACTCTGTATAAATAGAACTCTGTATAGAACTCTATATAATTATAATAATATATCTAAAATAACTATATTAAAAGCTGTAAATTATATATTTAAGAAGTACTTTAAAAGTAATTCTATATTTTATACTAGTAACTAATTTATATATAGTCTAATCTAGAGATTTATATATATTTTAATAATAATAAGTATTAGTAAGTAATAAGTACTTAACTTAATCAGTATTAAAAATTAAAGATATAATTAATTTAAATATATATTTTTACTATAATTTCTTCTACAGAATTTTTAGTACTGCTATTATTTAGTAGTACTTTAAAATTTATATTATTTAAATTTCAGCTGGAAGACTTAGATATAGAATTAATTTATTATTTTATTATATTACTATTAAAATCTAAATCTTATATATTAATAACTACAGAATAATATACTGTAAAGAAATTATAATAATATAAAAAAAAAAAAGTAACTAATTCTCTATATAATACTCTAATTATAGTATAATTAAATTTATTTATTCTTATTATTATTTTTATTCTTATTTTTATTTTTATTTTTATTTTCTTTTTTACTCTTCTTCTTACTCTTACTCTCTATTATATTTATATATCTCTTATTATCTAAATTATCTAAAAATCTTTTTTCTTTTTAATATATTAATAATAGATCTCCTTCTATAATATTATTTATATTAAGCTTGATCTATATATTTTAAACCCGTACTAATAGTACTGCCTGTAGTAGAAAGTTATTTATTATTAGATATTTAAACTGGTCTAATATATAAAATATATTAAATATCTGAATAATATAGCTCTGACTGTATTTATTTAAACTTAAGATTAGTCTACTAGATCTTTCTTAGCTTTACTTATATATATTATAAAGATAAGAAACTATTATTACTTAAAAAGTAATATCTAAAATATTAATATTTTTTATAAAAGTTTTTACAGAAAATTCTTATATTTTAACTACTTTTAATCTAATACTGTATAATTATTAATTAAGATTACTGATTATATTTAAAGAAAAATTTTAAAAATCTAAATAAAATTAAACTATATTTCAGCTGTATAAAAAATAGTAATATAATTTATATAATTTCTAACTTAATTTCTTTTCTTTACAGAAAGTATTATTATCCAGTTATTAAATCTTTTTAAAATAAATTTAAAAATCCGGTTCTTTTATTACTTATAAAAATTATAAATATAAGATATAGTAATCTTAAAGTAATAATTATTTTAGTTTATTTCTGGAAAGATCTGCTCTACTAGCTAGATAATTTTTTAGTTATTAAAATAGAATATAAATTATTATTAAGTATACTATTATAATTTATTAAATATTTTTATATCAGATAAAATCTATTTTAATCTATCTTACTAAGATACTTTTATTTTTATTATATTTAATCTATTTATATAGTACTGTAACTGTCGAGCTTCCGAGTTATTCTTAATTATATCTAATAATATTAATTAGCTAATAAAAAATAGTAATAATAGTAGTAGTAGCTGACTAGAAAACAGAGATATAATTAATAATCTATCTTAACTAGATAGATATTCTGATTTAAAAAAAAATAGTATATACTGAATTAGATTCTGTACTGAATTATAGCTTTAAGCTTTTAATAGTAATAACTGATTTAGTTTCTGAGATAGTTTAATTAGAAGTAATTAATTAAAAAAAGACTATAGTTATATAGATTATATATAATACTGGATAAAAAGATTATTCTTTTTTTTTTTTTTTATTATACAGTTAACTAGCTGTATTTTTACTTTTTATTTCTAACTTTTTTTAATTTTTAGTTTATTATAATATTTAAAAATTAAATAGTATCTCTTCTTACCTGTAGTATAAATTTATTATTACTATTATTAATTAGTTTATCTATATTAATAGAGGACAGTATTATTTAACTAATTTATAAATTTATTTCTGTTAGAATTAATATTTATTAGATTAGAAATTCTTAATATCTTATATTTCTTATATTAATATCTGATAGTCTTTTATCTTACCAGACTGATCTAGATATAAATTTATTTATAAAATCATACTGTAAAACTTTACTAAGAAAAAAATTAAGAAAAATTAGTAATATATAACAGAATTTTTAATAAGATTACTAGAAGATTAATAGATATATAATTCTTACTAGTTTAAAAACTATATAATTTCTGTTAATTTAGTAATATAATTTTCTTCTTTATATATTTCTTAATATTTATTACAGGAGATATCTATAAAAATCTTTTTTATATATTATTAAAGATTTATTAAATACTTAATAAACTATTCTATCTAAGTAAGTATATATAACTGTAAATTATAGAATCAGATCTAATCTAATCTTTAATTCTAAATTAGAGATTACTGCTTAAATTCTGTAAAACCTGCTCTATTATCTTATTTATATTAATAATATTATTCTTCTGTACTATCTCTTCCAGCTGTAAAAATATTATATTTTTATTATAAATAATCTAATCTTCTACTAAAAATCTATTATTTTTTAAAATAAATACTAAACCAGTATATATTATAATTATAAGATCTGGTATTACTTTTTATATATTATAATCAGTAAGATATATATTAAAAATACTAGGAATCCGGTATTTATAGATATATACAGTATAGGTTTATCTAATATATATCAGACAGCTAATTACTTACTTAAAAATAGCTCTTAAAATTAATAAAAAAAAAAAATAAATATTATAATATATAATTTACAGATTCAGTCCTGATAAATTTATAAGATAGTTTATAATAAGAACTTTATATATACTCTAATTCTTAATAAATTTTCTTATAATATTACTATATTTAGATAGAATAAGTTTAGAATATAAAATTTCAGTATTAAATCTAGCCTCTTTCAGAGTAGTATAGAGATAAATTTCTTCTCTAAAAAAATAAATAAAGATTAATATTTTTTTATTTTTAATAATTATCTGTTTTTATAGCAGCTGTAGTAATCTTCTAACTTTTAGTAATTCCAGTACTAGAAATTCTAATTTTTAAATTAGAATTATTATATTTTTATTACTAATCTTAATTTTAATATTATATCTAATACTAGTAGTACTATAAAATTATATATAAAAGACTTTTATATCAGAATTATTAGTAAAATAAATCTTAGTATCCAGAGACTGTTTTATCTTAGATATTTAGATATCTTATTTAACTGTTTATAGTATATTTATTAAATAAATCTTTTTCAGACTTCTTTAAATATAAATAAATCTTAGTTATAAAGATACTATAATTAAGATATACAGCTTTCCTATATTCTATTTATATCTTTCCAGATAATCCTTATTTTTAATAAATAAATATCTGTAATAAGTAAGTTTAATATTTCTGTAGATATTATATTCAGTAGAAGTAAATTCAGATTTTTTAATTCTTTTAATTAATAAAAAAATATTAGTTCTAATTTTATATCTATTTCTGAATAAAATCTTCGAGACTTTTATATATCTGACTATAAGATATATTATAACAGCCTGAAGACGGACAGTATATTCTATATTACTGATTCTCTTTTTAAAGATATAATTATTAATAAATTTTTAACTATATAGATATTACTCTTCAGAACTCTCTAATTTTATAATAAGTAAAACAGAGATATTATTACTATATACTATATCTCAGTCATATACTGGTAGCAGCAGTTTAGTATAATTAGAAAAATCTCTAATATTATTAAAAAATAATATTACAGATAATAATAAATTAAATCTAGTTTTAAATTATATATATACTAAAGTCTGCCCAGAGAAATTATTATAAAGATAATATATTTTATTAAATACAGCCAGTTTAAATATATTTTTAAAAAATTAGAAGAAGTCTGTTAGTATTATCTTTATTTTAATATTAAAAAATCTGTCTTTTTTTATATATTAAATCTTAACTGTCTGTAAGCTATAATAATTCTTTAAAATATAATAATTAGTAATAATAATAATATCAGTATTTTTTAAATATCCTGAAAAACAGATATAATTTTTTAATAATTATTTTTAAATAAATATTATTACTCTGATTTAATATTATTTATTACTATAATATATCTAGATATTAAAATATAGTATAATAGTTTATATTTCTTTACTCTATTATTTAATCAGATATAGAGATATAATTATAAGAATAAATCTTATTTTTAAATAATTATTCTTATTCTAATTAATAGCTGTTTTATATTTTTTTTTAAAACTGTTAATTATCTATATTATATTAATTATAAAAGTTTTTTACTAAAGAATTAATACTAATTTATATAAAGAATAAATATAACTGTCTTTTATATTTTATCTAAACTAATATTATCAGCTAGAACTACTCCGGTAGTTAATCTCCAGTTTTAAATTTATATAAGTTAATTAACAGTAACTAATTACTAAAATTTTATTAATATATTTCTTACTATCTCCAGTATATATAGTTTATTCTTATTTTTAATCTCTAGATTTTTATATATTTCAGTATAATTCTTAAATTAAAATTTAATAGTATCTAGCTACCGGTTCTGTTCTTTAAATCTTTTAAAATATTCTAAAGTTAGTATAATTAATTTACTGTTATTACTGCTAATCTTATAATTTTATTTAAAATTTTTTATCTAACTATAGAATTCTATATTAAAAAAATTATAAGAAATAATTATCTTAATATTTAAAATATTTTTCTTTTAATATTTTAAAGAGATTACTGGTACTGATATTAATATCTTCTTAGAAATTTTTATTATTTTTATTATTTCTATTATTTTTATTACTTTTATTATTTTATTTAAGATTATAATTTTAATCTTTTTAATTATTTTTAATTTTATTATTTATAAGATTACTATAATCAGTATAAATTATTAGAAAGAATTTTTAATATTATAAATAATACTCTTTTACTTAAGAATTATTTTCTTTTATTTACTAATTAATTTATTTATCTAGAGCTGGTTCTTATCTCCAGCTAAATCTAAATCTAGCTGGACTAACTTTTCTTCTTCTAGTAATTTATTAATATCTATCTTACTATTATTAGTCTTCTTAATATTAGATTAAGATTTAGACTAACTATTATTTTTTTCTAGTATAGTTTTTTTTTTAGTCTGATATTTCTTTTTTTTTTTTTTTCTCTTATCTACTTTCTATTAGTATATATATCTACTTATAAAAGTTTTTTATAACTAGATTAAGAATTTACTATCTGATTTTATTCTAAAAATTACTATATTTTTATTTTTCTTCTAAATCTATATAGGTATATATAAGCTGCTGATAATATTTTTAAATACTTATATTATATTATTTATCTAATTTTCAGTAAATCTGTGCTGGTAAAATATTCTATTACTCTGGTTCAGATTTACTGATTTTATCTATAGTATAAATATTATTAAATAATTTTTTATTTTCCAGTTATATTTCTGTAGATTCCTTCTGGTATATTTAGTTAGATCTTATATTTTATCTTTAATTATCTATTTCTAAACAGCAGCTAAATCTAGACCTCTTTTAGTCCAGCTTATATATTTAATATATTTATTCTATAATTTAATCCAGAAAAACTTAACTATATTAGACTGAAGCTATTTTATTTATTTTTTTTTATTCAGAATATACAGCTGTTCTATTAATTCTTTTTTTATAAAAATTTTTTTTATCTTAAGTAAAACTTCAGTTTTTAACTTAAATATTTTTATTTATTTTATATTTACTTCTATATTTAATATTTAAAGAGTTTCAGTATCTATATAATAAGAACAGATCAGTTTAATTTATTTATAAAAAAGTTTCAGCTTGCCAGAATCCTAGTTAATTAAATTATTTATAAAATTATTATTATTCTACTGAGTATTAACAGCTATTTATAACAGGAGTATCTGACTATCTGCTATACTGTAATATATTTAGACTGATAGTCTGATTATAAGGATTTAAAAATATAATAGATAAGATAAATAAAATAAATAAAAATAAAAGAAGTAGAAGAAGTTATAAATAGTTAATTACAGAGAAAAGATTATAGAAGAAAAATTAAAAAAAATAGATAGAAAAAAAATAAAGAGATAAAAAAATAAAGAAATAAAAAGATAGAAAAAAGAGATAAAATAAAAAAAAAAAAATAAATTAAAAAAACTATATAAAGAGAAAAGATATAAAAAAAAAAATAAAAATAAAAAAAAATATTAGTAGAAAGAGAATTATACAGTCTGAATATTTTTACTATTAATATATATAAAGTAAAGTAAATATAAACTTACAGTTTTACTTTAGTTTAAAGAATAGAAAGTAAAAATAAAGAAATAAGCTTCTTACAGTATTAGATTATTAAAGAACAAGCTTTAAAAAATATCTTAACTTTTTAAGAAGAAAGATATAATAATTATTTACTTTAATATAGTTTTAAAATTAGATTAAAACTTTATATTATTATTCAGAACTTACTAACTAATATTTATTAGTAATCTATAAGCAGGAACTAGTAGTAACTATTTTGTAATAAACTGCAACCTCTCGCAACTAAGGCTATCAAGCCACTATGTAGGTCTTATCTAAAAACTCTCCCCCCTCGTGGCCCGCGCCATTCTTACTTTCGAAGGAGCTCACCTTTAAGTTAAATTGAAACAGTTCCCGCACGGGCTCAATAATAGTTCCTCATATCAGCATGGTATACCTTTAAAGAATTAACTAAAAAATAAAGTATCCACTAGTATATAACTAAAAATGACTTGCAATTGTGCTAGCTGTAACAAAGAGGCACGTGCGACCCCATAGATAGTACGACGTATGGTAAGCAATACCGGGCTTACAGCTCGGCGTGGTCTGAAATAAACTCCGCGTGGTCTAACACTAAATACGGAATAACCCTTTTCCGTCTTGACCACGATGAGCTGTGCCAAGAACAATTTCAGACCATAATAAGCTATGCTAAGAATAATTTCAGACCATGATAAGATATACTAAGGATATATTTAAACCATGATGAGGTTTAAACCCTACTTAACTGCCCTACAATACCACCAGTCTCTCTTTCCCTTTTCTTAAACCATACATATGCTGAACACATGCCACAATCTACTGACAAAATGACTCAACAAGAGACAGAAGACAAGATTGTCCGCTGGTTAAATAATATAAATAAAATATATGCTCTACATCCTCTTTATATATATTTAGTATTAACTAAATACAGGAATCTGATAATAATATTAGTGATACTAGTAGTATTCCTAATCTTATACAAGAGCAAGAATCTGAACCTCAAATTAATTCTAATTTATTAGATTTCATTCCAATTTCTATAGGTTTAACTGAGGTAAGTATATGCATAACTTATATAAAACATATACTAAATATATACAGGATATGAAAGAAGATAGTACAGTTATTACATGTAATAGTTCTCATGAAATCAAGATATCTCAGGTTTAAGAATATTTTTTAATACCTGAATATCCTGCTACAAATTCAAATAGTATTCTTCATTTTATTTATTCAACTGATTCTTATCTACCAGGATTAGAAGCAGAAAATCTCAGTAAAACTTTAATAAATAATCTTTTTATACGGCAAATATCAAATATAAGTATATACTCTCTTTCTTTATAGTATATAAATTAAATAGGTAGTATATATACTAAATATATAGATTCAATATACAACACATCATACAGGTAAAGCTAAGATTATTAACATAGATCTGCTTCGCAAGATTGGTAATAATAATAAGCATAAGGCCTGACATAGATCCTACATATGCAGTGGTGCAAAATATTGTATTTATACTGAGCATCTTATGTTTGATGCTCCTGAATATAATAATATACAAGAAAATCTTGAACTTTTTAATCAATTACCTTCTTTAGGTAGTCGTGGATTTTATACTAATCAGATTGATAATCTGATTAAATAAGAAACTGAATCTTTATATTCAGTATTTCTTTATCTTTAGAATAAGAAACCACAAGAACGTTGCAAATTTTAAAATACTGGAATAAGCACATGCATAGCACAAAATCCAGTTATATTTAAAGGAAACAGGGTATATACTTTATATATTAATATTATATATATTATATATACTAATAATATGCAGTACATATTTCTAGGTTGTCCTAAAAATTCAGATATAGAGTCCTGGTATTATACATTTGCTGTTCGATACTTTACTTAAATAAATAAAAGTTATCTACAAAGTCTTATTTAATATGGTTTCTGTGATATTAGTGATATATATTCTTTTATCACTTAACTAACAGCTCGTCGCAGATTCTGTGGTAAGATTATATATATACTTAATATAAGTATAATATTAACTTAGCATAGATCAAACTCATCCTGGAAGTGCTGGTAAACTTAAGCAAAAACTATACAAAGTCCGATTTAATTTATATTTCCTATTAAATTAGATTTGATTTCTTTTTATAATTCTAATTTGTCGATAAAAATATTTACATTATCCTCCACCTCTAACACAGCTGCTAAAGAATATTACAGATCAAGTTATCAGAGTTATCAAAAAATATAATTACTTAGATTTAACTACATATATATTATACATATGCATAATCTATACCTTGGATATACTAAGTATATAGGACGACTTATACTGTCTCTATATTTTACAGTAATTTATAATCAGTTTGGTCCTTCTATACTAACAGCTCTACACCAAGATCTTCAAGTTGAAGATCAAGTTACAGCTTTAATTCAAAAACAGAGATTACTTACCTACCCGCTTGGAACAAACCTACAAGGTAAGATAAAATAATCATAGTATATCCTTAATATATTTATAACATATACTAGGCATACAAAGAGAGTATTCTTTTAATCAGTTACAGAATAGTGATGAATAGTAGATTAGAGAGGTTTATTTTCTTAATAATACTAATTATTTTCTAATCTTATACTGTATATATGCTCAAGCTAAGGTCTTTATTAATATTTAATATATTAAAATAGATTTATTATTCAAAATAGTTCAGAGAATAACTAATATCTTTTCTATCTCAGTATAGAATACAGATATTAAGTATATATACTATATATACTGCTAATATATAGTAGCCTAGAGGAGTTTATTTAGAGAGTTTTAATACCAGAAGACACCTGTTCTTAATAGTTAGTAAGAGTTATATTAGATAGTTTATAAAGATTTGTTATGTAGTATATTAGTTTTACTAAGGTTTTCTCAGGTTATAAGAAGGTTATACTAAGTTTAACAGATATTATAATATAGTACTGATACTAGAGTATTATAATTAATTATTATTAGTAATTATTATTAATAGTAATCTACTATAAAACTCTTTATAATACTACTAAATATACTATATATAGCAGAGTTTAGAATAGTTAGTCTATAATATAAACTCTGAATTCTACTAATTTTAGTACTATTATAGAATAAAGTTAAGATTATTCTATAATTTATAATAATAGATTAGAAATAGTATCTAAGAATAATAAGATAGAAAAACTTAGATTTAGTATAGTTATATAAAGTTAATATCTTATCTATATTATAAAAACTGTATATTTTAACTTAATAGATATCTAAAACTACTATCTATATCTACTATAAATATATAGCTAATATTATTAGATAAACCCAGAAGAATCTAATCAGAAGAATATAAATAATAAAAAAAAGATAAAGTACTATTATAGCCTAACTTTTACAGTAGTTATACTAAAAAAAATAGAAATCTATTTTACTAAAAATAATATTAAATACTATAATATAACAGTACTAAATCTAATATATATTAAATAAAATTTCCAGTATTAAGTATTTTTAAATACCTGGATAAGTAATTAATAAAGATATATATAAAAGGCTTTTACAGATTTTTTAAAAGTAAAAAAATATATACTCTGATAATAATTTTATTTAAAAGTAGAATAAAAGATATAATAAATTATACTGAGCTGGAATAGTTACAGTATATTTATTCTAATATATTATAGAGAGTATAGAGAGTAACTGCTGTTCTAAAAAAAAAAGATTTAAAAAAGATAATTATATACTTATTAAGAATTAGTATATATTATATTTATTAGTAAGAATATAAGACTAAATAAATTATAAATATAACTAATATAATTATTAAATAATCTGGAGATAATCTGAGTATATATTATTCTATATATCTACTAGACTAAATTATAGAGTTTACTGTAACTAGTCCAGTTAAAAAAGATATATTATAAGTTAAGATAGGGATACACAGTCTATCCAAGCCTTAAATATACTTTTAAAAATATTAGTTAAAAATAAAAAATAAGATAAGAAGATAGTAAATCTATACTTAAACTCTCTATATAAAATATTACAGTTTATTAATAATCTATACTCAGTAGTAAATAGATTAAAATAAAACCTTATATAAATAATTAGAGCGGTAAGATATCTAATTTATTTATTATTTTAAATATCTAATAGCTTACCTATAACAGCTTTAGTATAGATTAATAAATTATAAATAAGATATACAGATTCTTACAGCAGAATATTTTCAGTTATTAATTAAATATATTTAATACTGTTATTATTAGATACTGAAATACTCAGCAGCTATATATTATCTATTACTTAAGATCTAGTACTGGAGTATAAGAGCTAGTTAAAATAGTAGTAGTTACTACTGTAATAGCTGTATATATATAAATAAATTAAGATAATCCTAATCAGAGTTTAATATTTAGAAAAAAAGATAGTATTATTATCTTTATATATTAAAGATATTTAGTATAGAATTAAGATAAATTAATACAGTATTAAAGAATAATAGATAGAAGAATCAGTATCTAACTAAATTCTGATATTATTTATATTTTTAAATATTTTAAACTCAGTTACTGTAGCTAGTATATAGATTAAATTATTTTCTATAATATAATAAAATATTTATTAACCCCAGTAGGTATAAGAATATACTGGATATACTTTTATAAATATAATCTAATATCTTTCTAATCTGAGTATAGAATATTATATAATTAATTTAAAACAAGATTTAAAATTAATATAAAAATTTTAACTGGTAATTAGTAAGACTGTATATTTTTTATTATAAAGTACTATTTCTACTCTTTAGATATTATATAATAAGTATCCTACTCTTAAAAAACCTGTATTTAAAAATAATAATAATTATAAAAAATTATATTATAATTAGAAAGATATCTCTTATACTGAGAATAATAATATATTTAGTATCCTAAGTTAGTACTGTAGCTAAAAATACTACTGTTTTTAGCTTACTGAGATATATCTCCAGTTAATATTATAATAGAGAGAATAATAATAGTAGAACTATTATTAAGATAACTATAAAAGTTTTTTACAGTAGACTTAAAATTAGATTTAAAAAAGATTATAATATTATAAAAATCTGCTTTATAAGAATCTAGAGTAAGAGTAAAGAAGTTAGCTGGTTGACAGTATTTTTAGTATAAAAATATAGATAGAGTAAGATAAAAACTCTTAAATACTTTATATATATTCTGATATATACTAAAATTATTAATAAAAAGTAGTAAAGAGATAGACTGGATATATAGCTAATATAAGAATTATATAAAGTAGTCCTGATTAAAAAACTAAAGCTTAAATTCTATTTAAAGTAGATATATCTGAGTATATAACCGGATTTTTTAAAATCTGAGATTAATAATAAAGTAAATAATAGTATTATCTAGCTGGTTAGAAGATATATAAGAAATCTATAGATTAATATAATATAAGATAGAAATTATTAGAATCTTAAGTAATAATTTCTTAACTAAGAAAAATCTGCTTAGAAGTTTAGAGTCTGGTAAAATAAATTAGTATATAGTTTAGTCCTGTAATTTAATCAGCTGGTAGTTCTTAATTACTGGTTAGAAAAATAGAATAACTTAATTTTTTATAAAGAATAATAAATATAAATTATATTTTATAAATACTATTCTACTATATTAAGTTTAAAGATTATATTCTTATTTCTATAGAGTAAATTTAATAATATTATTTAGTAGAAATAATTCTTTAGTTAATAAGATAGTATACTGACTAGAGATAGTAAGTAATAATAAATCTTATATACAGGAGTACTAAAGCTTAATAGAATTATTAAAGTATTCTACTAATTTAAAATATATTTTTTTTTTCTAGTTCTGAGAACAGAATAGAATAACAGAGCTCTAGTAAACTAAATATATACTAAATAGCTGTTTCTTTAACTAGATTTTCTTTATATATTAATAAAACTGATATCTGTATTTTTAGATTAACTTAGATTTTATATTTTATTATTAATAACAGTAGTAGAAATTTCTTAATATAATTTTTAAATATAGTAAGTATTTTAGAAATATTCTAGATTTTTTTAAAAGTATCTACAGTATAAAGAATCTTCTATAAAGTTATATAATTATTCTGTAAGATTTTTACAGTAAAAATCCAGAGACTGAATATTATAATAAACTTTAATAATATATATTTTATAGAATTAAATATATATTAGAAATAATCTATAAAAGATTTTTATAAAAAATTCTAATCTTATTTAGATTCAGAAGAAAATATTAGAAAAAAAAGAAGAGATTAATAAATATATACCAGATATTAAGTATCAGATTCTAGAATACCAGTAGAAAATTCCGGATTATTTTCAGTATTATTAAAAAAAAAGATATTAAGAGAGATTTAGTCTTCAGAGATTTTATTATTATTTAATACCAGAGTTAATAAATAGTCTTAATAAGTTTAGATATAAATAAAACAGATTTTTACTTAATAGAATAGAAAAAGAACTCTATTTAATTTTATAAAATCCAGACTTCTGAAAATATAGTATAATAGTAAGTAAAAATTATAATTATTAATAATTAAAATAGAGAGTTATAAAAACTCTATATAGATAAAACTCTGTATAGATAAAACTCTATATAAATAGAACTCTATATAAAACTCTGTATAACTATAATAATATATTTAAAATAACTGTATTAGAAGCTGTAAATTATATATTTAAGAAGTACTTTAAAAATAATTCTATATTTTATACTGGTAACTAACTTATATACAGTCTAATCTAGAGACTTATATATATTTTAATAATAATAAGTATTAATAAATAATAAGTACTTAATCTAATCAGTATTAAAAATTAAAGATATAATTAATTCAGATATATATCTTTACTATAATTTCTTCTATAAAATTTTTAGTACCGCTACTACTTAGTAGTACTTTAAAATTTATACTATTTAAACTTCAGCTGGAAGATTTAGATATAAAATTAATTTATTATTTTACTATATTATTATTAAAATCTAAATCTTATATATTAATAACTACAGAATAATATACTGTAAAGAAGTTATAATAGTATAAAAAAAAAGAAGTAATTAATTCTTTATATAATACTCTAATTATAGTATAATTAAGTTTATCTATTCTTATTATTATTTTTATTCTTATTTTTATTTTTATTCTTACTCTTCTTCTTACTCTTCTTCTTATTCTTACTCTTTATTATATTTATATATCTCTTATTATCTAAATTATCTAAAAATTCTTTTTTTCTTTAATATATTAATAATAGGTCCCCTTCTATAATATTATTTATATTAAGCTTAATCTATATATTTCGAACCTGTACTAATAGTACTGTCTGTAGTAGAAAGTTATTTACTGTCAGGTATTTAAACCGGTCTAATATATAAAATATATTAAATATCTGAATAATATAGCTCTGACTATATTTATTTAAACTTAAGATTAGTCTACTGGGCCTTCCTTAGCTTTACTTATATATATTATAAAGATAGGAAACTATTATTACTTAGAAAGTAATATCTAAAATATTAATATCTTTTATAAAAGTTTTTACAGAGAATTCTTATATTTTAACTATTTTTAATCCAGTACTGTATAATTATTAATTAAGATTATTAATTATATTTAAGAAAAAATTTTAAAGATTTAAATAAAATTAAACTATACTTTAACTATCTGAAAGATAATAATATAGTCTGTATAATTTCTGACTTAATTTTTTTTCTTTATAGAAAGTATTATTATCCAGTTATTAAATCTTTTTAAAATAAATTTAAAAGTCTGGTTCTTCTACTATTTATAAAAATTATAAATATAAGATATAGCAGTCTTAAAATAGTAATTATTCTGGTTTATTCCTGGAAAGGTCTGCTCTACTAGCCAGATAATTCTTTAGTTATTAAAATAGAATATAAATTATTATTAAATATACTACTATAATTTATTAAATATTTTTATATTAAATAAAATCTATTTTAATCTATCTTACTGAAATACTTTTATTCTTATTATATCTAATTTATTTATATAGTACTATAACTGTTAAGTTTCTGAGTTATTCTTAATTATATCTAACAGTACTTATTAGCTAATAAAAAATAGTAATAATAGTAGTAGTAGCTGATTAGAAAACAGAGATATAATTAATAATTTATCCTGACTAGATAGATACTCTAATCTAAAGAAAAATAGTATATACTGAATTAGATTCTGTACTGAATTATAGTTTTAAATTTTTAGCAGTAATAACTGATTTAGTTTCTAAAATAACTTAATTAAAAATAGTTAATTAAAGAAAGACTGTAGTTATATAGATTATATATAATACTGAATAAAAGAATTATTCTTTTTTTTTCTTTTTATTATATAATTAACTGGCTGTATTTCTACTTTTTACTTCTAACTCTTTTCAACTTTTAGTTTATTATAATATTTAGAAATTAGATAGTATCTCTTCTTACCTGTAATATAAATTTATTATTATTATTACTAATCAGTTTATCTGTATTAATAAAAAATAGTATTATTTAACTAATTTATAAATCTACTTCTGTTAAAATTAATATTTATTAGATTAAAAATTCTTAATATCTTATATTCCTTATATTAATATCTGGTAGTCTTTTATCTTACCAGACTGATCTGAATATAAACCTATTTATAAAATTATACTACAGGACTTTACTAAAAAAAAAATTAAAAAAAATTAATAATATATAGTAGAATTTTTAATAAGATTATTAAAAGATTAATAGATATATAATTCTTACTAGTTTAAAAACTATATAATCTCTGTTAGTTTAATAATATAGTTTTTCTTTTTATATATTTCTTAATATTTATTATAGAAGATATCTATAAAAGTCTTTTCTATATATTATTAGAGATTTATTAAATACTTAGTAAATTATTCTGTTTAAATAAGTATATATAACTGTAAATTATAGAATCAGATCTGATCTAATCTCTAACTCTAAGTTAGAGACTACTGTTTAAATTCTATAAAATCTATTTTATTATTTTATCTATATTAATAATATTATTCTTCTATACTGTCTCTCCCGGCTGTAAAAATACTATATTTTTATTATAAATAATCTAATCTTCTACTAAAAACCTATTATTTTTTAAAATAGATATTAAACCAGTATATATTATAATTATAAGATCTAGTATTATTTTCTGTATATTATAATTAGTAAGGTATATATTAAAGATACCAGGAATCCGGTATTTATAGATATATACAGTATAGATTTATCTAATATATACCAGACAGCTGATTACTTGTTTAAAAATAGCTCTTAAGATTAATAGAGAAAAGAGATAGATATTATAGTATATAGTTTACAGATTCAGTCCTAATAAATTTATAAGATAGCTTATAATAAGGACTTTATATATATTCTGATTCTTAGTAAATCTTCTTATAATATTACTATATTTAAGTAAAGTAAGCTTAAAATACAGAATTTCAGTATTAAATCTAGTCTCTTTTAGAGTAGTATAGAAATAAATTTCTTCTCTAGAAAAGTAAGTAAAGATTAATACTTTTTTATTTCTAATAATTATCTGCTTTTATAACAGCTGCAGTAATCTTCTGATTTTTAGTAATCCTAATACTAAGAATTCTAATTCTTAAATCAGAATTATTATATTTTTATTACTAATCTTGATTTTAATATTATATCTAATACTGGTAGTACTATAGAATTATATATAAAAAGCTTTTATATCAGAATTATTAGTAAGATAAGTTTTAGTATCCAGGAACTGCTTTATCTTAGATATCCAGGTATCTTATTTAACTGCTTATAGTATATTTACTAAATAAGTTTTCTTTAAATTTTTTTAAATATAAATAAATTCTAGTTATAAAGATATTATAATTAAGATATACAGTTTTTTTATATTCTATCTATATCTTCCCAGATAATCTTTATCTTTAATAAATAAATATCTATAATAAATAAATTTAATATTTCTGTAGATATTATATTCAGCAGAAATAAATTCAGATTTTTTAATTTTTTTAATTAATAAAAGAATATTAGTTCTAATCTTATATCTACTTCTGAATAGAATCTCTGAGACTTTTATATATCTGATTATAAGATATATTATAACAGTCTGAAAACAGACAGTATACTTTATATTATTAATTCTCTTTTTAAAAATATAATTATTAATAAACTTTTAATTATATAAATATTACTTTTTAGAACTCTCTAGTTTTACAATAAGTAAAGCAGGGATATTATTATTATATACTATATCTCAGCCATATACTGGTAGCAGCAGTTTAGTATAACTAGAAAAATCCCTGATACTGTTAAAAAATAATATTACAGATAATAATAGATTAAACCTGACTTTAAATTATATATATACTAAAGTCTATCTAGAGAAATTATTATAAAGATAATATACTTTATTAAATACAGCTAGTTTAAATATATCTTTAAAAGATTAGAAGAAGTCTATTAGTATTATCTTTATTTTAATATTAAAGAACCTGTCTTTCTTTATATACCAGGTCTTAACTATCTATAGGTTATAATAACTCTCTAAGATATAATAACTAATAATAATAATAGTATCAGTATTCTTCAGGTACTCTGAGAAATAGTTATAATTCTTTAATAATTATTCTTAAATAAATACTGTTACTCTGATTTAATATTATTTATTACTATAGTATATCTGGATATTAAGATATAATATAATAGTTTATATCTCTTTACTCTATTATTTAATCAGGTATAAAAATATAACTATAAGAATAAATCTTACTTTTAGATAGTTATTCTTATTTTAATTAATAACTATTTTATATTTTTTTTTAAAACTGTTAATTATCTATATTATATCAGTTATAAAAATTTTTTATTAAAAAATTAATACTAATTTATATAAAAAATAAATATAACTGTCTTCTATATTTTATTTAAACTAATATTATCAGTCAGAACTGCTCCGGTAGTTAATCCCTAGTTTTAAATTTATATAAGTTAATTAACAGTAACTAGTTGCTAAAACTTTATTAATATATTTCTTACTATTTCCGGTATATATAGTTTATTTTTATTTTTAATCTCTAGATTTTTATATACTTCAGTATAATTTTTAAATTAAAATTTAATAGTATCTAGCTACCGGTTCTGTTTTTTAAATTTTTTAAAATACTCTAGAGTTAGTATGATTAGTTTATTGTTATTACTACTAATTTTATAATTTTATTTAAAATTTTTTATCTAACTGTAGAATTCTATATTAAAAAGATTATAAAAAATAATTATTTTAATACTTAGAATATTTTTCTTTTAGTATTTTAAAGAGATTACTAGTACTAATATTAATATTTTTTTAAAAATTTCTATTATTTTTATTATTTTTATTATTTCTATTATTTTTATTATTTTATTTAGAATTATAATCTCAGTCTTCTTAATTATTTTTAGTTTTACTATTTATAAAATTACTATAATTAGTATAAACTGCTAGAAAGAATTCTTAATATTATAGATAATACTCTCTTACTTAAAGATTATTCTTTTTTACTTATTAATTAACTTATCTATCTAGAACTGGCTCTTATCTCCAGCTAAGTCTGAATCCAGCTGGATTAACTTCTTTTTTTTTAGTAATTTATTAATATCTGTTTTACTATTACTAGTTTTCTCAGTATTAGACTGAGATTCAGACTAATTATTATTTTTTTTTAATATAATTTTTTTTCTAGTCTAATATTTTTTTTTTTTTTTTTTTCTCTTATCTGCTTTCTATTAGTATATATATCTGTCTGTAAAAGTCTTTTATAACTAGATTAAGAACTTACTATCTGATTTTATTTTAAAAATTATTATATTTTTATTTTTTTTCTAAATCTATATAGATATATATAGGCTGCTGATAATATTCTTAAGTACTTATACTATATTATCTATCTAGTTTTCAGTAAATCTGCGCTGGTAAAATATTCTGTTACTCTGGTTCAGATTTACTGATTTTATCTACAGTATAAATATTACTAGATAGTCTCTTATTTTCTAATTATATTTCTATAAGTTTCTTCTGGTATATTTAGCCAGATTTTATATTTTATTTCTAATTATCTACTCCTGAACAGCAGCTAAATCTAGATCTCTCTTAGTCCGGCTTGTATATTTAATATATTTATTCTATAACTTAATCCAGAAAGATTTAACTATATCAGACTAAAGCTACTTTATCTATTTTTTTTTATTCAGAATATATAGCTGCTCTATTAATTCTTTTTTTATAAGAATCTTCTTTATTTTAAGTAAAACTTTAGTTTTTAATTCAGATATTTTTATTTATTTTATATTTACTTTTATATTTAATATTTAAAGAGTTTCAGTATCTATATAATAAGAACAGATTAGCTTAATTTATCTATAAAAAGATTTCAGCTTACCAGAATCCTAATTAATTAAATTATTTATAAAATTATTATTATTCTGCTGAGTATTAACAGCTGTTTATAATAAAAGTATCTAACTATCTACTATACTGTAATATACTTAAACTGACAGTCTGATTATAAGAATTTAAAAATATAATAAATAAGATAAATAAAATAAATAAAGATAAAAGAAGTAGAAGAAATTATAGATAGTTAATTATAGAAGAAAGATTATAGAGAAAAAATTAAAAAAAACAGATAAAAAAGAGATAAAAAAGTAAAAAAATAAAAAAATAAAAAGATAAAAAAAAGAGATAAAATAAGAAAAAAAAAATAAATTAAAAAAACTATATAAAGAGAAAAAATATAAAGAAAAAAATAAAAATAAAAAAAAATATTAGTAGAAAGAGAATTATATAATCTGAATATTTTTACTATTAATATATATAAAATAAAGTAAATATAAACTTATAGTTTTACTTTAGTTTAAAGAATAAAAAGTAAAAGTAGAGAAATAAGCTTCTTACAGTATTAGATTATTAGAGAATAAGCTCTAAAAGATATCTTAATTTTTTAAGAAGAAAGATATAATAGTTATTTACTTTGATATAGTTTTAAAATTAGATTAAAACTTTATATTATTATTCAGAACTTACTAACTAATATTTATTAGTAATCTACAAGCAGGAACTAGTAGTAACTATTTTATAATAAACTGCAACCTCTCGCAACTAAGGCTATCAAGCCACTATATATATTATATTTATACTAAATAACTTACAGATCTTATTATATATACATATATTTTTATAAATCAAGACACACGCCGAGCATATGCAATTATGTTTGAAAAACTTTTTGTAATACTTGGTAATATAGCCCGTTCACCTGTACGTTTTCCTCATATTCAGAGAGGTGAGAATAAGATCCGTACTATTATACTTAACATGTGTAAAAAACAGGCTGGAGGTATATACAATATAAATAATATTTATATTATACATATATTTAATATATGATATATATAGGTTTAGGTGATTACCTGTATAAACTGGATCTAAGACGAGAATAGACTGAGTATCTATCTTATATTATTATCTTTTACTAAACCTATATTCAACGCAATTTCCGCAAGAAATTTGGTGACCATCCTGCTAAATATAAGATCCGTGGACTATAGGAAGCATCTACTACCCAGGAAATTCTTAAATATATACAGTGCTTAAGTACAGAATATCCTGAGTTTAAGCACTGGCTAGAAAACAAGAAACTACCCTGGATTCTTAGTAGACTTGCTGCTGAGTTATCTAAAATCCTATATTTAGACTGGATCTATACTAGAAAGTATACTGGACTTAATAAAAGCAGTTATTTCCAGGATAATAATTATACAGGACAGAAACTCTCTCTTCTTACTACTGTACTTAAATAAAGTATATTCCTAATCTATATATACTATATGCTTACTATATATAATATACAGGTTAAAGAAATATATAAATAAAGTATTTGCAAAGTATAAGCAGCAGGTTACTCAGGGAGTCAGTCCAACTTAGTATAATCAAAATCCCACCATGCGCAGGGCGGCAATACTTAAGCAGCAAGATTAGTATCTACTCAGTATATACTGTATATATACTTACTATAAGTAGATCGCCGCCAGCAGCAGGCTGCTAAGCGTTGAAGGAAGTATACCCATCTTCCTTATAATCCTGATAATCTATATGATACACCCCTACTTGAGCCCGCTGCAGAGACCCAATCAGTAGCCAGTTCTGATACATGCTTAATATATATACTATATACACCTAGAAGATATCAAGCATCTTCCAGGAATCACAGGGCCCAATCAGTATCCCAAAGTTCTGCTGCATCTGATATAAGCTCTATATATACACCACATACACCTGGAAGATATCAAGCATCTTCCAGGAATCACAGGGTCTAATCAGTATCCTAAAGTTCTGCTGTATCTGATATACACTCTATATATACTTTATATATACCGAGTCATGCCCGTGTATATCCTCTGAGTATAGTAGAAACTCTGGGGTCAGACAATACCAGTATTAATCTGCCAGAGATACCTCTAGTACAATCAACCCAGATACTGAATCCAGGATATACTGTACATGTCCTGGATACTTCTATAGTTAAACCAGTTTCAGAATATACTGAGTATATTCTAAATATAGACCCTATAAAGCAGCGGCTTAAGATTCTGTATAAACGGAAACAGAAGCAGGATTTAATCAAGAAGATTAGTAAATTAGAGGAAGAAAAGGCCCAGACTGACCAGTCTACATTATATATACAGAACATATATATAGTATATTAGGAGTAAATAATATATTCCGGAATATCTTTATAAATACCAGTAAATACTGTATATACAGTTAATATACTTTAAAACTCTCCGGCGCTCTATTAAACAGCTAAGTCCCCTAAACTCCGTATATGCAGTCCATGTGCGCCTTATTAAAAAGAAAAAAATAAAAAAATAAAGAAACTTTGAGTATAAGCTAGACACGTTCTTAAGGATTAGTACTATGTAATTTAACTTATTGCAATCTAGCCGGTATATACTGGATATAAGTAGACAATATTCAGAGAGGCAATTACTTAGTATATACTAAGTACAAAGTTGCTGGGAGATATAGGCGAAACACGTACCGAGTATATAAGACTCCTAAAGAGATAGTGTTCACCATATACTGCGTACGGGCTAAGCGTCTGCGCCTTTACCATCCAGATTATTATTCGGATCGACGACTTCGTCAGAAAGGATTGAGTTTTTAACATATACAGAGGACATGCGCTTACCGCGGCCACGATAAGAGGAGGACCTGATCTTAGCAGGAGCAGCGTTCTTAGGCTTCTGTATATATTTAGGATATATATAAAATAATATAGGGAGAGACTTACCTTGGAAGTCGCAGAAGCGGCATTCTTATACTTCTGTATATATTCAGTATATATATAAAATAATATAAGAAAGAACTTATCTGGGGAGTCACAGGGGCGGATATAGCATCTTGCTATAGTATTATTAGTATATATACTATATATATAAAGAATATACTTATATAATAAAAAGTATTACTAAACTTATCTTTAAATCTCTTATTAATAGACCTGTTTTCTCTTAGCTTGGTATATACAGGGTATATACGAGGTATAGTAACTCATACCAACATCTTGCACACGTCAGTATAGCACCAGATAAGCAACTCGTACAAGATCTTATTTCTATATATATTAGATATATCTCTCTCAAATATAAGTTCAGTATATATAAAACATATACTTTAGCTCGTATAGATACCGCGCCTGCCGCCAGCTAAGGTAGAGTACCCAGTGTTTTAAAGCACTGTATTTATTAGCATATACTAAACTGATATGTAGATCTAACTTACTTCTTGCCGGTGATCTTCTCCTCAAAGCCTGTATTTACTTTGGATAGGTTTTCTACTGTATATTATTAGCATATACAGAATATATGCTAACTGAAATAATATATATACACCAGGATGTGCTTGGTGTATATATCAGCAAAGTTATATATTATTAGTTTAGGCTTAGTATATACTGAGTATATCCATATACTGCCATTTGCAATATACAACAGGTACCACACATCTGCATCCTATTTACCGCGATGTCACAGCTATTCTTTGTTAGTATATATTTAATATATGCTGGAATAATTACTTACACCAGACCGTTAACGCCTGATATACGCTCAGGTAGGACGGGTAGGGCTATCTTAATCAGTATATGCTCAGTATGTGCGCAGATAGAACTGACATTTATTCAGCTCGGTAGTAATAGCTTCCTTAGGATTGACTAGTATTTTATTAGTATATATATTGTATCTGTATGGGATATATCTTACTGGTAGGTCTCTAACTAATATTATTATTCAGAATAGGATCTATTTATAATCAGTATATGCTTCGCTTATATCTCATATGTACTTACTATGATGGTACCTATAGGCTGACGGGTTTATAGCCGCCGCTACTTCCGGATTATTGAAGTTAAGTGTAGTATTCATCTTACATATACGTAACGTATGCGATAGTAGTGTGATATTGAAATAAAATAGATATACGAAACGTGTGCTCGGTACGTGTTAATTATCACAATTGGTAGTATAGAACGAGCATATGCTCGGTACAAACGAACGAAGTATATGCGACTTGCGGAAAGCAGGGAATCCCTCCCCGCATGTGCGGAGGAGGTACTGGGGCACCGGGGCTCTTGTTTTGCAGTATATGCCGGGCACGTGCTCGTAGAATGGAGGGGGGGGAGCAACTTACCTGGGTAGATATAGAAGAGAAGAATAAAACGGGAAGAGAGAAACTACTTATATATATATTAAATAGTAAATATAAATATATTAAACAAAATATATACCTTACCTGTTTGCTTTACTACTTACTTTAGGAAAGAGAGTAAATAATAAATAGCTATACAAATCAGGCATCTGATAAAGAATATAATAAATCTATATCCTATATATATAGCATATGCAGTTGAATATTAGATGATGATAGCTACAACTGAGTGGGTTCTTATAGCACGTGCGTAGCATATGATTGGCTAAAGTTGGTCGTGGTTAAGATGCTTATTGTGGTCTAAACCCCTTAATACAGGGGGGTTCAGACCATGCCGAGCATATGCCAAGAACAGCTCGGCGTGGTCTGAAGGGGGCGGTGAGATGACCGGCAGAATGTTAGACCACGCTCACCTTTTTTCAGACCATGATGAGCTGCGACCCGGACCCGAGCAATACCCATCTTACTACCACCACTTTACCTAACGTAATCGGACACCGAACCGCCGCGACAGCGAACCGCCGGCGGTCGGCTGCAGCCACTAAAACAACGCGATTCTGTCAACTAAATAAAGTAATTCAATACTATATAAATAAAATATAATTAATAAAACTAGGTATTAACTTTATCTAGATATTCAAAATAATTATAATTCTTTTTATTATAATTACAAAACTGAATGTGCCTTTGGGTGCCGTCGAGGCCAAAAAGAGCATCCGGAGCGGCTGTTTCTGGTGTTATCAGCCCCGGCAACTTCGCCAAGACGGGTAATCTGTAGGTGCTGCTTTTAGCTTGGACAGAGCAGCATCCGGGCCTGTACCTGTAATACAGTTATTTTATTCTCAGCCTGCTTTTTTTACTTCTATCCAGCCAGCTATAATCTCTGGTTTGCTGAGCTGTCCTGTATCAGATATAACCGGCTGAGGAGGATAGAACCCTCAGCAGTGTTACAGTAATAAGAAGAGAAAGAAGCTCTACTCTTAAATATTTATTAATCTTTTTTTTTATTATAGTATAGTAAGAGATCTGGAAAGCAGATAAATAGTTCTATATATATCTACTATTTTATTATTATAATTTTATTTTTTTTAATTTTTATATCTCGTACCTGTCTTCTATAAGCTCTCTTTATATTATAGGATTCTCAGACTTTTTCTGAAGAAAATATATAGAATAAAAAAAATATAAAGAATATAGATCTTATTTTTATTATATTATATATCAGAAGCTGTATTTTAAAAGTAGACTAAAACTACTTTAGTATATATTTAATATAAATATTTTAGCAGTCTCAGTCAGAAAGAAATAAAATTAGTTAATATTATATTTAGAAAATATCTATTTCTAATCCTAAACTATACTATTAATTATTTTTATTACTAGATTTTACTCTGAAGCTTGCCAGAATCTAGATATCCTACTTTTAAATCTTACAGCTTCAGATATTAAGTTCTAATTTAATTAGATTAAATTTTTTTTTTAAGATTTTTTAAAGCCTACAGTATACTTATAATATCAAGGTGCTGGCGGGCGGGGAGTGGTAGAACAGGTAGTTCGGGCGGACGGATATAGTATTGAGTGTCACAGTTCTGGCTGGCTACTAGTTAAGCTATATACAGGATAATAGATAATATATAACTTAAGATTATAAAGAAATTAAAAAAATAAATAATTTATAAATTATTTTTAAAGATAGTCAGTTCTAACAGTATTCTAATAATTAAATAAATTTTATAAAAACCTTTTCTAGAAATCTTTTAATTAAGATTATTATATTTTTTATTATAAAATTTAAAAAATTATATTATAATTATATTTTTTTTAAGCTGAGTTTCTGTAAGATAAAAATCAGGGTTTATATAAATAATAATAATAAAAAATTTTAATAATTTAGTAAATATTTTATTTATTTAATAAAATATATAAATTAGAAGCAGTTTTATCTATAATAATTTAAAAAACAATGTAATATTTTTTAATTTTTAATTTTTTAAATTTATTAATTTTAATATAAAAAAAATTAATATTCATCTAGTAATAAATCATTATTAGTAAAAATAAATAAATTTATATTAAATATTATATAATTTTCTATATTTAATAAAACCTTTAGATAGTAAATATAAAAATTAATAATTCTTTTAATTAGATATAAATTTAAAATATTTTAATTAAGCTTTATACTAGATTATAAGATCCTAATAACTTAAATATCCAGCTAGATTTTTTAATTTTATTAAAATCTTTAGCTGGAGTAGTATTTTCTATTAACTTATTTTATATATTTAGTTTAAACTGTAATTATCTTAATTTTAATAAATTTTATAATAATATATATTTTAATAATATATTATTTTATATTTTTAACAGCAGATTAATTTAAATAGATATAAATATAAATATAAATATAAATATAAATATTATTTATGAATAAAAATTAGAATTAATAAGGAATAGAATGATTTTAATAATATTAAAATATATTATATTTAGAATAAATTTAATTAGAAAAAACTAGATACTCTAATTAGTTTATAAATAATTTTTATATATATTATATATATACTATAACTACTGCAGTAATATTAATAATAAAATTATAAAGTATTAAATATTTTATTTTAATAAATTAATTGATAATTATTAGTATAGTATTATATTTTTAATTTTTAGATAAATATATAATAAAATTTATAGATATATTTTATTAAATATATTAAAAATTAATAAAAATCTCAGAATTTTTATTTAATTTTTTAAAATATAATAATTCAGCAGTAAATATAGTAATTTTATATTTATTATTTTATATAATAATAGAAATTAGACTAATATTCTTAAATTAGAAGTTTATATATATAAAATCTTCCGGAATATTTAAAAAATAATTTATTATAGATTCAATATGAGAAGAATTTTTCCAGGGCTCGGGCGAATTCTCAATGCCTAGAATAAATTCTGGATGCCTTTACTTTTGTTACGGGTCCAGGCAGGAAGCTCCTGGCCCTAAAGGAATAGCTCGGCTAACGCCTTACTCTGACTTTGTTCCTTATATAAAAGAGTAGTAAACTAACAGATAAAAGACTATCTCTCTAATAATATAAAGATTTTTTTTTTAATAATTTTTTTTTATTTATAAGTACTTCTGTTAATTATATAAATCTAAAGATTTTTTTTATATTAGAAATTATTTCTTCTATTAAACTCTTACAGAGATATCCTCAGAGAAAAAAATAAGAATTATATAATAATTAAAATAGATAATTATAAATATATATAAAAACTGGTAAATTAAATAATAAATCTATAAGCTTAACTCTATAAGTTTTATATAATCTAACTAGTTCCTGCTGCAGTACTACTAATCTTAGTCTATTATTTATAATATCCGGATCTTACTCTATTTAATAAAAAAGATTTATATAAATACTGCTTTTTTTTTATTAATCTTTATATAAAATTTTTAATTAAAAAAAATATTTTCTTTTCTAAAAATATAAAAGTCTTATATACTTATAACAGATTTAAAAAAAAAACTAGTTAATATTTTTTTTTCTAGATTATTATATAATAAAAAAATAATTAGTTTCTAATTTTTTCTGAGTTTTATAATTAATTAGATTTTATATACTCTGATTCTAATTATAAAAAAAAAGTTTTTATATAAATTAATATAATAAAATAAGAAAAGAAAATTCTCTGTAAATTTTTAAATAAATTTAATCAGATTTTTATAAATACAGAAGATATATTATAAAATAATAAATAAAAAAAAATATTAGTTAAAATAATAATAAATTTAAATTTATTTAAAATAATAATAAAAATATTTTATATCTAATTATATAAAAAATACTGTAAATAACTCTTAGAGATTAAATATAATATAAAATATCTGGCTTAAATTAAAAAAAAAATAAATTATATAATAACAGTCCCTGTTTTATCTCTAAATAAAAATAAAAAAAATCCTGATAATATAAATTAGAAAATAACTACTAGCCAGATAATAATACTCCAGACTTAAATAGTAGCTTTTTATATAAAAATAAAGAAAATTAGTAAAAAGAAAAAAATAAAATAAATCTTTTCTAATAAATTACAGATATATAGATAGAAGAATACTTATATTTAATATAATAAGAATAGATATTTTATCTGGAATTATACTTTACTTCTAGTAACTAGATCTTATATAATTACAGCAGTGACTACTGGAACTAAAAAAAAAAATAATTATAAAGATTATACTACAGATAAATCTAGAATAGAATTAAAAAATTAGATATTTTTATATAAAAGTATATATAAGAGCCCCAGATAATTAAAAAGTATTTATTTAATCTTTAATAAAATTTTAAAAACTTATATATAAATTTCTGATCTTTTACAGTTAATTTATTATTTAACTACTCTACTTTAGTAAAAATATTTATTAATAATAATTATATAATCTATAATATAATTAGTAAATATTTTATATAATAATACTGACTTCAGAAAATATCTATACTGCTGAAACCGGTAAAAAAAATAATTAGAGAAGAAGTACAGATTATTTATATTATATAAATAAGATTTAATATAAAAATATACTTAAAAAAATAGATATTTTTTTATATTTTTAAAAATTATCTAGATTATAATCTAATTTTAAGATTCTTCTGGCTCTACTATAATAATATTTACTTTAAATTAAAATAAGAAAAGTTATATCTTTATATAACAGGAGCTAGAATATAAAATAAAAAAAAATAAATTTTTTTAAATCTGAAGATTAAAAATATTTCAGCAGTTATAATAGAAACTTATATTTATTATATAAAAAAAAAAAATAATATATAAATTTTTACTGTTATAATAAATAATATTTAAAAAATCTTAATACTGAAAAAGAGAATTAATTTTTATATAAAACTACTAGAACAGTACTAGGATTTTTTATATTTATTTAAATAAGATTAAATAGAGAAGCTATCTTTCTACTAAAAAAAAAAATAGATTATAAAATTAAATTTATATAATAAAATAAATAAAAACTATTTATCTTCTAGAGACTATTATATAATATAATTTAAAAAGAATTAGTTATATTATAAAAAACTCTTACAGACCTATTTAATAAAAATTTTATTTAAATAAACTATTTTTCAGTAGCTGCTCCTATTCTTTTTATATAAAAATTAGAAGAAAAATTATAATTCTGTATTAATTACCAGACTTTAAATATAATTATAAAAAAAAATAAATATTTTTTTTTTTAATCCAGGAGACTCTTATACAGATTAGTAAAATAAAATAATTTATTAAATTTAATATATCAGCTGCTTTTTATAAGATTTAAATTATAAAAAAATAAAAATAGATAATAATCTTTTATATAAGATATAGACTCTATAAATAACTGGTAACTTCTTTTAGTTTAGTAAATATTTTAAGTATTTTCTAGAAGTATATTAATTAGATTTTATAAGAATATCTTAATAAATTCTGCTTTACTTATATTAATAATATTTTTATTTTTATTAACAGCTTTATTATATAATATAGAGAGTATATATAAAAAATACTTACTAAATTATAAGAAGCAGGTTTATATCTTAATATATTAAAATATAAGTTTAAATATTAAGAAATAAAATATCTAGAATATATTATATAAATAGATAAAAAAATAATAATAAATTCTAAAAAGATTTAAATAATTTAAAAATAAAAGACTTTTCAGATAATAAAAAAAATATAAAAATTTTTAAATTTTACTAACTTCTATTAGAAATTTATCTGAAACTTTTTTAATATTATATAATTATTTATTAAGTTAACTGAAAAGAATAAGATATTTAATTAGATATAAGATTACTAGTTAAGTTTTAATAAATTAAAATCCTTCTTTATTATAGAATTAGTATTAATAATATTTAACTCTTTTTATATAATTATAATAGAAATAGACTTCTCCGGATATATTATTAGAAGAGTACTCTCTTAGTTTAATAATAAAAAGATATTATAATTATATATATATTTTTTAAAAAAAAATTTACCTGCTGAATATAACTATAAGATTTATAATAAAAAGCTACTAGCAGTTATATAATATTTTAAGAAATAGAATATAAAATTATACTCTATATAAAAAAAATTTAAAATTATTACTAATTATAAGAATCTTAAATATTTTTTTAAATCTAAAAGATTTATAGAGAGATATATATAATAATATTTTTTTTTAAATTAATATAACTTCTAGTTTTAATACTGGAAAAAACAGGATAATAAAAGAACTGATATTTTTTCTTAATATAAATAAAATCTTCTACTTTTAAAGAAGAACTTTTAAATTACTAATTATATAATCTAGTTATTCTAGTAACTAGAAAATAGTTATTATATAATTATATTTCTGATTATAACTAGAGTATATCTAATTATATTTTTTAAATATTTTTTAATTATAAATTATAAAAAGAAGTAGAAGATAGGATTATATAATAATTAAGATATATAGAAAAAAATCTAAATTTAAAATAAGATCTACTAGAAAGCTGTCTAATATTTTAAAATAGAAGAATAATAATTTTCTTTATATTTAGATTTAAAAGTATCAGTATCAGAATATTATATTAAAAATAAATTTCTATTCTTTTACTAACAGAAATAGATTTTTAATAGTAAATTTTTTTATATAAGTATTTTCTAAACAGCTTATAACTCTCTTATAACTGGCTATTCTGGTAGAAAATAAATAATAGTATTAATAACTGAAAAATTCTTCTGGTTAAATCTAGAATAAGATATATAATATTTTATATATAACTATAATATATACAGAAGAATAAAAACTTAAAAAAAATAAAAATAAAATTTATTAAAATTTTTTCTTATTCTAAATTAACTATAGTAAGAAGTTTTTATAGATTTTATTACTGATTTATCTTTATTAAATAATTATATAATAGTACTAATAATTATAAACAGGCTTATAAAAAAAATAATTTTTAAAGTAATAGACTCTATTATAACAGAGAAGACAGTTTAAACTCTAGTATAAATTCTAGTAAGATAATATAGATTTCTAAGAATTATTATATCTGATAGAAGAATATAGTTTATAAATAAAATATAAACTATAGTCTGCTGACTAGTCTCTATATAAAAATTATTTTTAACAGTTTATTATTTATAGACTAACAGTTAAATAGAAAGAGTAAATAGTATTTTTAAAGCCTATATTTAAGTTTATATTTATTATAACCAGTTAAATTAGAAAAAACTTCTCTCTCTTATTAAATTAATTTTAAATAGTTATATAATAATTATTATAGAAATAAGTCTCTTCTTTTTAATTTATAGATTTTATCTTTTTTTTTTTAATCTTAAGAAAGACTGAGAGTCTCTTACAGAGTATTTAATAAAAAATCTAATCTAACAGAATAAAATTATTATATAAATTATTTCTAAAATAATAAAGTAAATTTAAATTTTAATTATCTATTTTTAATAATAAACTAAAAAATAAATAAATAAAAAATAGAGTATAGTTTCTGAGTATTAAAAAAATAATAAGATATAACTGAAGCTATAGAATATCTGTATAAACTGTTTAAACTAGAAGCTAGACTAGAAAAATATAAAATATATAGTTTAAGAACTAATAGACTTATATATTATATAATTTAATATACTTTCTAGAATATATTTTATTTTTTATATAGATTTCTTCTATCTTACAGTAATAGATTTTTTTTTTTTTATAAATAATAAATAATATTTAATTATCTGTAATTCTAGTAAACAGCTAAGAAAAGTAGCTAGTTAAAAATATTATAAATAAATATTATATAAAAAAAAATTAAAACTAGTAAAAAAAATATAAAGTTAAATAAATAGATTATACTTATATAATAATTAAATATACTTTAGTTTTAGAGAAAACTATAATATTAGATTACTAGTTATAAAAAACTATATTATACTAAGATTTAAAAGAAATTTTTAACTGGATAATATAGTAAACTTTTATCCTGAATTAATAATTAATTTTTATATAATTATTTAATTAATAAGATCCTAGATAGTATTATAGAGGGGGAGAGATAAGAATAAGTTAGGAATAAATTATATCTTCTCTAATAAATTATAATAAAAATATCTTAATTAGTATAATTTTTATTTATATAAAGTATAAGTATTTCTGAAGTATCTAGCTATCTATATAACTAGTCTGAAATTAGTAAGAGAAGAATTTAAATAACTAATATAATAGATAATTCTTCTAATAATAATAAAAAGATTATTTATATAATTTTATTAGCTAGTTTAAACCTATATAGTATCAGCTCTGTATAATAAATCAGAATCTATAACTGATCTATTCTACTATTACTACAGGTTTACTATAAATATTAAAATAAATAAAAAATTTATAATAAAAAAAATACTAAATTTTTTTCTTTTCTAAGAATTAGCTGAACTATTATATAAAGAGAAGATAGTCTTTTATCTAAATATCAGTATAGTATATAGAATAAAAATAGTAGTTTCTGAATAAAGTAAGATAAAACTAAATATATATATAATCCTTATAATTAATTACTATATATACTATATAATTTAGAAGATTATATACAGTACTAAAGATACTAAATAAAGAGATAATATTAAATTTATTACCAGGATTAAACTGGACTATATTTTTATAATAATAATAATATAATTAGTTAGAATAGGAGAAGAAGAAGAATCTTTAAAATAAATAATACTGAACTAAGCTCTGTTACTATATAATATATAACCCCGGTCTACTATAGTATAGATAACTAAGTAAGACTTATCTCTGTACAACAGTATAATTTACTTTTACTGCCGGGGGGGGAACAGAAGATATTATTACAGGTCCAGGCAGGAAGCTTCTAATCCTAAAAAAATAGCTCAGCTAATATTTTATTCTAATTTTATTTCTTATATAAAAAAACAGTAAACTAACAGATAAAAGACTATCTTTCTAATAATATAAAGATTCCTTCTTCAACGATTTCTTCTTGTTTATAGGCACTTCTGTTGATTGTACAAATCCAGAGGTTCCCCTTACAGTATATATACTCTTAAAATAGCCAGCTATCTGTATAACCGGCCTGAAATTAGTAATAGAAGAATTTAAATAATCAGTATAATAGATAACTCCTCTGGTAGTAATAAAAAGACTATTTTATATAATTTTATTAACTTATTCAGACCTGTATAATATAAGTCTTATATAATAAATTAAAATCTATAATTAACTTATCCTGCTATTACTACAGATTTATTATTTTAATTTAAATAAATAAAAAACTTATAATAAAAAAAATACTAAATTTTTTTCTATTCTAAGAATCAGCTGAGCTATTATACAGAGAGAAAGTAGTCTCTTATCTATAAATTAGTATAATATATAGAATAAAAACAGTAATTATTAAATAAGATCAGATAAAATTATATATATAAATAATTTTTATAATTAATAATAGAATATACTGTATAACTTAAGAGACTGTATATAGTACTGGGGGTGCCAGAGAAGGATACAGTAATTAACTTACTATTAAGATTAAAATAAAATATAGTAATAAATAATAGATAATAATAAAAAGTAATATAAAAGAAGAAGAAGAGTCTTTAATATAAAAAATACTGAGATAAGCTCTGTTATTATATATATATAATCCAGGACTAATATAGTATAAATAACTAAATAGGACTTATCTTTATATAACAGTATAATTTACTCCTATAATCAGGGGAGAAAAAGAGTGTTATTATAGATTTAGATAAAAAGCCTCTAATTCTAGAATATTACTCAGCTTATTTATTATACTAAAATATCTTATTCTAATTTTACTTTTTATATAAAAAAAACAGTAAACTAGTAGATAAAAGACTATCTCTCTAATAATATAAAGATTCTTTCTTCTAATAATTTCTTCCTGTATATAGGCATTTCTGTTGATTATACAGATCCAGAGGTTTCCCTTATACATAGAATTATATAATTAATAAAATTTTAATTATTTATTAACTAGTTAAAAGAAAATTCCAGCTAGAATATAATAAAATATTTTTATAAAAAAGTTTTAAATTTTATATTTATATAATATTAAGTTTATTAAACTCTGAAGATAATTATAATTTATGTAATTATTAAATTAGTATAAAATATATAACTAGTTTATCAGAATTAAATTATTTTAAAATTATAATATTAAAAAATTAGTAGTAATCTAAATCTATAATACTAAATTATATATGTATAATAAAATTAATTAAAATCTATATTTTTTAATAAAAAAAATTTAAAGAGAAGATTTTAAAATATATTATTAAAAACTTACTATATAAATAAAAAAATTAGAATTTAAATATTAAAAACTTGATAATATTAAATTAATTATATATAAAATATATTTATATATCTCTATAACTAAATATCGTTAAAAATAATCAATTAATTTTAATTATAATAATTAATTAATATATTATTTTAATTAGTTAAAAATAAAACATTTTCTAAAACAAAAATTTTATTAATTAAAATTTTATTAAATTATTTGTAGATTTTATAATTAGATTTTTATTAATGTTATTTAAAAATATAATGATTAATTGTATTTTAATTATTATAAATAAATTTATAAAATAATATTAATTTTTTCTAGTTTCTTATACTATTACTACTTTAGAATTTATTTAATTTTTCTATAAAAAAATTAAATTATAATTTAGTTTTTCTAAAAATATTATCTTAAACTGAAACTCTTTATTACTAGTAAATTTTAGTTAAAAATAATTTATTATATATAGATAAGATTTAGATTTTTAATTATATTTCAGCTCTAAATTAATAATTAAATTAAATAAATAAACTAGATTCTAGAATAATATTTTTTTCATTTTATTAATATTTATTAAATAAATTAATCTTTTTTTAATATCTGTTTAATTTATATATAATAATATTTTAAATTTTATTATAAATTATTTATTTTTAAAAACTTTTATAGAATATTTTTCAGATTTTTATTTTTATTCTAAAAATATTATTTTTTTAAAAAGATTTTAATAGTAAAAAATTGAAATTAAATATTAATTAATTTTTATAAAAATTTAATAAATTATTAATAAAAAATATCTGAAATTTAATCTAGATAATTTAATTAAAAATATTAATTTATAATATTTTTTAAAAAAAAAATTAGTAAAGTTTTTAAAATATTTAATATTATTAAAAAGTAAATATATTAATTTAAATTATTAGAAAAATATAACTAAATTTATAATATTTTTTATATTTTACTATTTAAATAGTAAGAATCTAATATTAAATTATTTTAAAATCTTTAATCTTCTGAACTAAAGAATAAAAAAAATTTAAAATTTAAAATATTAAAAATAACTAGATTTTTAAAAATAAACTATTTTATTTAATTAAATAAAAAGACTAGTTTAGTAAATTTAATAAATAAATTTTAAAAATTTTTATAAAAAATATTTAATAAACTGTTTAAAACTACTAGTAAAAAAAAATTAAAATAATAAAATTTTTTAAAATTATTATACTAAAATATATTAGTATTAAATTAAATTTTTATTAAAAATTTATTAAATATATTATAAAATTTTTATTTTCTGAATCTATTTAAAAAAAAACTTTCATTTATTTTTATAAAAATTAATAATTTTATAATAAATATTTTTAAAAAAACTTATTATTTCTAGATAATAAATAAAATATTATTAAAATAATATTAATAAATAAATAATAAATTATTATAAAAATATATTATATTATTAATTATTATTTAATTTATTTTTAAAAAAAATATTATATTTAAATTTTTTTTTAATAAAAATAGTAAAATTATATTTATAATAATACACTAGTTTAATAATAATAAATATTTTAATAAAATAAATTAAAAACTAACTAATAATAAATTTTAATTTATTATTTTAATTCTAGCTATTATTTTTATATATTATCTAAAAATTTTTAGATTATTTTAAAATTATTATAAAATGTTTAGTAGTTTTTAATATTTTTATTAAGATTTATATCTTATTTAATAAATACATTAAAAGAAATAGTAATTAAAATATACTAGATTATAAATTTAATATTTTTTAATATATTAATTATAAGAAATACTTACTGGGGACGGCGGGGAATAGCCGCAGGGCTTCGTTGATGCAGCCATCTAGAAAGGGGAAGCTTTTTTGGAGGGCCTTGTAGCTTAGCGTCTCCGATGGGGCGATCAGCTGGTCGATTTCTTGCCGTAATAGCTCCTGTTTTCCCGGATATTTCGCGAGGAGAAACATGACTGATGACATCGTGGTGGAGGTGGTATCGCTGCCGGCTACGATGGCGAGTTCGGAGTCGTAGATTAGATCGCCGTCATTGATAGGTGGGCTTTCCGGTTTTGAGCATCTGGAATGATTTCCCGAAAGCCAAGTCGCCCATTACATCGAAGCCGAAAAAGCCCAGCCATTCGGTGATTTCGATAGCGCAGTGTGCACGCTTCGAGATTTGAGCAAGAAACTCCTGGCAATGCTCCAGGACTCGAGGTTCATAATCACTCAGTGCTGCGATAGTAAGTAATGGACTCGACTACTGCACTGGGAGTCTTACCCGTCGTGGCTAGCCCCTTCTCCCAGACTCTCTTTCTTCGCGAATGGAAAGGCTCATCGCGAGTCATCTGAAAAGAGACCGCGACGGGTAATTGAGATCGTAGAACGGTCCCTTCACGCATTTTGTCCCGGGCCCATGGATGTCGCGAATCGCATCCACATGGCTGATGGAGATCTCTCGGGGTCTGATACGGACAAAGTCTCCATATTTCTGATGGAGGGCATTGACTTCCTTGTAAAATTGAAAATTGGGAACCGTAAGACCGATGGAATAGAAGCCTGTTAGCTTTGCTCCCAAGGGACCAGGGTAGTGGCGTAGCGCGTGGAAAAATACACGATAGAGCCCGAGGCTTCCAAGAAGACCGATGGCAAACCCAGCATTCGAGATGACCCAATCGACCAGGGTACGTTTCACGATGAACAGATTTAATTTCCCGATGTAGGCAGCAAGAATAACTTCAGCTAGAAGAGCTAGCTTTGCGATCCGGGGTGTATGTCGCTCCCATTCGCCGCGAATGAACACTGCCAGGTGAGTGATGATTCCTATAGCACATGCTATGCCGAAAAGCAGCGAAAAATCCATTTTTGGAGGGTGAGGATTGTCCTGTCTTTCCTCAAGCCATGATCATGGCGGATGGGGCGGAGAAAAGGCCTTTTCAAGCCAGACAGGGTAGAACGGTGTTCTCCGAAATGAGTGCGTGGTAGATAGCCGGAGCCTAGGATGGCTGTTAAAAGCCAATTAGCTCTTCGCGATGGGGGCGGATGTTTAGCTAGTACGCGACGGCGTTATGTCGCCACGGAGGTCTTCACTCTTTGGGCTTTAGTGGCTTGACATGGGTTGGTGTCGAAGGATCCCGCCCATCGCTCATGGTTGGCGAGTTCCAGATTTCTCCGTGCGTTACGTAGTCGATACCCTGGCAGTTGATATGGCGTCCACTCACAACGAACCAATTATCCACATCGAGCCGGATGTACATGACCCCCCACCCTCCAAGCTTTTTCTTGCCTCGTGTCGATCACTGATTATGATATCCAGCCCAACCCCGATGCGCCTTCGCCGACCGGCGACGACTCCGACAGGTACGGTAGCACCCGGCCAGGTCCTGATTTCCATATAAGTGTGGATCCGCTGATGAGACATCCGCCTTAGCGAGTCCTTGCATTCAGTGACATCGAGTGTGCTTGGATACGAATACAAAAACGGTCGTCGCTATGCCGTTTATGGTTCCAACCAATATGTCTTGCCGAATGACGAGGTATGTTTGTCGTCCGAGCAACATATTTTTTTACTGATCCCAGCAGCCCGAATGCGAGCGCATCAATATGTTACAACACATTTACGGCATGCTTTTTGAAGGAAGATTAGACTTCGCGCCTGTCGAAGATCCCCGGCGAATCCTGGACGTCGGAACAGGTACCGGTCTTTGGGCGATGGATGTGGCAAGGTGAGCATCTCCTCTGATTAGTGAGTCATCACAAAAACGCAATCATATTGATAAAAATACCGAAGAAAATTCCCAAAGGCGCGGGTTATAGGTATACATACATTCCTGCAGCCTCATGCTGATTCGGGGAGGTGCTAAATCACAGACTATTCTAGGAACGGACATCTCAGCTCATCAGCCTATATGGTCGATTTACCCTATCAGAACGAAGAGTTTCCTGGAATTATCTGATTAGACTGACCCATACTCAAGGCTGCCGCAGAATCTAACCTTCATGATTGACGACGCAGAAGCAGAGTGGGACTTCAACAACAAGTTCGACCTCGTCCACATCCAGGGCATGAACGGGTCAATCCGCGATTGACCACGTCTCTTCAAACAAGCATATGAGTAATTTGCTTCGGAGAAGTCACCAATTCTGATTGCGATGCTAACCAAAATCTAAGCAACTTATTGCCAGGCGGCTGGCTGGAAGTAAAAGGAGACCGATGTCACTGCTACCTGTGATGATGGTAGCATTCCCGAAGATTCAAGTCTTCGGAAGTGGGAAAGCGAGTGTATTCGAGCATGCGGCGCTGCTCGGACAAAGTTTAACTGCCCCAGAGCATGTGAGAGAATGGATGGAGGAGGCTGGGTTCGTGGATGTCCGGTCGTTACAATTTCGACTGCCGATGAATACCTGGCCGACAGACCCCGAGCTTAAGGAGATTGCCCGATACCAGAATTTGCAGTATATGGAGGCTTTGTCCCCATATGCACTGGGCCTGCTAGTCGAGGTGCTTGGGTGGTCGAGGAAAGAAACGGAAGTATTCCTTGTGGGAGTGAGAGAAAACCTGAAAGACCGCCGTCTACACGGCTATCATATTGCGTAAGTTCGATTCCGCCCCGAGCGATTATAGGCTGATAAGTTATAGGCGAGTCGTGACTGGCCGGCGGCCCGGCAATGAAGAATTCAGATGGCCATATGCCCCCCTGGTCGAGCGTGACTCTTCTGTCTCTTCCGTTTGAATTTATGTCACATCGCAATCGTTCAGGGATTCCAGTAACTTAGCATCGGCGAGCCATGTAATTAAAATTGGCAGGTGAAGGGCTCCTTCCTCTTCTTTCATCTATATAGGGCAGAGATCAACTACTAACCGACTGCAATCAGCATTTGTGACATATGCGTCTCTTACCGGTGGCTTACCAGGCTTTATAAGCTGTATCATGCCTATGTAATGACCTATTCGACCCAAAACTGGCCCCACGTCTCCCAGAAATTCAAGGCCGACGATTCGTCCAAGAGGGCATCGACCATTCCGTCCATTCCCGTTCCTAACTCCATCTCAGGAGGGGGGATCGGGTGGGCCACGGCATCTGGCTGAGCTGGAGCAGGAACTGCGGCAGGGACAAGAACGGAAGCGCTCATAGTCTCCTTCTGGACAAATTTGCTGGATAGCTTTCGCAAAGATCCCTCGGTATATGGAAGCCACCGTGTACACTTTCTGGACGTCTTCCATGATCATCATGCATACATTGAGCTTGTTGAGTCGGAGGCGTCGCGACAAGGGGCTGCCAGAGCGGCAGTTTAAGAGGTGCATTTGCATGGCAGAGATGAGAAGCGGGGGTCTGTGAGATTTTAGTTCCTTGAACCTGTGGCAACCCAAAGAAAACTCACGTCATGGGCAAAGCATATTCGAGCAGATTTTCCTGTGCGAGAGTCTCCAATATATCATTTGTGCGCGAGGCTGCGGATCCAGCTTTATGGCGAATCGCCTCCTGCCACTGCATCTGGCGTGTTGCAGAAAGATCGTCGGGTACTTCGGTTGTACATGGCCGGTAGAAGACTATAAGCAAAGCTCTGGGTCGTGTTAGAATGGTTCGGTTGGCATAATGGTCACAGAGCTCTTTGAACTGACTGGTGATGTAATTGCAGATGATGCAAGTAGAACCGTGCCGGTTGGCTCTGATCAGCATCGTATCGCTCAGGAGGTGTACAGCGGATGATTTCTGCCTCGAGGGCCTCGATCTGACTCACGGAGAGTTTGGGACGGATTGTCTTGTAGCTCATCGTTAGGACGGAACCCAAGAGTTTGCTCATCTGAATTAAGAGGACCCAGTACTCGGCCAGAAGGGGAATGTCGTTGGTAAAGAATGCAGCGAAAATGGACTCCGGGATGTCACTCAGGTCACTGAGAATGTCTGCTACTGACGGCATCGCCATGTCGCAGTCATCGAGGTCAATTCGTAGCGGCCGCCCGAGAGTGAGGCTTAGCCAGCGGTCGCGAAAGAAACACGTCCACCAGAGGCGACGCCAGAGGTGCCGCTGGCGGTCGGTGATAGCCGCATTGTACCGTGTCCCATCAGGGTCACGATGTAGGCCCAGAATTTGACAAAGTGTGACAGATATGCCGGTCCAGTACCAAGGCTGGACGTGCTCATCTACTTCGGAATGCCAGAAACCAAGTAGGAGGGAGGACTGCAGGAGAACAATCTTATCACGCTCTCCGCTATTGCTGTACATGCACTACCCACAAGGTATTAGCTGCGATGTGTGGCGACCATATACAGAGAACAGCCCACCTTTGCATGAGAGTACATGGTCGCTTTCATCGCCTTGCGGGATTCGTAACCTTCTTGCTCACATATAGTGGATGGTATAAACTGTAATGAGCTATCAGCCGAGTTATAACGATTTCTGTTCTTGCCCATGTCCTACATTTACTGCGACAAAAACACTCCACACCAGTAGCAGGTTATACTCGTGGAGTCGACCAGTATGGAAGAAATTCAAAATCTGATCGGCTTCAATAACTGGCATGATCGGGTGGACATGACGAAAGTAGGCCCGAAGAAGGCTATCGCAAGCTTCAATTCCTGGCAGATTGAAGACGCCTTTGCTTGCGAGATAGTTCCTATCTTCTTCGAGCAATGGCGTGGAGACACGCGACGGGATGAGGAAATGCCTGGGCAGGGACTCCCCTGGTGAACAGAGCGTCAAGGTCGATGTTATCCCAGTCTTATCCCCTGTTTATTCACAGTTTGTTAGTTTTTGTCAGGCTACTGACGGCGACAGACAATGTCAGAAGTTATTTACCGGTATAGAAGGGAACCTGTCCGGCTCGCTCGGGATTCCCCAATGCCGCTGCTGCAATTTCCAGTCCATTACGCTCCTCATCCTGGATGCTTAGTTGCTCACTAGACCTCGAACCGGCTGGTGATTTCGTTGACGGGCCATGTGTCGGTCTGGGGTTTATCTCTCTGGAAGGGGACGGGCGAATTGCATTTCCCTGGGGGTATAGGTCGACACGGTTGGATGGACTACTCGGAGGGCGCAGGCGTTGCCGAGCCGGAACATGGCGCCGGGGAGTTCGAGCACTAAGGAAACTTAGCGATCGATTCCAGGGCCCTCAGCATTGAAGTTGAGGTTTCGTCTTACGTCTCATTTGGGGCATCCACCACACAATCGGCGCGGTCCTGGGCGCAGCGGATACACGGAACCCCGGTGACGTTGATGCTGCACCGGACCTTGCGTTACTCAGCAGTTATACCTTTCCCATGGATGGAAACCCAAAGGTCTTCTCTGGTCTTGTGACCGGCCACCTCCTCTGTTGTATACTCCGGTATGTCTAGCATCGTGCGTCGCAATCGCCAGTTGTCGATATTACGGGAAGAGATAACGGTGCACCACAAGTTGCTTGACTCGAGATACTAAGGGGAAGAGAGAACCCCAAGGCGTGCAACTCCCCGTTTATTTATAAGGGGGAGATACTCATTCCATGTTCGGCTACAAATCAGGATCGCTCTAAATCCCGTTATTTGCCCGCTTGTTAATGCATCGGCCAAAGTGTGGCGATAGAGGGACTCGGGATCTCGATGCCACGGGAAGTAGAGCCGTGTACTCCACTTCTTTGAGCACCAGCCAATCGGAAGCATGACACTACCGAGGGATTCGTTGGTGTATGGCACTATCCGTCAGTCCCGCGGCATCTCTAAGACCCACTCAGCTATAGCACGGCTGCTAAGGTAAAAGATGCGCGCATCTAGCCACGTATAAAGGTATGTACAGCTCGTTCTATTTTCAAGTCCTTGAAGCAGGACCATCAGAGCAAGTCAACCGATTATACCATGTCGAGTCAGCAATTCTATCTCCTGGGTGAACCGGTGTCGTCCGCGAAGGACATCACCATCGATGCGACTTTGGATTTTGATCAACTCCGACACCTTGTGGCCGCTTACTTTGCTATTGTGGAGCCGGATGGTCAGTCTCACTCATTCTCAGGCTTTCTGTCATTGAATTGACATTGAAATAGGAATCGAGTTTCAAACCGAGGATGATTCTCTCTTGGATATGGCCAATGTTCTTGCGACGAAAGAACCTATAGCAATCACAATCGATGGACGCGCTGTACGAGAGCCAGAGGGTCCCAAGGGTCTTCCAATTGTGGGAAACCATTTTGAAGTTTATCCCGACCATCTTGGTAACCACCAGCGGCTCTTTGAAAAGTACGGTGGAATCTTTAAAACGACAAACCTAGGTCGCACGACATACCAAACCAATGATCCGCAGATATCAGCCATTGTCTTTGCTGAGTCGGATTTCTTCTCGAAAAAGATCAATGATGCACATCCACTATCTGCGCTTAAAACACCCTCTGCTGGTGTGTTCTTGGGTGATACAGACACCCCCGAGTGGAAGGTGGCTCATAAATTCCTGCCTCCGGCTCTTGGTCCGAAGGCAGTGCGCCATTACGCACCCACCATGCAGAAAACTGTAGAAGACGCGTTCAAGGTGTTTGATGCACTGGATGAGCAAGAGGAGGCCTGGAATGTCTACCAGTATATGTTGAATCTGGGCTCACAGGCAGTGGGCAAGCTTACGCTTGGACTGGATTTCCAGCACTTTACGTCACCTGATGCACCTGTGCACGAGATGGTCCACTCAATCGCTGATTTGCTTTCGCTCAACAAGAAGGTTACATCGAAGGGAGACTGGTACGGTATGTTACCGTTTGACGAACCACAGAGATTGAGAAACTTGAAGGCGAGAATCGAGGATATGGTGGATGAATCTATCCAGAATGCAGAGCGTGGTGGTGTAAGCGATCTTCCCTTGCAGGAAGCGGCGCTACAGTCTTCCAATATGGTTGGTAAGTTAAATGGCCATTTTCACCTTCAAACCTGATATCTATCAGTAGCTAATGCTATTTAGACTACGCTCTCCGCGCAACCGATAACAAGGGCGAGAAGTTGCCGAAGTCCAGTCTTGTTTGGGCCTTGGTTGTTGCAACAGGTGCCGGATTCACAACGACAAGCTCTCTGCTCTCGTGGCTGATCTATAGCCTTGTCACCTACCCCGATATGCAGGAAAGGTTGCTTCAAGAGCTGATCGACAATGACATCACCGAAGATACCGAGCTCACCTCCGAAATCACGGACCGCTTAGTCTTCCAAGACAAGTACATCAAAGAGATGCAGCGTCGTCATAACCCCTCGTTTCAACCTGGTCGAACCGCGAAGGTTGATCTCATTCTTCCTGGCGGGTATAAAATCCCGAAAGATGCCGTTATCATCCCTGCGCTCCACCATATTCACAACAACCCGGACCTCTGGGATAACCCTAATCGCTTCAACCCCGATAGGTGGGATACCCCTGAAGTGAAGGAGAGGCATAAGGCCGCTTATATCCCATTTGCAATGGGTCCGCGCATGTGCATCGGGTTCAATTTTGCGCTCCAGGAGGTCAAGATCTTCCTTCCCAAGCTGATCTATCGCTATAACTTCGTCCGAGAAGGCGATGGCCCAATTGAATACGACCCGATGTTCCAGTTGATCAGGCCGAACAACCTGTATGTGCGGGCTGAGCGAAGAGTGAAGTGGCCGGCCAAGTCAAGCAGCTGAGGGTTCCGAAGGATATCACGTCTACGGACTTTCTCTGCCTTGAGTATGGTATGACGCAACGATACAGAAAGAAAAGAATAGAACACTGGTTAGCGGAACAAGGATACATAATGGGGTATACAAGGCGTGTGCAATAGTATATACAGTTTCAATCGATGCAATTCATTATTATACAATCATGTCCATTCCCATATTGTTATCCTAAACAAGACCGCTTTTGCTAAATGTTTGATATGTTAAGACTGTAGGTTAACCAGACAAAGACCAATAGATGTGTTGGAACAAAACTGCTCGACTACAAAGGTGTCCGCGATGGTGAAGTGCTAAAGGACTCTAAAAAGGAAAGGAAATTCTGGTTAACGCCATTTAATTGTGTATAAAACTCCACAGCCACGACCGAGTTGGCCCTTGGCCGGGTTGGCCCTTGACAACCCGGAAAGAGCCCCAAGAGGGGCTACAATCGAGTATAATGCATAAATCATCAATCAATCCATCATATAAAGGTGTCCAGTCATCGTAGAACGGCGTGGCGATGCTTCCCATACTCTGAGAAGATGCCAGCATGGGATTCAGAGAGTCTTGACAAAATCTGCATTCTAGAACATGTTCATTGTTCTCTTTCTCTGAGCCAACCCAGTAAGATTAATCAGGAGAGTAATCAACACCCAGAGACCCTACTGACCGCCAGTGCTCTTTCTGAATCAGGGGTCTTGGGAAATTAGGTAATCGCACCACCCATGCAGAATTTGCGAGTCAGTGGGCCAACGGCCGCCTTCTCGCCCGAAGCACAGACACTTCCGGTGGACATGCTATCCAACATCCCGCGGGAGGGACTTACCGCTCGCGCTGTTGTTGTTGTTCCTCGGGAGGGCTGCGGTGGGTCTTCCTCATTGATGTCATCCCGCGGCATCAGATAGCCAGGGCAGGATGTATGGTTGGATGAACCACACATGGTCAGAAACCGGTTCTCATTTCCAGAACTTTGGTTTGTTATCCCGCGGCATCAGATAACGAGAGCAGTCTGGATTCTGGCATGGCCCGCGGATAGTCGGAAATCGGCCCTGACTTTCAGTTTGTTGGCTGGTTGGGAATAAAATGGGTATAATGCTCCTGGATATGATAGACAGGGTATATTTAGGGATGATTTCCCTCCAGATTTGTTCCTAGTCAGCAATCGCAACTTCCTGGTCCACATAAATCAGCAACCTTCAAACTTAATTTCTTCTATAGCCCACCATGCGTGCAACTTGGTCTCCACCACTTGACTACCGTAAGCGCCCTGTCGCGGTTCTGGGAGCAGGTGTTCTCGGACGAAGAATAGGTAAGCTCACCATATCCATGTTCCAGACCCATTGAGCTACATCTCACACCTAATTTCAACCCAGGTTGTATTTGGGCCTCCGCAGGCTACACAGTCCACCTCCGTGATCCCAGCCCCGATCAGCTCTCTGCCGGCATCGCCGACATCCAAGAGCAGGTCTCAGCCTACGCCAGCAAGACCGATTACTCCCCAGGCACAGCCCACTCCTTCACCAGCCTCGAAGAAGCCGTCTCAAACGCCTGGCTCATCATCGAAGCCGTTCCAGAGAAACTCCCCCTGAAAATCACCACCTTCGCAGAGCTATCCAGCTATGCCCCGACAGACAGCATTCTCGCCTCGAATTCCTCGTCCTATAAAACGTCTGAGATGCTGGATAAGGTCCCCGATGCGGCGAAGCACCGCATCCTGAACATGCATTACTACATGCCGCCGCAGTGCATGCTCGTCGAGTTGATGACGGACGGAGACACGAGCGAGGAGATCTTTCAGTTCCTGGTAGAGAGGTGTCGCGAGGGCGCGACCTCGCCATACGTAGCGAGGAAGCAATCAACGGGATTCATCTTCAACCGGCTTTGGGCCGCAGTGAAGCGTGAGGTCCTGACCATCTTGGCTGATGAGGTGTCCGTCCCGGAGGAAATCGATGCTATGTGGGAGGAGATGTTTATCGATGGTCGCGTCATGCCTTGCAAGATGATGGACAGTGAGTCCCTCACCTCCCTCTTATCCACTTTCCTGCCATGCTAACCAATCACACAATGACAGGCGTTGGTCTCGACACTGTCGCATTCATCGAACAGCATTACATCCACGAGCGCGGACTCCCATCCGAAAAGACAGTCGACTACCTCACAGCCAACTACCTCGACCAGGGCAAACTCGGCAACAAATGCGCCCAGGGTGGCCTCTACTCCCCTGTCCCTGCAGATACAACCACAGACAAGCGCCTCCTCGTCCTCGACATCGGACTCGCATCCTCAACCGCCGCTTCATCCGTCGCCACCCCAGCCGGTGAGATCCTCTCTTTCACCCCCGACGGCAAACGCCACACCGTCCTTGTCCCCAACCAACTCCTTCCTGACGGTATCACAATCGACCCCTCCACGAACCGCATTTTCTGGACTTGCATGGGTATTCCCGGAAAACACGACGGCGCAGTGTACTCCTCCACCCTGGACGGCAGCGACATCCGTCCTATTGTCCCCGTCGGCACAGTCAACACACCCAAGCAAATCACCATCGACCGGACAGCGAAGAAACTCTATTTCAGCGACCGTGAAGGCTCCGCCGTATACCGCTGTAACCTCGATGGATCGGATTTGGAAACTCTGGTATCGCGAGGAAACAAGGAAGACGGCAGCGATATCCGAGATTGGTGTGTCGGGATTGCGGTCGCACCGCGGTTCAACAGGTCCTATTGGACGCAGAAGGGCCCGTCGAAAGGTGGGCAGGGACGGATTTTATCTGCCAGTATCGATGCCCCGCCTGGTGTGTTGACCGAAAATGGGAAGGATGATGGTCTGTGTATTCTGAATGGATTGCCTGAGCCAATTGACTTGGAAATTGAAGAGGAGAAGGGCGAGCTGTACTGGACGGATCGGGGGGGGTTGTCGCTAGGAAACTCGTTGAACAGGATGCGTTTAGATGGAGAGGGTCTTCCGGTGGGTGCTGCGACCGAGAGGGAGGTTCTGGTGCGGAACCTTCGAGAGGCTATTGGGTTGAGTCTGGATCGGGAGACGGGGGACATCTATCTGACGGATTTGAGTGGCTGTATCTATCGGTGTGATCGGGATGGGAAGCGGAAGGAGAGGCTGTATGAGGAGGAGGGGAGGGCGTTCACGGGCATTGTGTGTGTTTGAGATTGTTTGATTGTATAGACAATTGTAAACGTAATGATACTTTATAGATCACCTGGGACTAATTGAAGGCCTGAGGCACCATTTCTGTTTAAAGCGTCGCTTTTAGTTTTGACTTCTCTTCTCCTTCGCGTACTCCCCCTCTCAATCCATCCTTCTGCGTCGAAAAGATCGAGAATGCAAAGGCACGTCCGCAATAATTAGCATATAGCACTTCATGATCCCTGGAAATTAAACTCGGGTGACAGAATTCGCTCATCGAAGTGAATCCACACATTACCTAGAATCGAGTTGAGGTATCAGATCGCCACAGTTAATAGACTTGTTAGCCTGGATCATCCCCGAAATTGGCGGGTTGGAGCAAAACACTAATTCCGAGACAGAATCACTCTCTGCGACCGATAATGAGCGAATAACCAATTTTCCTTGCTAATATCGCTTCTACATTCACGTCGCTGTCTCTGTTTTCGGGGTCGAAGCGTCTCGTCTGGTGAACTCTAACCCTCGGTCGAGATAATGACGCGACTCAAGCTCTACAGCAGAAGATATCCTTCTATAACACCGACAAGATAACATGATTGATAAGCACACTACAACAGAATCGGTTAGGGGTATAAGCAGGGGGTGTAATATGAAACCTTGCTTTTAGGTGATGTGTTTAGGCTCCGGGCTAACATTTCACTCTTGCCTCGATACTCCATAGCGCATCTTACATTCTCGCCTACTTCACACCATTTCAGCCGGATAAATATAGCTAGGCGTTTACATCTCAATCATGGTCTTGGTTGGTCCATACAAGCCTCGATGGGCGGCAATGGCCCAACAGGCGCCTGTCTCTTTTCTCCAGTACTAGCGTCTAGCCGCCGGTCAGGCTTGTCCCACCAACGCTAAGCAACAAAATGCTGCACCGGGGCTAGATCTTTCTAGTCTGGCCGACCAGACTTGCAGATTGCAGAGAGCATGGCGGTTAATCAATCGTCATTTGGTAACTATTATGTATGGCTGGCCCACTCATTTTATAAAGACGGTCCACCCGTTCACTTCTCATCGCAATCGCATCCTACCGACAAGGCTGTGAAATCCAAAGGCATCACCACACGCTAACTCCCGCAGTGGAGCTAACGCCGATGATCTTCGCGACGCCATCCGACAGTCCAGCCACCCTGCTCAGCCTCGTATTAATCGACCAGTGAGGTTTGCCGGCGCCGCATCCCTCCGACCCTCGCATGCGACTAGCATCAGCCGTCAGCGACGGTTTCACAGAAAAAAATTTCCAGTCCGACTCCACCCTCTTGACGACCGCACCCAAAACCTGGGGGCTCCAGGAATGTGACAGTAGAAACCGTGCGAGGCCCAGTCGTCTCTCTTACAACACACCCAGATATGTCCAGGTCCAGTATCGCGAGCGACGGACACGACCGTCTGGAGCCGCGACTCCTGCGAGCGGCAGAAAGCGACCATGTCGAGGCCCTGCAACACGTCGTCGAATTGGCCCGCGAAAATGGCCAGTTCAGCGACAACTTCCTGCGCATCGGACTCATGCGCAGCTGCGAGCGCGGATCGATCGCGGCAACGCATTTTCTCCTGACGCTGGGCGCGAAGACCGATGTCGCGACTAACCGGCCCTCACCGCTCTTACGCGCCGTCGAGCGAAATCACGTCCGCATCGTGCAGCTCCTGCTGGATCACGGAGCATCGCCAGAGATATGCGACAAAAAGGGACGGACGGCGTTGATGACAGCGGCATGGAAGAACCACTGGCATGTGCTCCACTTGCTCATTTCGCGCGGCGCGGACGTCAACGCAAAGGACCAGAAGAAGAGGAATGTGATGCACAATCTGGCGGCGGACAAGCAGTGTGACTGGGGCGAAAGTGTCATCGAGCTGTTGCTCAGCACAACCTGCAAGGTCGCTGGGGTCTCTGGCCAGGATGAATTGGGTCGAACCCCGTTGCACTGGGCGTGCGCGACGGGGAAATTGCGCTTCGCGGAGTTGCTGCTCACCCGACCGCAGGGGCCAACTGTGGATGTCAACGCGGTCGATTTTCGGAATAAAGCATCGCTCCACATCGCCGTGGCCCACGGTCGCGATGATATTATTCAATTCTTGCTCCGACATAATGCAGACGTTAACTCGAGGAGTGATGGTGGTTGGACACCTCTCCACAATGCGTGCGAAAAGGGCGCTGAGTTGATCGTGCGCATATTGTTGCGGGCTGGGGCTCACATAAACAGCCAACTGTTGACGGGTGTCACGCCGCTGCATCTGGCTGCGCAGGCAGGCCATCGCGAGGTTGTCGAGTGTCTTATACAACACAAGGACCTAAAGACAAGGATCCGCGACAATTTTGGCAGCACGCCGTTCCTGCGGGCGGCCCAATTCAAGCGCAAGGACATCGTATCGCTTCTGGCCCCATTCAACAACCTCGATGCGTTGACCGCCGAAGCAAAGGGCGCATGCGAAGCCTTCGAGGCGACCGTTGTGGATTTTGGAAATTTCCACAATGAGAACCGGGTGAAAAAGACCTCTGTCTACAACCTTCTTTATGGCCGGGATGCTGAAAACCCGCGCAAGCAAGCTTTTTACACCCTGCCCGAGAGCAGTCGGGCCACCGACTTTCGCTGGATCCATCTACCTGCGAATAATCTGACCTGGGTCGAGGCCTTGCTCACGAAATCGTTCATCGAGGAAGGCGCGCACGATGTGGAGAGCTTCAAGGGGCTTGAGAGGTCGTTCCGATACCAACACCGCGGGCAGAGGACCCATTCGTATTTCATGCGACCCTTGTGTCAGAGCACCCCGCGAGCGGCACGGCCCCGTGATGAAGAAAGTGCCGAAGAGCGAGTACATTCTCCCCTGATTCTTGTCAATGGGCAGGCTTTCGAGGGTCATAAATCTCTAGGGGACCCGCGGGTTAAAAAGCAGAAAACGCAAGGATACAAGCTTGAACGGACAGATTCAAATTCGTACGACGATGGTGTGAACGGCACCCACGGGAAGAAAACAAAGGGTACCACTAAACGTGGGAAGACGAATGGGTCAAAGCCTGAATCAAAGACTCAATCTCTCACCATTAATGAGAAACACCGACCACTCTCGCTATGCAAAGACCAAGCGCACCCAACCTGCAATGTGTGCATGTTCATGCCATATTTGCACTTCGAGACGGACGAGCGGAGGAAGAAGATGCAAGATGCCATTAAACGGGCAGAGACGCGGAATTTCGGTCATCCTGGTCTCACCCGGACACCTACGAGAGACGAGCTTCTGATCAGCGCGCACCTGGCATCATCTACGTCCTCACTGCATATCCGACGAACGTTGGATCAGTTCTTCTACCCCAACATCGATACGCAGACTCGAGACCAGGATCAGGTCGTCTTCCGCTACCAGACAAAGGGACAAGGCCGCGAGCGATTCTGGGCTGAGCCCAAGATCTTCATGGTCGACCAGCTCTGGATGTGGATCATCGGTACAAACCTGATCGTGACTAGTTTCCCACAACGGTGGGATCAACCAAAGAACGACCCGCTCAATGTGCTGGACGGTATCATCGAAGATATCAACTCCAAAACCCGAGAGCCAGTACGGTCGGTCTATGATTTAGCCATCATCATCACGACCCGCTGCTCCGGTGTCTTCGACCGTCACCGCATGGGAGACGAGGAGTACCAGTTCCTGGACATGTTTGAAGCCTCCATCGGTGTAGCCACGGACCGTGAAACCCTCCTCTTCAACAGATTCAATCGAGCTTCCGCGCAGGCATCGGACTGGCTCAAAAACCACCGCAAACTCAGCCGGTTCGCGCGGGAAGCGCTGAGCAAAGAGAAGACAAAGATCGGCATCGAGCGAATGCTGGAAGAAGACGAGGAAGAGGAAGAGCCGCTCTTCGTAGACAACCTCCTCGACATCGGACAGGAAACCGACCTTCTCTCCGAGGCGAAGGACATCCGTGACGAGCTCAACATGATCCGCACCGTGCTGCAGCACCAACAGCACGTCCTCATGGATTTTCAAGAGGCCATCTGCGAGATCTATTACGGGCAACAGCGTTCGCAGTATGAGGCCAAGAAACGGTTCAAGGAGCAGCAGCGCACGATCGACATGCACCTGAAGGACATCGAACGGATGGACAAGCAGGCCGAACGGATCTACTCCTCCATCACGGACCTACTAGACCTCAAACAGAAACACGCCAACGCATTCGAGGCACGGTTCGCCCGCGACCAAGCCGCCGGAACGACACGTCAGGGGAAGATCATGATGGTGTTCACCATCGTCACGATCATTTTCCTGCCGCTCTCGTTCATAACGTCCGTGTTTGCCATCAACTTCGCGGAATTCCAGACGGCGGACGGAGCAGAGAAACTGCATATTCCGTATGTGGCCAAATACACATTCGGCATCGGATTTGGCATCTCCATCCCGCTGATCCTGGTCGCCTTGTCGGTCGACGACATCGGGGATGTGTGTCAGGAGGGCGGTCGGCGCATGCGTCGGTGGATGACCCAGAGGAAGAAGACCGCAACCGCACGTGTCGATGAGGGCCCGAGACCGACCGCGTATGAAATTGAGAAGATCCTTAGTATCAGTCGGTCCCGGAAGAGTCTGGACACGGAGTTTGCCGGGAGCCTGCTGCCCGTGTCGACGCGAGGGACGGCTCGGACAGTGCGGCGAGACGATTTTTATTGATTTTGATGACTGATGACTGATGATGATACCGACCTAGACAGACTTTATGATAATGATTGAAGCTCTAGTATAGTATAGGTAGTATGCTGTTTGATATACCCCGCTGAATTGAAACCCAAGTCTGGATATTTCGATGACTTACAGTCAATCAACTATCCCACTTAATTTCCGTTAAAATAAAAATTTTTGTAGCATTTCACTGCCATTACTACTTACCTATTACCACATCATCACTATCATCATCCACACAATCACAATCATAATCAAAACCACAGCCAGAACGGCAATCACATGCCAACCCCCCAACCTACCTGCATCTTCCCTCGCTATCTCACATGCCCCATCCCATCCCATCCACCCAACATCCCTAACACCACCAACCAACCCCCAAACCCAAAATCAAAATCAAAACCAGCACGTGCCCCATCCCTTCCGAAGTCCGAACCCAAACAAACACCCGGGAGTCGGGACAGACCCAGACCCAGACCCATATCGGAACATCCCGGCCCAGGTCCCCCGATCCCGCCGCAGACCGAAACACTCATAGAGCCAACCCGGTGAGTCACACACACCCTTCACTTGCACTTCAGACCTCACTTAGCATCCACTATAGAAAGAAAAATAAATATAAGGCAAAATAAACGACCCGGGGGTTTCCGAGGACAGCCGCGTTCTCCACGTGCAAGGGAATCGGGACGCATGTTTTTTGGTTTAGGGGCTGGCAGTGGTGGTTACTATTCTTGGGATGGATTAATATTAGTACTCTGTAGAGTTGGTTGGGTTAATGGGGGATTAAGGGGGGGGGGGGGGGGTGTGGGAACGGAAGTGGAAGTGGAAGTGGAAGTTCGTCTTCGGGATATGTCGTGGGAATTGAGTTGGGTTGAGTTTGAGTTTGGTTCCGAGGATCCATATGCATTTTTATTTCATAGGGGTATGATATCATCATTGCTCAACCGTATATCTATCTATGCTCTGCCATTTCTAATTATGGTTCTGGCTTGACTTATTTTATTGAAAAAAAGATGTGAAGAGGAGAGATTTATAGTTATCTGACCATTTTCCACTGCCCATTGTCTATTGTCCATTGATCTCTCTATCTATCTATCTATCTATACCCAGACGAGACACAGCCAACCCATCAATGGCACAATGCACAATGAAACTCCCCTCCACCATGCCCATCCCAGCTAAACGCCTCTCCCTCATCACCACAAAGTCAACACTCCTAGCGACTAGAGCTAGATGTCTCGCAACCCAGGTTCACCACCACTCAGCCGCCCTCCCGTCCGACCCCTCCAGCGAAAAAGAACGGGTCGTGATCCTCGGCTCCGGCTGGGGCGGGTACAACCTGTCGCGCGCGCTGTCCCCCCAAAAGCACTCCCCGATCATCATCTCCCCGCGCTCCTACTTCGTCTTCACGCCGCTCCTCACCGACGCCGCGGGCGGATCGCTCGATTTCTCACACATCGTGGAGCCAGTGCGCGACCCGCGGTCATCTGTGGACTTCATCCAGGCGGCGGCGCGGAGCGTCGACTTCGCGAACAAGACGATCACGTGCGAGGCGACGGTGGTGAAGAGTGGGGTGACGGAGACGCCGCGACACGAACCGCACCAAAGGACGCGGGCGTGGGAGACGGGGCAGATGTTCACGGTGCCGTACAGCAAGCTGGTGGTTTCTGTGGGGACGGTGACGAAGACGTTTGGGACGGCGGGGGTGCGGGAGAACGCGCTGTTCTTTAAGGATATCGGGGATGCGAGGAAGGTGCAGCGGCGCATGCGGGAGTGCTTTGAGCTGGCGGTGCTGCCGACGACGTCCCCCGAGCTGAGGAGGCATTTGTTGCATTTTGCGATTGTCGGGGCCGGGCCTACGGGGACGGAGCTGGCTGCGGCGCTGAGAGATTTCATTACCAAGGATCTTGTCGCGCTGTATCCTGGGTTGAGGGGGATTCCGCGCATTTCGTTGTATGATGTTGCGCCGAAGGTGTTGTCGATGTTTGATGAGAAGCTGTCGCGATATGCGATGGAGACGATGCGGAAGGAGGGGATTGATATTAAGACGAGTCATCATGTTAAGGGGCTGCGGTGGGGGGAGCCAGGGGCGGAACCGCCGTATGAGATGGATCCGAAGACGTGTTTGACGTTGACGACGGAGGAGGAGGGGGATATGGGCGTGGGGATGTGTGTCTGGGCGACGGGGAATGAGATGAATCAGTTTGTGAAGGAGGCGCTTACGGATGTGGATGTCTTCCCGGGGGAGTCGGCGGTGATGAAGGATGGGGGCAGTGTGAGTCAGGAGTTGGGTAAGTCGGGATGGCATGTTAAGAAAGCGCCCCAGGGTGGTGCGCTTCTTGTTGATGGGCAGATGCATGTGCAGTTGGAGAATAAGGATGGGGAGACGGTCGTGCTGCGCGATGTATTTGCGCTGGGGGATAACGCTATGCTCGAGACGGGGGCGCCACCGGCTACGGCACAGGCGACGTCACAGGAGGCCAAGTGGCTCGCGGCGCGGTTAAATAAGGATGATTCGGAGACAGCGCCAGGGTTCTCGTTCCGAAATATGGGGACGTTGGCGTACATCGGAGATGCGAAGGCATTGATGCAGATCCCGCATGAGGGCGGCAGCAAGTATCTCCCCGAGGGACTGACGGGGCGCATGGCATGGTTTGTGTGGAATTCAGCGTATCTGACGATGAGCATCAGTTGGAGGAATAAGCTGCGGGTTGGGTTTCGATGGTTGATGAATAATTTGTTCGGGAGGGACGTGTCGAGGTATTGATGCAATATAGAAATTTATAATCTACTCTCTCTGTCTGTCTATCTGTAAAGATCACAGTTTGGCTGTTTCCTTTGATCCTGCTCGGATCGCCCCGTCGCTGATCTGCATCGCCCGGTAGAGCTCGTAGTCATGCAGCTTGGGAGTGATGACCTGCACGCTCAATGGCGAGTCGAGATATACCCGTCTATCAACGGTGCTCTCGTTCCCTGTTTCTGTCAGCTTGTTATCAGGAATTTTAGGGATGGACATACACAACGCCCGATTGGCCTTATCCCAACTCCCCTTTACCGGAGCCGACATCTCCTTCCCCAGTTCCAGATCGTCTTCCCCGAACTTACGCACAGGGACCACGCCTGCTGGATAGTCCATTAGTACCCACGACGAGGTATATCCGACGCCATTATACCGATCCGGCTCAGGGACGGGGTGCGGTGCGACAGGATGGATAATGGCATCAATATGAAGCGACCTGTCCCCCCCCTCTCCCTCAAGCGTCCACATGCGCAGCATCTCCCTCTCGATCTCAGCCCTTTGCGCCTGTAATTTCCCCAAGTCAGCGATCGTGCTCACTTTCCCACGCCTCATCCGTCCCTTCAACCAGGGAATCAACGGCTCGTTCACTTTCTCGATCAAATCCATGATCGCCCCAGCCCCATCAACACCCAGAAGTTTATTAGCCAGCCACTGGCACTTGGCCAATGCCTTCGGCACCGGCACCTCCACGACCTCTACCCCCGGAGTCCGACGCAAAATCTGCGCGACCTCATCCAACACCCTCGCGATGGGCGGATGTGGTTCCACCAATCCATCCTTCCGCAGCACGCCAACCCTCAATCTCCCCCCCTTCCCGGTCAGATTCCCTACCTCCCCCCAGGTTCCAGGAATGCAATCCTCCCCAAACAGCTCCGCCCTCGGCACAATTTCCCTCATCACAGCCCCGAGATCTTGTACCGATCTGGCTATCAGCCCCGCAACCGCCTGCAAGCTCACGCGTCCTACCCCCACATTCCCCACCTCTTGCTGTCCCCCATATGGCACACGACCCACACTCGGCTTGAACCCATAGATCCCCACACACATCGGCGGAATACGCACACTACCTCCGATATCCGTGCCAAAGCCGACCATGGACCCGCGCAAAGCGAGAAGAGCCGCTTCACCACCTGTGCTGCCGCCGACCGTGAGCCGACGGTTGAGCGGGTTGAGGGTACGGCCGAACAGGTTATTGACCGAGTCGAGGGCACCGACGGTTTGCGGGACGTTAGTCTTGGCGATGATGATGGCACCGAGAGAGTGGAGGAGGGTGACGAGATCGGAGTTTTTGGAGGAGGGGTGAAAGGCGAGGGCTACGTAACCACTACTGGCGTCCGTGGAGGTGACTTGGAACGTGTCTTTGATGGAGACGGGAAGGCCGTGCAGGGGCCCGAAGGGTTTGTTGGTGCGCTGGAGGTGGGCATCGAGGGTGCGTGCCTGGGCGATGGCTTGTGTGAAGAGGGGTTCAGTGAGGCAGCGGGTTAGTTGTTGGGCTATTGCGGCTCTCTGTCGGTTGATTAGCTTGTGATGCTGCGGGAGGAAAGGGAGGGGCGGGCTGGGATACCTTGCAGAACGCGCGGACAACTTCCTCCGAGGTGAGACGTTTGGAGTGGATTTCCGTAAGTAGAGAGCGGACATCATATTCTTCAGTAATACGAAGCTCATTGGGACTGAGAAGGCCGCAGGTTCGTGGGATGTCGGTGACATTGACGCTCTCGTAGGAAGACACGTTGGTGACGGAGTCGGCGGGGGAGAGCATTCCCGGGGGGATCTGCGAGGAGTCGAGGCGCCATTCCGTAGGGATGAGCGATTCAAGGTGCTGCTGCTTGCGAGCAGCAATGGATTTGTAGTCGGACATGTTGAATCCGGGTCTTTGGGCATATGTGGGATGAGATAGGAGGTTTGAGGAAGAAGGAGGAGGGGAAGAAAGTTGGGGAAGTTGGGGACAGCCGAGGTTTATGTTGACAAACGCAGACACGGCCACCAATTGACGCTGTGTCCTGTGGTGGCTGAGTCAGCCAGAAAGGTACTCGCTGATGGTCAATTACCTATCTGTAGTCTAATTCTTGAAGAATACGTTTATAGAGTATCTACCTTAGTTATTTGTACTCAACATTAAAATACAGACTGCGTATAAAACGGGGGCTGCTTATTCGTACGTATCGGCTGGACGTGGCGCGTACCCGGTGCGTGCGGGGAAATGCCACGGGCGAGCCGAGGTTGAACTCGGGACACGGCCATACGACCCCGTACAATACTAGCGCGCAAACCCATGGAACTAAGATCTTCGATCTCATGCAGGGTCCTTCCCCACTTGATACACTTAAAAGATGACCCCTGTTCGGCTATCTTCAGGCTATGAACCTAATTTCGACCAAGAGCAAACCCCCAAATCTCAGTTGCATCCCCACAAACTTCTTCATCTTCAGACTCCAAGCCACTATTCCAACGACTCGATGAGAAATGGAAAAAGAAAGGACGCACTTTCAATTGCCGTCAGTAGAGACCATGAGTGGAGAACATTTACCGCATGAACACCCATCAAGATATTCCGCTTTTTGATGCCCCAATCCAGAGCAGAGCCCGTAGTTTGGGCATTTCTTCTTTCATCAAGGTAAAGGATATCAATGTCGTAAACGCGATGGTTTGGGAATAGGACAGCAAGATTTTGTCAGTATCAATGTGGGATACGATCAGGCAAAGCAGCTGGTTTTCGTTAAGAGATCCCCATTTTTTGGTTGGCTCCATTATGAAGATTTCATAGTCTATCTCCTGTTTGGTCGAGATTGGGATTCCGTATCTGGAGGGCACCAACCACTATCATTGGTGTCGTCATTATTGATCACCCGGATCATCTCGAACCCCGCGAAGCCATAATGGACGGTCGGCCGTACTGGGTCACTTTCGTCGGCTCTATATGCCCCGTTGAATATCATCTCGGTGTGCGTATGGTTTGTTGAAGGCTTGGAATTTTTATCCTCTGATTCTTGCATCATGAGGCCGGTCCTTGGTCCAAAATCCATCGGTTCGTCTGCCATTTCCTTGTCGCTAAAGGCGAAGACCACCGAGTCATATGTAACTTTGCCTTTTCTTTGCCCAATATTATCTCCCTTGAGTATATTTGGCATATGCACCATCGGGTGAATGAATTTTGCTGGCAAGGGGTAATGGAATCCAATGTGCAACCCCCGAAATAGCGTATGCTGGATCGCGGCGCGGAGGTGTGAAGTACTTGAAGGAAGAGGGCAGTCCGGGTGGATATTTGTCTCTTCTGCCACTATGTGTTGTAGATATTAACCACCTCTAAGGTGATTATTTAGTCGGATATTTGCTTGAGTCCACACAACTTTCTAATGCTATGAGTAGAAGGTGCGGCCGTAACAAAGGGTATTGACCATTCCAGCCCGCTGGTATAACACCCCAACATCATGTGAAGGTACGAGACGAATATATATGTGCACGGGCTTGCGAAAAGATGGGTTCCCAGTTCCAAAAATATCCATCTAGCAGAATGGTATGTATCGTTTCTGCTAGAGGACAGAGACTGCGAGTGACGATCATATCCTCCTCGCTCGGGTCCCTTCCCCAAGGCATCTGAAACAACACAGCAATGCTTAATAGTGATCAGTCTGTAATTTACTTTGGGGTTCCTTGAAGACCGAACTTGACGCCGGGTGCCCGTCGACAGATGGGTGTCTTCTATTATCGCGCATGGACATCTGATTCTCGCAAATGATCGCGTAAACTTTTTCGTTGTTATTGATTGCCAGATTGTCTTTTGTAACAAAGTAGGCGCGATTTTGAACTCAAGAAACTTTCCCATAGATGTCTGTATAATGTGATTTGTAGGCATGACACTCCGCTGCTCCTGGAATAGGCTGTGCTGCGCTCTGCAAGACAGAATCGCTGAGATGAGGGACTTGACATCCGGAAGCTCCAAGATCATATGATATGAGCAAATCCAAAGATAAGACATCAGTTCCCGCTGGAAGGTGATAATTGTCGAAGGGTCTGAGCGCTAGGCCTGCGCAGGTGAATGGCTTAAGCACCCTCCCACGCACAGTATATGTAAGATCCTAGATAGCCTCAGACAACCACCCCAACCAATACATGGCTGTAGGCCGCTTTTCTCTCCGATGCGGTTTGAACAACAATGCATCAGGCAGAAGGCGAAGAGACGAGAAGTGGCTTCTTTCAAAACTCGGTCTCGGAAGTACATCAGCCCCGTTGACAGGCTATTGACTGACTGCTGGTATTTCTCTTTTCCTTCAGAGCCCCGACTCTCTGGTTTCCTTTCGCTTGCGTTTCCGTTCTGATTAAAGATTTTGCGGGACATCACCTGCACTTGCACTGACATAGTTTTCGTCTTTCCCGGTCACGTCCTATTTATTGTTTTCTCGTTAGGTTGTGGAACAGACTAAGATATGAAAAGAGAGAAAGAGGTTTATTGACTGAACTTACTTTAAACATAGCAACACTTTGGCATTTTTTTGCAATTGGTTCGGCCGTAGATTGCGCCGCAGCAGTCCAATGTGTCCTCGTACTCGAACGATGGCACCTTGAATGAGACACCGCCATATTTGACCTTACTGTCAAGTATAATGTTAGAAGAGACAGACATTAATCAAGACTGGAGGGGAGACAGAAGACTTACAAATTCCTCATGAACGGTCGTAGGTTCTCATCATTTCTCTCTTGTGGGTTCAATGCCTCCGTTGCTGTTTCAGAGAGATGCATTCTTTATGTCGGTTTCTCCTTCCCCTCGGGCTTCTCCGAGCTCTCTTCTCGATGCAGAATTCCAATAAAGCCCATGATTAGAGGATCAGATGAGAAGCTCGTTAGTATCTGAGTGACAATGATATGTTTTAAATGGCTGCAGCCAAGATAGGCTACTGTTTCTCTCCACCTATGCATGACTTCCAGATCACTATGTTTCCCATTGATGGATGATGGTCGTCTGATAAGTCACTGAATCACAGTCAGATGTGGTCCTCTGTTAGAAACCAGTACTGTGTGGTCTGAGGTTTTGTCACCGCTGCCGCCCGCTGGTCCATGTTCATGGAATCTCAAAATTGTGATGCCGTCGAGGATGATGCACCCGAGATCAGATAGCCAGTGAGTTGGCTCTCATGTGAGTAATATGAAAGAAGAACTGTCGCCTATGTAGGCGACTCGAATCGCCGACGCGTTTTCCCAACAAACCGAAGCCTCTTCAACAACACAGATCTCTTCTCTGCATCCTAACCCAAATAACAGCGGGCTACAGCCGCTTCTTATCAGCGATCGTTGGATTCAAGAAGTCCTGAAATAATCGTGTTACTTCGTTTCGCCCTTTTCAGCAGCGATGTATCTCCACTCTCCAACCCAGACAGATTCATCATCGTATCATAACGTTTCTGTTATCCAGCATACTGAACTAATGTTATGTTGCAGTCAGACACATCTCCATTCATATTATCCCGTTGCCCCAGCGCCATGTTAGTCACAGGAGCAATAGTGGGGATGCGGTATGAATTATCAGCTAGATGTATTAGACGGATTTATTGCTCTTGAAGCCCTTGGCGCATCCTTTTGTAAACTTCCCACGCAAGACGCTTTTCTGCATCGTCTTCGATGCGGCAATCACAGGCCAATCTCTTTCTTTGAAGAGCGTAAGCTCGCGGAGATGGACGGAATTTAATGTTATTATAATACACACCAGCACACATGCACCTCAAAGAGTCATCTCCGCTAGGTCATCGGATGGTGACTTCGTAGGGAACGAATGATCCAACAATCTCGGGGATCAAAATCAATACCGATCCATCTGTCAGAAGACTCTCCAAATGCAAGCAAGGGCGAAAGACAGGAATGGGACTGGGATTTGAAGAGTCTTCAGGTATCTGATTCGGACTGGGTTGTATTGATCCGACGGGCACTCCACAGAGAGATTCGACAAGATCTGGGGTCAATAACAAGATTGGTACACCTCGGTCAGAAGGAACGTTGGACCGCAGGGGCCGCGGCTTTTAATCCCCACATAGCCGACTAGTGAGCGTCGGCCGCGACGTCTTCGTTGTAAAAATCATCAGAACCGCTGAAGCGATAGTTCAAAGACGGATTCGATATGGACAGTGTGACGATATCATTTGGGTGACCAAACAACCAAAAATGGAAAGCCGATATGTGTTCAGGATCGATCCAAGTAGTTATTTCAAATAACTTAATGTGGATCGAGATATCGGTCAATCTTTATACTGCCAAGGCAATAAGCAATTAATTGGTCGACTCAAGAAATGTACGATGTCCGGCTCAATCGATTCGCGTTGATACGCTCCCATAGGCGAGTAGTGGGTCTGGAAGTCGCAACAAACCAAAGGTACCGTCGTAATGCATGGTGGTAGGTGATCGCCAGGATGGATGGTGACGGGATTCAGCAGCGGGGTCTGGAAGGGGTTATATATCTGTGCCAGATTGAACCCAAAGGCTCTCATATAGGGAACGACTTGCACAGCCAGTTGTCATATATCGATGCCTGCCATTACCTCCGCAATGTATCTGGACTTAGGCTGAGATACTCGCTGTTGCGGTGGAAGAGCAGCCGGATACAGCCCGGAGTGAGGTGATGCATTCGTAGGTGTCGACATTATCGCCAAGCCTGATTTGGCATCCAGAAACTGGTTCCTCTTCACTAGGGAATTTCAATGAGAGACATAGGCTAGTTTTGAGGCTACCACCCAATGCTCCAGACAGCCTCTGTGTTCCTAATCTGTTGAATATGACTATTGTTGCTCATAGCTCATGACTGCTTCTGTTTTGGTCCGATGATATTCACATTACTAGTACTCCTTGTATTAGTAGAGCCCACATTATTATCAGTATTGCATACCGTTTTGAGAAACTGGTGTTGCTCGTATTTCGCTCATATTCCTTGAGCTCCATAAATCACCGACTGCTATTTTGCAAGGCTGAACTTTGCGTGAGGCACTTATAACTGGGTTTGAACGCAGGCTCGCAATGCGAGTCTTGAGTGTTTGAATTGAATGAACATGGGAGTTAGCGCCCCCATACCGTCCGTGGGAACTGGGGAAGGTGCATCCAGGGCGCAACAAAATGACTCAAGACACCAGTGACCTTCATAGAAGTTATGAAGGAACCAAAAGCATATAGTTCGTCTGGCTACAAATCCGCAGAGATATACTTCTTGGGGATCTCGTGCTGCACCTTCTGGATTGGGGTTTAATTTGAGGTCGATATCTTCAACCGGCCAAGCTGTCACTGCTCGCCAATGATTGGCGAAGTTTAAATAGAGGCACAAGTCCGAAATAATGATGTCGCACTATTTGAACCATGGACGCTCTTCGAATTGAGGGTTAGGGGATAGACTGAAAAGTATTTGAGAAGCTTGATGGATGCTGCCGATACTGTAGGTAAAATTTGAATTGGTCTCAAATACAATCTGGGTACGACACATCAATACCCAAAATATGTCGAAGGCTTGGGAAAGGGCGAGGGGAGAAGGGAATACTAACAACCAAAAACGGAGCCAGGCCTATAGCGTAGAACCGAATCCCACGAACAGTGGTCTGAGAACAGTAATCTGTTCTTGAAGCAGTTGAAAAGCATATCCAGCAATATCCATCTCGTTTCGTTATCGCAAAGCAGTTTCACCAACTTGAGACTCCAAAGGGCACCTCAACCTCCGCACAGGGGATCTATTCGTCTGAGCTACGCTTCATACACTGGCACACTCCAGTCTAAAGTATCGCGGATACTGTGTCCAGTGCTAGAGCCAGAGTGTAAATCGTTTTGTATTCGAGACTTCCGGAACTCATTGAGCTTTGACTGTCAGTCAGTATTTTTGTGTGAGGACCTCACCTCGGACAGGGGTTGGTACTTGAGAGAAGAAAAAAGGGAAGGACTAAGGATGAGGGGTCTTACCTGAATATACGGTCATGATCGTGGTCATATAGCAAATCTTCGAGCCCATTTTCACCGTCTTCCTCATATTTCGTGTTGGTTCTGTCCCGCAATATGCCCTGGGTCGTCGTGCTCATACTTGTTTCATGTTCTTCGATCAAGACATCTTTTACTACTATTTGTTCGGTGAAATCATCAGTTTTAGCAACACCACAGCCATGCCATGGTTAGATACTCTCCTGGCTGCGAATTTACTCGTCAGTTGCATGGTAGCAGAGGCTTGACTGATTTCAGGATAAGTACCGAAGCATCATAGCGATCTCTGGAGTTTGCGAGCCTCTCTGTGAGGAGCGTGGAAACGAACCGCATTAGATGTATGCAGTGCTCTTGGAGCCCTTGGCATATCTCCGTTGCATTTCTTTTCACAATAATGAATGCTAATCCAAAAGCTTGGGGTCCACTATTTTAACAATTAGCAGACGGACTTCTTTTGAGAGACTTCAGCGTCGTACAGTCCGATATTAACATAAGCGGATAGTCTTGATTCCATATGGGTGTCGCCGTGAGGAACCAGTACAGTGGTGGGGACAGGAAAGCAACTGCTTGATGCTGCCTGATTATAAGAGTTTTAACGGAATGGCCCTTGTTGCAGCTGACGCGGGTAAAGCTGCAGGTGATCCGAGGCTTGTATTTTGGCAGTGATTTCTTTTTCGCCCCTATACTCGACTGTATTTCTAGATCATTCCGAAACCGTTTGATCTTCTCCCGTGAAAAAACGTCGTCGTAGTAGTCCATATACCAGGCACACATCAGAAATCATTCGTTAAGGGTTTGCAATTAACGGGTTGCGTTTGTGACCATGTTTGCGAGGAAAGCAACGTTCAGACTGTAGTCAAGATGAATATAACAGAATGACAGGCAATGATATTGCTTTAAAAGAAGATTCAGGAGTGTGCCGTATCGTGTTAGCCATGGCCGATCTGTTTTCAGCATTAGGTTCTGAGATCCCCGTGATGCATTCATGCGATGCCAGTATTTGGACTTTTCAGCCCCCTCTGATAAGAGCTTCGATGATCGAAACCCAAGTAGAAAGTAGGTCGCGCATATAAGAAGCTTGCACATTGCGAGCAGTTTCTGAAAGTAGTCAAGTTGCGAATCTGCCCAAGCCGTTGATCAAACTCGTTGGACACTTCCCCTGCATCTATCTCAGACAAGCCAGTTGTGGCGTGACGTACTCTGATACCAAATCCAGACGATGAGATCCACAAAGAAGTGAAGTATGGATCTTGAAGTGATGCATGATCGTTTCGGTTTGTTACTTGCTACTTCTCGAGGAACCCAGTCGCGTATTTTCCCCATCATTTCCCCTGGTTGGAAATTTTGAACGCATCAGAAGGTATGAAAGGTTTATGGGATCCAAATGGAGGTGAGCAGTCAAGCCCCAACGAAAGATTCACGAGCAGTCTGCCCAGTCTTGGTGCTCGTATTACAGCCAATGACCTCGAGCTTGGGGGCATGAATAAACTCTAGCATCAGATGCACGATGAGGTGATTGTACTCTTGCTCTGGATTTGCGATAGGCTCGTCCACATAGAGTATCTTCGACTCCCGCCAAATCCAGCTCACCCCAGAAACTCGTGGGCCGGGTCCGGATCTGACAGCGTTGCGCGGAAAACTGGAATGGCGGCCGGCTCGCCCTCATGTTGGAAGTGCACTTCCTACCGGTGGAAAAACTGGGGGGCAGTTTTAGCAGCGACGAGCACAAATAATAGTACATATAGAATGTGGGGATTTGAATCCTCAATCGCCCTGACGTTGTTTTATAGTCGACAAAGAACTGCCAGCAGCTCGACACGGTCTTACGATTGTCACGGAAGTGGGCGATGCCCTCGCGCTTGAGCATGCAGGATCTCCAGGCCGTCGGCCGTGTAGAGCATCGTGAAGCAGGTATCCTTGAAATCCATGGCGATAGATGGTCAACTCCAGGATGGATTATAACAGGATTTTGGATCAGTTATATATACGTACGAGGTGCTCTTTGTGCCATCTAGCCCGAGCAGATCCCCGGGGAAGTCCCAACCCATCCCAGCAAACTCCCGGGCAAGATGTACACACCGTAGGTTTGTGGTTTGTGATCTTCACTGGATGTCTGTTATGTTGCCAAGCGTATATAACGTAACTTCTGTTGATCATGGTCAGTTATGATAGTGAGTGCATGTGGTTTTGTAGGAAAAGGCATGGTCACTATAATAAGGTCCCCATTGGTATTTGCAGTACTGTCCCCTTCCTTTGTTTTTTTGGCATTCTCATCCGTCCCTATAATTATCACTCAGGGTTTCAAAATTGGAGTCCTCGCTTCTCGTATGCGAGATCAACAGACAATGTGTCAAAAATAACCTCTGGTCCCAGCAGCAGTTAATCAATTGTCCACCCCTGTTCGTTGATAGTCTCTAAAGCACTATTTAAAGCCATCAAATAACAGACCGGAAACAGATAAGTTCAATACCAGTGTCTTCGAGCTGAAAATCCTTCGAAGAAACCGCGATGCGATAGTCACTTTGCAACATCATATATCACACAGGGCACCAAAAAAATAAAGCAGTCATGTCAGAAACCAAGGGTGATGACATGACAAGGTACACTCACAAAGCCACTCACAAAAAGAAAGCACATCTGGAGAAATTAGTTAGCCAAACGCCGGTAAATGAAACAAGAAACTCACAGGCAATCCTGTATGTTTAATCCTTCCACCAACACTCCCTTAAGGGACGCCTTCTTGTTAGAAATCCACTAAGATTTTTCCCGAGCAAGACAAGCCTCCTTCTTACTGTCTGTCATGCTAATCTTGACAGTTTGGTTTCTGAGTCACCAGATTGAAAAGGAGTGTTCGTGATCAGTACAGACCCAAACGCATTTGATCTCCACCATCCGTTGTTCAAAAAGAGAGTTTTCTCTCGACTCCTCAGGAATTTATCTTGATTGTCGGTCCATCCTAGAAGTTTTGAAACACTTCGTCTGCATCCTTTCAATTAGCTTGCGACTCTTGGTTTCTAGCTGATCGAGTCAGTATAGAAGTTGAAGCTCACAACAAGTCAACAACGTAATGAAATATGCCAAATTCATCATCATCGTCTCTGGGATTGTATATAGTCCTCATAATTAAATGCCATGGCTACTTGGACGTTAGCAGCCCCCAGACGAATCAATTGGGTTGATAATGGACTCACGATATAGGGATCACTGTTGTATCATCCAGCTCGAGTGGATATTGATCATAAGAAAGAAACCGCAACCCGGGTCTTCGTCTGTGTCGCATATGGTCGCTCCATTTGCTAATTTATGAATCGACCGTCAAGCTCGGAGAGATCGTTCCGGCCGAAAATTCTCTCTCCATCCTGAGATTATGCTAATGGGATGGTTGGTCTCTTGTCATGTTTGCGGGGTGAAGTCAACATGTGTGAAAGCTTTGGATGTGGCCGGCAATCCTGACGATACAAGTATCGACGGAGCTCAGCAACAGGCCGTATGGTTTAATCTGTCTTGGTTGGCATGGTTTATATGCAACAATATATATAAAACTGGAAAATAGGTTGGCTTACATGCCCATATAGGACAGAAACAGTAAGTGAGAATCCTCATAGATTCTTGGCACAGGCATCATGCCCATGCAAGTAGGTACCACAGGGGAGTGTTGAGCCGTAGTCAGTGACTACTTCTTTGATTTTCTGGTAGCTGTAGAGGGGGTCACATCTCAAATGTATCAGATTCAGGTCAAACAGAAACGATTATATATAGGAATCAAAAAAAAGTCTTCCATGTCTTGGTCTTGGTCTTGTATTGGGACAAATGAAGCAGAGTGCAGCATAGAGCATATGTAAATCATGTTTGAAAAGAGTTGGCAGGTTGAGGGAAAGAAGATTCTGGGGGCATGTTCATTGTATAAAAAGATAGCCATCGAGGGAACCATCAAGGCAGCAATCTTAGTGATGATGCCTATTCTTATCAGGGTGCCACAAGGTGGGATTCTCGGGACGAAGAGGCAGCCAGACCGTGTCTCCAGGTAGTCACACATGACTGACTGGCTCGAGGCCCCCGTCTGTTTGCTTGTCTCACTTCACTCTCTCCCACGCAATCTAGACCCCGCCAATTCCACGCCCACTCCAAAGAGACCCTCACAGTCTCCCCATCAAATGAGTTCCCCCATCAATGGGAATCACCGCTCCATTCAAATGCCCCCCCGCCCGACTTGCCAAAAATACCACCAACCCGGCTATATCCTCTTTCCTCCCTAGCCTCAAATTCGGTGACTTCTCCTCCAGATGCTTCAACCCCCCCTGCGCCTTGATCAACCCATTCGCCAACTTCGACGGGAAGAAGCCTGGCGCCACTGCATTACACAGGACATGTCTAGGTCCCAGCTCGACCGCAAGATTCCGCGTCAAGTGCAGCACAGCGGCCTTGGAGGCCGAGTAACTGAACCCTGCATTAGCGCCCAAACTGCCCAAGATCAATCCTGCAACGGAGCCCGTCACAATGACCCGGGATGTGTCCTCGCGGGTCGCGCGGGCAGTGAGCAGCGGGGTGAATTTCTGGACGGTGTAGAAGACGCTCTTCACGTTCAGGTCCATGACCTTGCTGAATTTGTCGGCCGGGTAGGTGTCGAATTTCTCGCCCCAGGACGCGCCGGCGTTGGCGAAGAGGATGTCGACATGGTTGGTGGTCTTGGAGACTTCAGCGACGAGACGGTCGAGTTCGTCTAAATTGGAGTTGTCCGCGGGGACGGCAATGGCGGTGGCGTGAGGGGGTTTGTTCGGAAGGGCATTGAGGGCGGCGACGGCGGCGTCGCAGGAGGCAGCCTTGCGGGACGTGATGTAGACTTTGGAGCAGCCGGCTTGGAGGAAGCTATCGGTTTATTTTATTGAGCACGTATCCATCCCAATGGCTGCTGGTGAGGGGGGCCATACCCGCTTGCAGTGTGGAGTCCGAGGCCGCGGGATCCGCCGGTGACCACGGCCACTTTGCCCTCCAGGGAGAAAATGGAGGAGAAACTGTCGAGCTGGACTTGTTCGGATTCTGACATGGTGGCTGAATATGTATGAGCAATTATGGGATCATGGCCAAAACTCTACGGTGGCTCGGGGAAATAGGGGGTCGGTATGATAGGTCTGAAGCCGGTGGCCGAGGCTGACCCCGCACGCTAACGGTCGCTGGATTTCCGTTGGCATTGGGCAAGCATATCCGGGCTAAAGTTGGCTGTGGCTGTTCCTAACTTCCTATCAATCTAACGGCTGTCGGTTAGCCCGGCCTGAGGTAACTATGAGATTTGCCGGCCGCTGATTGGCCCGCGAGGCAGCGTCCAAGGGCCGCCCGATGGGTGGAAGTCGCTTCCCTCCATTGATGGCGTTCACTGATGTGTCTACGAGACTTCACATGGCGGGGCATGCTGGTCTAGAAAGCTTCGTAATGCTATCAGTCTCGCAGCATGATGCACACTGACTGTCGGTACGACCGCCAATGACTGGGGTTAAAACCTGCTCAATTGAGCGCAAGGTCCCCATCCGGGGGGATTCACGCCATACGGATTGGCGAGGAGAGTACCTTGTAGGACGACACTGACTCAGATGATGTGTGAGGAGGAGAATCAAAGAGGGGAACAATTCCCCTCTTTTTCTCTCTTAAGTTGCTTCTGCTCCTCGTCTTCATCCTCCACATCTCATCTTCATCGTGATCTTGATCTTGCCTCCACCATCTCAATCATTATCACCATCAGCACTCCTCCCACAGAACCGCCAAAATGCCCGCCAAATACTCTCTACCCTCCCTCCCCTACGACTACGATGTAAACCCTTCCCTTTACCCCCACAAGCCCAACCCGTTGCAACCCCACTAACACCCCCAAACTAGGCCCTCGAACCCATAATCTCCTCCCAGATCATGGAACTCCACCACAAAAAGCACCACCAAGCCTATGTGACGAACCTCAATGCCGCACTGGATGCCCAAGCCTCCGCCCTCGACCACAACGACATCACCCAACTGATCAGCATCCAACAGAAACTCAAATTCAATGGCGGGGGCCACATAAACCACTCACTGTTCTGGCGGAACCTAGCGCCGTACGACTCTCCCGCCACGAAGGTGGACCGGTCAGCACCGACCCTGAAGGCTGCTATTGAGAAGCAGTGGGGGTCGTTCCAGGACTTCACGCAGGCATTTGGGGCAGTGCTGTTGGGTCTCCAGGGCAGTGGGTGGGGGTGGTTGGTGAGTAGTTCTAAGAAGGGGGTGTTGGAGATTGTCACCACGAAGGATCAGGATCCGGTTACTGAGCCGATCCCGGTGTTAGGTGTGGATATGTGGGAGCATGCTTATTATTTGCAGGTATTTCTTCCCCCTGCCCCTCTCTTCCTCTTTCTTTTGTTTCCCCTCTTGTGTCTGTTTTTGTGGTAGTAGAAGGTATGCTAATGCTGTGTAGTATCTAAATAACAAAGCCTCCTACGTGGATAGTATCTGGAAGGTGGTGAACTGGGAAGAGGCAGAACACCGGTACTTGAATGGAGTGGAGGGACTGGCCTCCCTGAAGCTGTAAATGTTTCCTTTTCTGGGGTTCAGCTGCGATGCATGTACCTAAATTGAGCCAATGTGATCTATTATTATGACCTACCAACTGAACACTTCCAATGTTGAATCTTACGCCTCTATTCAAGCTTCAACATGATAAAAACCCAGAAATGCATCTATCACAAAGCCCCCATCTAGCAACATAAATATCATAAACGCCATCCATATAGCCACACCATCATCCCGAAACACCGCCAATCCCATCCCAGCTTAAATAAACCGCATAAAAACAACACAAACAACACAGAAAACCCGTACAAACCCCCAAAACTCCCATGGAACATCAAACAATCAAAAAAAGAAAGTGAGAAGAGAGAAAAGAGAGAGATCAATCAAACCCCACGACCCCCCTCCCCATACAAACATCGACATCTACCCCCGCCAGAACAACACTAACCTGCCTGCCCACAATCCCTCTCTCAGAGATCCCCAACTCTAACCTCTCCGGAAACAGCACCTCAATCTCCCCGCTCTCGAATCCCACATCCCCCTTCTTATTATCTACCCCCGGCGCCGAAAACGGTACCCGGAAGTGGTGTAATGGCGGGACGCTGGTTTGGGTGGTCAGGTCTCCATATCTCCTTCATTCACTTTCGTGTTAGCATATGCTACTACTGTTGCTTTCCATCCCTAGAGAAGAAAATGGAGGGAAAGACATACTCAATCCGCACTTCGACGGCCTGGCTTGCGCGGAAGGCATTGAGGGTGTTCGGGTCTGTTATGCGGAAGGTGGCTTTTGTTGTGTTTGTAGGGGAGGTATCTTGGAAGGAGAGGCGGTAGGATGTGTTGGCGCAGGAGGAAGAGGGAGAGGGGGATGGGAAAATGATGGCGATGAGGTTGCCGGTGCTGGGGCGGGAAGGGCCGCACATTTTCTTTGTCTCTCTTTTTATCTTTTGGGGCTATTGGGTGGTTGTTTGGGTATGTGTGTAGGTGGGTCTGTGATTTCAAGTGAACGGTATGATAGGGAATGTATAGAGCAAAGGGTGTTGTATATACAAATCTAATGGAGGGAGATAGATTGATGAGGATGAGGATGGGTCGAGTGCATGACTTCTCTCGAGGTCTTTGTTTATTCTACTACTAAATAGTCTGCTCTGCGTGGCTTGCGGTCCCCAAGGTGGACGCATCATGCCCCCAAGGTACGTACCACCACTTATACCATACACACCCATACACGGGGGCAGGAAGATGCTCAAATCCGCGCAAATGATCGCGGGTGGAGCCGGGAAGTATACCGTGGAACCGACTAGGGCGGATGGGGTTAGCGTGAGGGAGTTTGCGGGGCGGGCGGATGCTATTGATCGATTGTTGGGGTCGAGCTGGGAGAAATGTTCTCACTTGCGCCTATTTGGATTGCAAATTGCAAGTCTGGAGTGGTCTGAATCTGGCGTGAGGCAGGCTGGTTGGCATTCTTTTCTGTCTGTAGATTCGGTCTTATAAGACCCCTACGTCTGCTCAAGATCGGCTGCTTATGAGTAAGGGTAAGCTACAAGACCAAATGTACTCCGTCTTAATGATATCACTAATATATGCTCTATAGTATGCAATAACAATACTATGTACTCACCCGCATCGGGTGCGCCTCGGTGTTGAACACAAACTTGTTTCCACTGCCCTTCTGCGTTTGCCAATCCGCATCCTCCGAGAAGGCCAGGTACGAATACTTCATCACCTCTGCAAACAGGAAGCTCTCCTGGTTGTCGTACCGGTTGCCTCCGTTGGCCGCGTTGACGTTTGTCAGTCCCGCAAAGCCCGATCCAGTGCGGCAATAGTTGTTGATCGCGCTGAACGCGTTCCAGATCCACTCACGGTACTATTTCTGTTAGTCGCCATCGATGCAGTCAATACGGCGAAAGGGGTCTTACTGTTTCTTGCCCGGTGACTCTCCAAGCATAATAGAAGCTTTCAATCACTTCTGGCCGCAGGATATACGCTCCACTGGTGATGTAGAAGCCGGCGCTCTCGTACAGCGCCTGCTGGCTCGACGGAACAGAGCTCGAGTCCCAGCTGAATGTTTCCGGACCAATGCCCGTCAGCGTCGAGTTGTATGTATCATGGCACCCATTCACCAGATCAAGGCCGAAGTTGATGAAATCATCTCGGTCCAACACCGTTCCTCCCAGCAGAAAGCTTCCACCGTCAAAGCAAGTCAGGTGTTGAGAGCTCAATCCTAGTTTACCGTTGTTGTACGATGCCAAGAATGTCAGATCCGGGCGTGTCGACGGGTGCGACGCCAGATGCTGGATTGTCGACTGCGCAGCGGCAACCCAGCGGTCCTTGTACAGACCGAACCGCTTGGGGTCGTACACGTACATCTTGATCAGGTACTCATAGTACGAGTCGTCGCCGCCGTTCCAGCTCACCTGCGCATCGGCGAACTGTCCAGTTGCGATGTTAATGTTGCTCCCCACCAAGCCCGGGAACGGCTCCGCTGACTTGGGCTGGGGATTCAGGAGGTATGACTCGGCCTTTTGGCTGAGATTCGCATACGTGGGGTCACCCGTCAGATCGGACAGGCGCGTCCACTCCAGTGCCAGTGTACCGGTGACCGCCAGGCCATTGGTCGTGGCCCCGTCATTCCCCCCAGATGTGATATTGAGGTTGTTGTATGGAACGCCAGACGGCGTGTCGAAGGCAAATTTGAGAACGTCTGCGAGGTTCTTCGACTGGGTCAGAAGGACGTCGACCTTAGAAGAGTTCGTCACCAGATCGGATGCGGGACCCTTTAACAGATCATAGCCGGACAGCATGCCAGCCAGGTATCGGATGGTGGTCTCGAACAAGCTCACGGTGGAGTCGGTCTTCGAGTAGTCGACCTCGGCTATATGGTCCAGAATCTGGTTGACTATGGTCGCGTTGTGCATGATGATGGCAGTGGAGAGGGCATCGACGGCGGAGGCCCCCCATCCGTTCCGGGAGTCACCATAGCCATTGGACACGGGGTGCAGCTCGTCATGGGGAAAGGCGTATTGGTAGTAACCATCCCAGGCGTGGGTGAAAGCTGCCTTGATGGTGTCGGCGCGGGATTGCGCGTCGGTTTCAGTCCGCAGAACCGGCTGGGAGAATCTATTCTGAGGATAGGCTGTACACGGACTGACGAGGGCCAAGGCCGTCAGGGACAGGGAAAGCGAGGATATATACATGGTAGGGCGAAAGAGTGACACACGAGTAGCCAGAGAAGCCGGCCTTGCACCAGCAACAGAAACAAACAAGAGAAGAACGGCCAGAGCAGGCGGATGGATCGGGTATAAATAAGGAGATCTACGGCTAAAGAATGCGGAGAAAGCTGATTCAGGAGGAGTTATGCATCCCGGGCTCATACCTGCTACTAGGTTAACCCGGACTCCTGCTTCGCTCTCGGGCCAGTCCTCCATACTAGCCAGTATACTAGCTACATACAGCCGTAAGTCGCAGTGGTCCGTGACGCCAGCGAAGGGAAGCCCCCTCCGGCAGGGAGTTGCCTGATCCAGTAACACACAGCCAGTCCCTGGTTCCTGGTGGGGAGCCAAGCCAACTCCCCCGCCGATCGAGGGCCCCATTGGCAGGCGCGCAATGCAGGCCGCTGCAAGGGTGCGCTCCTGCCTGGTCCCCCGGCGGTCGCGGTGACTTGTTCCTGCCGGTTCCTGGCTGCCCGCCCGGCGGTATTCGCTACTTACATCATACCTGCCGAGTTCCGGGGTGGCCGCTTGATTTCTCGCGGCCGTCTGTGCGACAGTAACGTCGGGGAGGAGGTCCCCATCACTCGGGCAGGTCAGACTGCAGGGCAGATGATGAGTGCGGGCAGATGATCGCGTTTTTGGGCTCTTCTCACAAGATCCCGAGCACCAGACGCTCCAGAGCCTGGAAAGGAGCTGAGCTGAAAGCTACTGAGTAGGAAAGTCAAAGACGGCGGACTGGACAGGAAGGGTATCCGGGGATGCCCGATGTGGTTAGGCCAAGGCAAGCCTCGGGTCTATGCACTCCTGGGCTCTTGACCGCACGAGACCCCCGATCAGATGTTCCCCTTTGGACGGGGGACCCTGGGACTAGCGAGGTCGAAAGACTCGAGGGCATCTACTTTTGACGCGGCACAGCAACGCAAATGATTCCTCCGTCGGGAAAATGACAAATCTTCAGCCATCGGGGGATCCTCCGCAGCGATCGTCTCAAAATATCGACCACACGGCTGAGATATCCCATGTGATCATGTGATAGGGTTGGGGGGGGGGATAGGAGTCAACACCTGCGGTTCTTTCCAGACTGAACATCCAGGTCTCAAGTTGGTCAGAGGCCTTGATCAGAGGCTGTGGGATCCCACTGACAGATATTCGATAATTTATCCCAAGGGAAATTTGAGCAGTCGTATTCCTTCCCCAATAAAGCCTAACAGCTCTATTAGCAATCCCACCAGATTCTCTGCTAAAGCAGCGATCTTTTAGCAATCATGACCATATGCAGGGGAAAGCTTCTGCAGCCGATGTGGCACATTCCTGGGCCGTCTAGGATGAGATCCAGCCCCGGGTTGAGCATCCGATCAATGCGATGGGGATGAAAGGACAATTCCCGCGACACTTTTCAATAAGTATAGCTATTGCTGATAAGTGCTGGGACATGTCACTCTGTGGGATACCGCTCGGCAGGAGAATGAAGGGACTGGACACAACCTTGCGCCTGTGATAGGGGCTGTCAACATCAAGTGTTACGATTCTACTGGACGGAGTAATCGAGCAGAAAGGGACCCTTATTGTGCTGAAAGAAGGAGATCAGCAGCGAGGCGGGCTATATATAGCCTAAATAACTACTTAGATGGCAAGTGCATGATCACGGCTTGTTAAAGAACCGGCCTTAAGCACAGCAGGCTGGGCTAACTTTTTGACAGTTGCGTTATTATCCAACCAAACCAAAGAGAAGGAATTGGGTTGGGGATGTGTTGGTTGCATACCATCACCGTCAGCGTGACAGTAACCATCGGAGGGTAATCGGACCAGTCAAATTGCATAGGGGCTTATTATCATAGCGATTGTGTGGGGGGAAGACTAGGGAAGCGCTAGCAAGACTAGTGTAAACAGTTAGTAAGTGGTATGGGGTAGTTACTGCAGAGCTATGTAGTAATGGGAATCCATGAATGGTAAGTAGTGACCCGACATAGTATGCGATGAGAGCAGCTGTGACCGACCCCCGCAAAAAGGATGGACTCCGTAAGATTCCGAAGCAAACTCCAGGGACGGATCCAGGCCCCAACCCAGTGGCAGGCGGGCAGCAGCCAGTGCAACCGCCACGGGCGGGCAGTGCCAATCACGGCCGCATTATATTCATGGCGGGCGGTCAGCGCTCCGATGGCGGGGCTGGAAGAAATTGCTGGCGGAATCTTTCTTTATCACCGCCGCTCCACCCCGGACTGACTCACCTCACTCTGCATCTCTCACCTCTTCCCCTCCACCGGTTCATCCGCTGTCCTCTCCCCGTCCTGGGGATCCTTCCTTGATTCGAATCCCCTCTCCCGATCTTCCCCCAACCCACCCCGTCCTCTATCCACCATGGCCACCCCTCTCCTCGTCTCCTACGACCCCGCCTCCCCCTCCTCCGGCCTCGGCCTCAAGCAGATCTCCTACTTCGGTCGCGTTCTCATCAAGGCCACCAGCCTTGCGCAGGCAGAGGAATTCCTCAAGCACAACTTCCGTCTGCTCGATGTCTACGTTGACGCCACCGCCGTATCCTCCTCCGGAGACCTCGTCGATATCCTCAATGCCGGCGCCGCCAAGATCTTCATCTCCCTCGACCAACTGAAGGCCCTGTCCGAAGAGCAGTCCGTGCCGTCATCACGCCTGGTCGTCTATGCCTCCGATAGCCAGGTGGATTCCTTCCAAACCTGGGTGAGCCAGTCCGCCGAGCGCAAGGACGCAGGCCTGTCGACCGACTCGTCCGCCGTCAAGGCCCTGGCTGAGAAGCTGGGCATGAACCTCGAAGCTCAGAACCTGTTCCGCACATACACCAGCACACCCACGGAGGAGACTCTGAAGGACACGTTGAGCCAAAGTGGTGTCAGCATCGTGTCTTCCGATGCGTTGACTTTTGAGCATAAGGAGCCCAACGGCAAGATCGCCGCCGCCTCTCTCATTGCAGCTCGGGCCGTCGCGGACCAGAGCAACGGTCTCTACGCCACCACGGTGACTGATGAGCGTGGAACATCTTTGGGACTTGTGTGGAGCAACGATGAGAGCATTGCCGAGGCTCTCCGCACTGGTACCGGTGTCTACCAGAGCCGCAAGCGCGGTCTGTGGTACAAGGGCCAGTCCAGCGGAGACGTGCAGGAGCTGATCCGCGTGGGCTTTGACTGCGACAGTGATTGCCTGGTCTTTGTTGTCAACCAGATTGGCAGGGGTAAGTCTCTTCTGATGTCCATTATGCCACCCTGCTGACCGAGAAAGGTTTCTGTCACCTCGGAACCGCTAGCTGCTTCGGACCCTACAACGGTCTCGCCCGTCTTCAGAAGACTCTGCAGGAGCGCAAGGCCGATGCTCCCGCTGGATCCTACACCGCCCGCCTTTTCAACGACCCTAAGCTCTCTCAGGCTAAGATCATGGAGGAAGCCGACGAACTGTGCCGTGCCAACACCAAGGAAGAGATCGCCTTTGAGGCTGCTGATCTTCTCTACTTTGCCCTTGCTCGCTGTGTCGCCGCCGGTGTCAGCCTCGAGGATGTGGAGAGAAACCTGGACCTCAAGAGCCTGAAGGTGAAGAGAAGAAAGGGTGATGCCAAGGGCCCATGGGCGGAGAAGGCTGGCCTGGTCGCCCCCGAATCGAAGCCCGCGGCTGCGGAACCCGCGAAGCCCGCTGAGCCCGTCCCTGAGGCCGATGAGCAGATGCAGATGACCCGTGTCGTTACCGCTTCGACTCCCGAGTCTGTGGTCCAAGATTATCTCAAGCGTCCCTCTCAGAAGTCCAACGATGCGATTGTCGCTCTCGTGCGCCCCATTGTCCAGGATGTCCGCGATAATGGCGATGCTGCCGTCCTCAAGTACACCCACAAGTTCGAGAAGGCCACGTCCTTGACTTCCCCCGTTCTCCGCGCCCCATTCCCTGCTGAGCTGATGAAGCTGTCCCCCGAGACCCAGGAGGCTATCGATGTCAGCATCTCCAACATTGCCAAGTTCCACAGCGCCCAGAAGGACGCCAACGAAGTCCTGCATGTCGAGACCATGCCGGGCGTCGTTTGCTCTCGCTTCTCGCGTCCCATCGAGCGTGTCGGTTTGTACATCCCCGGTGGTACTGCTGTTCTGCCGTCCACGGCCATGATGCTGGGTGTCCCCGCCATGGTGGCCGGCTGCAAGAAGCTCGTTCTCGCGTCTCCTCCCCGCTCCGATGGCAGTATCTCCCCTGAGATCGTCTACGTTGCGCACAAGGTGGGTGCTGAGAGCATCGTGCTTGCCGGAGGTGCGCAGGCGGTTGCGGCCATGGCGTACGGCACTCAGAGCATCAGCAAGGTGGACAAGATCCTTGGTCCTGGCAACCAGTTCGTCACGGCCGCCAAGATGTTCGTTGCCAACGACACCTCTGCCGGAGTTAGCATCGACATGCCTGCCGGACCCAGTGAGGTGCTGGTGATTGCGGACAAGGACGCCAACCCCGCGTTCGTGGCTTCCGACCTTCTCAGTCAGGCCGAGCACGGCGTGGACTCGCAAGTCATTCTCATCGCCATCGACCTCAACGAGCAGCAGCTCGCGGCCATCGAAAAGGAGGTCGATGAGCAGGCCAAGGCCCTCCCTCGTGTGGACATTGTCAGAGGCTCTCTGGCGCACTCAGTCACCTTCGTCGTGCGCGACCTCGAGGAGGCCATGGCCCTCAGCAACGACTACGCCCCGGAGCACTTGATCCTGCAGATCCAGAATGCGGAGGCGGCTGTCGCGCAGGTGCAGAACGCCGGTAGCGTGTTCATCGGCCAGTGGACTCCCGAGAGTGTCGGCGACTACTCGGCCGGTGTCAACCACTCTTTGCGTAAGTCTCCCAATCCCCATCTTGAACAAAGCAAGCTAACATTGCCGCAGCTACCTACGGATACGCCAAGCAGTACTCGGGTGTCAACCTGGGCTCGTTCCTCAAGCACATCACCAGCTCGAACCTGACGGCCGACGGACTGCTGGGCCTGTCTAGCACGGTGGAGCAGCTGGCTGCGGTGGAGGGCCTGGACGCCCACAAGCGCGCCGTGAGCATTCGTGTGGCGCACATGAAGCAGCAGGCTTGAGTCCGTGGGGTTTCCTTACGTTACGAATCGACGCGGTATGTAATATGAGCATAGCAATAAAAGTGCCTTGATCACTGTACAATAAATAAATGGTATCTCGAACGCCGGCGAATCTATCCTGTAGCAGTAGAATACACTGGAACTTTTCCTACCCGCAACCAACCCATGCAATAAACGGAATCATCAATCATAGCCAGTGATTGAAGCAGCATGAAGAAACCCAGAACAGCCAAAGACAAGCAGACAGACAGCAAGAAGAAGCCAATCACCTCTTCCGCTCGCGAATCTTCCACTTGACGCCATTCTTATTCGTACCCCCAACCACATTATCCATGCGTCCACGCTGCCAATCCAGCTGGCGCTCCGCCGCCGTAATATCGGTGTACTGCTTTTTCAGCGACTTGAGCTTGTTCTCCCTCGCCTCCGCCGCCCGCTTCTTCATCTTGCGGGCACGACGCGCCTCAACAAGAGCCAACCGCTCGGCCTCAGCCTGCTTAATCGACTTCTTCTTTTTCTGCTTGTCGCCAAACGACTCCTCCTCATCCGACTCCGACTCCTCTTCCTCCTGCAACCTCTTCTTCTTAAGCGTCCTCTGCTCCCTGCGATCATCCGCAAACACCACCTTCCGTCCCTTCTTCCCCTCGTCATCATCCCCAAGATCAAAATCAAAATCGTCATCGTCATCAAACCCCTCATCCTCATCCTCATCCTTGTCCTTCCCCCCATCCAAAATCTCCTTCATCCCATCCTGCAGCCGCACCTCCTCCTCCACTTTCTCCATCTGTCGTCGGATCCGCTCGCCCACCGTCCGCAAGTACCCCGCGTCCTGCGTCTTGTACAGCTTGATGGCGTCGTGGCTGAGCCCCCGCGCCGCAGCGGAATCTCTCGCCGACCCGGCCCCGTGCTTGCCCTTCTTGCCCGAGTGCTCCGACATCATGCCGAAGGCGAATTCATCGGGGTTGCGATCGCGCACTTTTTCTTCCAGGCGCTTGATCTTCGCTTTCTTGTTGTTGTAGTCCTTGGCACGGAGGGAGTAATCCTATTCACATTGCAGATGTCAGATTAGTCTTGAGTTTCGTCGTATTCCGCTGGGTAAAAATGATGGTGAGTGTATCGTACCTTGTGCTTCTCAAGAATACCCCATTTCTCACGGCCGCCGAGCTGGCCACGCTCGCGGTGGTTTCGCCGTTGAACGGCATTGCGCATGGAAGACATGGTGTCTGATGTCTGATTATCCTTCCCCTTTTTGTTAAATGATGGGGGGTGGTAAGTGGTTGTCAGGAAGTCCGAGAGCAAAAAAAAAAAGAGGTGCAGCAAGATCAACTAAACTATCAACCCAAACTGAAAAGTCGGAGTCGGAGAGGCTAAACCGGATGGGGTAAGTCGGCGACCCTGACACTCGCTCGCGGCCGCGATGGATTTGGCACTACTCGGTCCAACTTCTTTCTGTGGCTTGCTTCCTTGGTTTGGTGTTGTTCAATTGCTGCTGGCCATTGACCGGTTTGTTCTCGACGAGGAGCTTTCATTGGAATTCTTCTTGAACTAGGGTTATTTGTCTTGTCAATTGACTCGTCGTACCTACCGACCTACCTTCCACTACCACGTCGCAGCAAGGTGGACTGATTGATTGATTGATTGACTGGACTCACCACGACGCACCTACCTACCTACCTACCTACCTACGTCGATCCTATTCGACCCTCGCTCGATACTCAGCAGACAATACCCCCTACACTCTACGCCCACCTCTCAGATACCCACCGACCAACCCCAAAAAACCCACCCCACCAACCGCCAAAATGACAACCCCAACAGAGCAACCAGCTCAACCCAAACCCTACAACCTCCGCAATCCCCTCCCTCTCTCCGCCGCCCAGGAATCCGAAGTGAAGCAAATATACTACAAGCGGGTGCGCACGCTCTGCGCCCCGGAGATCAAAGGTGGGAGGACCAATCCCCCAGCCCTTCCCCCCTCCTTCTTCCCATCCTACCTTCCCTCATCCATGTCCCTCATGCCATTCCCACTGCGAAGAAGCAGAAGAACCACCAAGCTAACTCCGCGATTCGTTTGTATGTGCAGCCTTCGCCGAATGCGCCACCAACCGCACGGTCACAGCCACATGGGTGTGCCGGGAGCAACGACTACTCATGAACTCATGTATGGTGGCGCGGGCGCAGCCGGAGGAGGAGGACCGGGCGCGGGAGGAGTGGTTTGCGACGCACGCGGAGCGGCGACGGGCGAAGGAGGAGGAGCTGGCGAAGGTGGAGAGGAGACGGGAGGAGGTGATTCGGATGATGAGGGCGGATGAGGAGAGGAGGAGGAATGAGGGGAAATAGACCCTCCTTTCTTCTAGCTTTGCGGTTTCTTTCTTGGGGGGGCATCATACCTTACTCTTGTTGGGGGGTTGCTCTGGAGAGGGGCTCGGCTTTCTTGGGAAAAGGTGAGGCGTATATATGGTTGTTTGTTTCTCTCCTGTGCTGTTTTTTATGGCGTTGTGTTTACGCATGTATGCATATGGTTCTTGTACAGTATGAGTGAAGGAGGGGATGAGTAGGGGTGGTCTGACTGACTGACTGTTGTTGAGTCAATATTGATATCAAATGAACAGACAGACTGAGGAATGAATAGAATTAAATCTCCCGTCCACCGGACCAGCCAATCCAGTCCAACCCGACCTAATATTAACAGCGCCCAAAACGCCACTCCATAATGCAATCAACAATCAGACCTCACGGAACACAAAAAACCACACCATCTACTCTCAAACATCCTCCATATCCCTATCCCCATCCCCATCTCTACCTCCCTCTCCCTCCCCCATAGCGGTATCCTCCCCAAACACATCCTCCATCTTCCCATCTTCATCCTCATCTCCCTCTCCCTCGCCGTCCTCTTCCTTCGCAACCACCCCATTCTCTCTCCCCTCTGCATCCCCCTCACCCGCAACCTCCTCCTCTTCCTCGCCCTCACTCTCCCACTCATCCCTCAACCCCCACCCAGTCCCCGTCAAACAGAACCTCTCCGGCGGCAACCTCATACCCCCCATAATAACACTCTGATTCGCGGCCGGCGCCTTCACCGCCCCCTGGGTATCAAACCCTCTGCTCGCGCCCGGCAGCGCCACGCGATTCCTCTCCGCCGCGACATCCATCAGAAACTCCTTCGGCAGGCCGGGCTGGAACTGGTAATGCAGACGCGAGGCGATGCTCAGCCGCAGCGCCGGCAACGACACGCTATTGACTTCTGCAGGCGCGCGACTGGATCCCGGTCCGCCGTCTGTCGACCCCGCGTAGCCTTCTGTGGCCAGGTGCACTGCGTCTTGCAGCACCGACGACGTGTACCGGTAGGCGAAGTCGAGGAGTTGCAGCGGGATGCGCTCTTGGTATGCGGTTACCCCCAGCGAGGAGAGCAGCATGTGGATTAGTCGCACATCGCGCGGACGCCGCGTCTTGCCGCTATCTTTTAGCGAGGTCGAGGGGATTTGTGTTGGTGCGTTGGCGGGGGCAGAGGGGTTGGTGTTGTTGGCTGCGGCGGTCGTGGTTGTGGGGTTGGGGTTCGGGTTCGGGGCTGTCGTTTGTTGGGTGGAGGTGGCGGTGGAGGATTCGGCGGGGGGGGTGATCGGGTGGGCGGAGGTGGAGGGTTGCGCGTGGTTTGGTGAGGCCATTTTGGCGGAGGATTGTGCTAGTTGGAGTGGTGGTTGGAGGGTTGGAGAGGTGGGCGATGTGAGGTAGTTATAGTGGTTAGGTGTGAGTTGGGTGAGTTGGTGGAGGTGAGGTGAGGTGTTGGTGTGGTGGGTGCGTCAATTGATGCGCGCTGGCATCGCCTCCGGCGTTACGGGGCCAGGAGGGTGTGATTGTGGCCGTGGGGAAATGCGTGACCAAGGTGTTGGTGAGGTCGATGAAGCTGGAAAGATGGATGGATGATGGCGATGGGATGAAAGGCGTTCTTCCGCTCGAGGCTACGCGCTAGGCCCGATACGGTAGTGTTCGAGTCCAGTCCGCCGCCAGTTCGAGATCAGGACTAAGTGAGTAACACTCAGGTCTTCTTATTGTGTTCGGATTTGCTTCTATTCAGGTCCAGTATATAATATTATGCAGACCATTCCCTCCCCTTGCTGCTATCGTACATTATGCGCAACCGAACAAGTTATCAATATGGATATGCGACCCGTGCAACGCCCTATGCAATTCTATCAACACTAACACCCTCCATGCAAAATGCTCATTCCAATCCACAAGCACTGCGACATCGTCTAATGACGGGGTATCGGCGCGGATCCACGCGGGTTGTCGCCGTGCTGAGTGGATGCCATGGCGACCGATCAACGCTTCGGAGACCCAGGGTTGGACTTCAACCGCGGCACCTCCGGCTCCACGTCGGACGCCTCGATCTCGTCATCAGGGCGGAGACTGCGACCATCGGCGAGCTCGGATCCATCAACCGAGTCCTGAGAGATGTAGCTGGCACCGAGATCTTCCCCGGTCTCATCAACATCACTGGCATCCTCATCGTCGTAGTCCTCCTCTTCCTCTTCTTCTTCTTCTTCGTCTTGGTCATCATCTTCGGCCTCACTGTCTGTACATGAGAAGTCTTCCAGATCCGGAGGGGGTTCCCTCCAGTAGGTGAAGTCGGTGTATTCTTCGCCTCCAGCCTGTACCAGCAAACTGACCGGCGGAAAGAAGTGGTCCAGGAGCTCGCTCATCGAGACATAGCTGCTCTTGTATTTATTCAAACTGAGAAGGTCCAGCGACACCTCCGCATTCGAGTTGATCGTGAAAATCCGCGTGGACGGGATGTTCACAGACCGGTAACTCAGCGCGTCCGTAAGCCGGTTGCCGAACCCAGCGTAGAAGGGGTTCTCCTTTCCATTGAAAAGGCCTAGGATATCCCGCAGACAGGCCATCTTGAATACTTCGGGCTTCCTCAGATAGATCTCCCGTCTGAGCGCCGCCATCATCCGGTCAGGGCTTGTGATCACCGGCCCCTTAGGTAACCGGAATCCATCTTGGCAGACCCCGTACACGTAGGCTCGAGTAGTGTCTGCCTGGCCTACTGATCTACTCGTCAGGTACATAATATTATACCCGTTGTTAGCGATGTCAGTATACAACTTGGCCACACCGGCATGTGTCCAATCCCGACCGATCATGTTCAGCACATGGCCCAAGGCATCCGACCTGGACGTTGTTAGCAAACATACATGACAGGTCCCCAAGGAAACTCACTTGGTGATCGTCCCATCGATGTCGGAAATGACAATCGGCGTGTTTCCGTTCCATAGATACATGGTCGCCATGCAGGTGGCTCGGTTGACGCTGAACGACATTTCATTTGCACCCGGCTTCAAGTTCAGTGCCTTGAGTTGGTTGCTGGTAAGACGCAAGGTCTTCGCATAGTTTCGAGTAGGTTCGATGCCCACGGAGTCCTGCGGAGGCGATTGTGGAAGGGTGGGAAAGCCAGGTTGAACGTCAGACTGCGTGCGGTAGTGACGAGCAGTCAACGGCTTGTCCTCGAGGGACTTGTCGCTGTCGCTGTGATACCCAGGGTCGGAAATGGCGTTCTCGCTCATGGCAGAGCCCGGCCTCATCGCATTGAACGTGGCCCGACGGTTGGCAGCCTCCTTAGCTTCCTCGCTGCTGTATATCCACAGATTTCCATGCTCGTCCGCTCCAATGAGAGCCCCGATATCATAGTTTCCCTCCAATTCCTCGGAGAGAATCTTCCGCGCGAGCACTTCCGCGCGGAGAGCATCCTCCTCGTTACTCTTATAACCAGTCATGTCGAGCACAAGGTCGCCTGTGTCGGTGACACGAGAGGGGATGTTTGATCCGGTCAGCTTCTTCGATAGCGACACGGCGCGAGACATCGCGTCCTCTACCGAAACCGGGGGAGGACTTCGCGAACGGTCGGTCGGTCCGACATCATCGCTCGATACGCTCGCTGCGGACGGCTGCACTCCGTATACTTGGTCCGCTACGCTGACACTGTTGGAGCGGCTCTTGGTCAAGAGAACACTATCCGTAGCCATCCGGTCAATTCTCCCACGTTCATCGCCAAACGAGCCAAACCGGGACCTGCCCAGGGTGGAGTCTTCATCCGGCGACCGTGAAAGAGGTGTAATGGTACCTGAAAGTATGAGCATCAAGTACACGAGATCGAATGTGGAGGACCTACCCAAATCGCTGGATGCCCGCATTCCCCTTGACAGCAAGGGAAGATCGGTGGTAGTTTTCCCATCGGGTAAAGTGCCATTGGACGTTCGATCGAGATCCAAGTATTCCGGTTCTTGGAAGGCAGATGAAAGGTTCTCCTCACTGCGCATTTTGGGACTGCTGGTTGGCGATACCAGTGGCGAGGTCTGCAGGGCAGCGGGGATCTCATCGGTCGTCTCGAAGACAAAGAAAGCCTCCCCGCCCTCGCCGAGTTTCATCGCATAGCCTTGTTTGACGCCATTTACTCTAAATTCCACCTTGACGACCTTAGTTATGCGACACAACTGGGTTGATGCGGGCGGACGGTACCTTCTTCTCGTACGGACGGAGCAAAGAGAATTTGCCGAAGCGAACATGGAATGGGGAACACGCGAGGGTTCCTACGTCCAGCGGGTTAGTGCTGGCTCTTCGACGGAGCAAAGGCAAGGGGACAGACCATCCTCTTGTTCGATCACAATCACGTCGATTGCCCCACTCAAGGTGGCTGGATTGATGGAGTTCCATGTCTTAGAGACAGAACCACTGATGCTGCGGACGTACTGCATCCTGCAAGAATGACAGGGAATTTCCCTGGCGGAGGTTGAACGATCGCAAGAGATCGAGGGGGGTGCACGACGCACGAAAACACGGCAGGATAGGGGAGGGGGTTGGAGGTCAGACGTGGGAGGAGCAGGAATTGCCGCCTACATACGGCCCATGTGACAATGCCCGACAGCAGACATGCCCCGGAGGAATCAATAAAGAGAGACGGTCACTTGCAAGACAAACGAGCTGACACGCACGCATCTGACCACGCAAAAGAAGCGAGAGTAACCGGCGAGACGGGCGGAGCAAGCAGAGACGCTGGAGAGGGCCAGAGCAGCGAGAGGGGGGCGAGTGAAGCTGTTTTGAATGCTGGCTATTGTTGGGAGAGGCCCTCTCCAGGCCGCGGGCTCAACAGCCCAACCGGTCCCGGCGGGCCGCCCGTCATGTGCCGACTGCCTCCTCACTCCTCACTTGCCTTGCCTCACCAGTAGTGCCTGGGCCACCCTCGGATTCCTGCCTTCCTCGGCTGGAGGCGGGCGCTACGCTAGTCCCCGGTTGGCGCAGACTCTTTTTTGGGAAATCTCAAACCGGCACTCTGCAGAACCCGGCTGACTCAGCCCTGACTCAGCGGCAGTCCCCCCGTCAGGTGACCTGTCCCACTCTCGGCAGCCTCCGCGGCGCATCGGATTAATTCCCAAGGGACTGACTGACTGCACCGATTTCCCTTTCCTCACTGAGTGCCCTCCATCAGGTCGCCTGTCCCCTCCCCTCGTTACTCCCTCCTATGGGTCGCGGACGCTGGGATGTATGAGCCGTTGTTTCTCTCCTTCGACGCCTACCCCAGCGTGGTCCCCCGAGTGAGGGTACGAGGCGTCATGGCTCTCTTCCTGGCAGTCACCATCCTCTGGGCTCTGATCTGGTATGCTCCGCTGTCTCCTCGTGTGATGCCCCCCCCCCTCCCGCTAACGGATCGCCGTCAAGGCTACTGTATCGTGCATGGCAGGTCTGCCAGACTCCCAACGAACAGCTGGTGGAAAAGCTTGGGCTGGATATTCCTCCGCCACCAGAAGTCACCCTCGAAGAGATCACCGCCCGCGAGATTCGCATCGCCTGGAAACAGCCCGAGTTCCACAACTCCATTCACAAACATATCATCCAACTGAACGGCCTCAAGGGTACCTACGCCAATGGCTTCTTTGGATCTCTATCTGTAATGCTAATGGGTTGTCAGTGGGCGAATCGAAACGAGCAGAAACCGCAGTCGAAATCCTGAACTTGGTCCCCGGAAGCATCTATCACATCTGCGTTCTCTCCGTCAGCGCCGCAAACTTCCAGACACCGAGTGCGATCATCCATGTGCGCACGAAATCCCTATCCTTGTCCCCGACTCAGCAAAATGCCACGGTCGGCACCCCTACCATTCGAGCATCCATCCCCCGGTCGACCGCCGGGCTTGCGGCTCCGTCGGCCCCGGTCATGGCTCGAGAGCATAGTGGTGGACAACTTCAAGCGAAGCGATCTTCAGCCGGGCGGAAACCGTCTCCTGCAGCGAGCGGGGCAGAGATATCACATAGCCATGCGGAGGACTTGCAGAAGAGTGCGACAAACGATGACCACGATGAAACCCTCGAACAACTCGCCGACCGATTGAAGTCACTTCAGCACGAAAACGAAACTGTCGAGAAGCAGACCATTGACGAGGAGGAAGAACATGTTACCACCTTGAAGGAAATGGAGAAACAGCGGGACGATCTGAAGAAGCGAGTTAAAGAGAAGGATGAAGCCAGCGGCGATCTGAAGAAGCATGTCTACAAGCTGGAAAGCGTCAACCGGACCGTGCAGAGTGAGAAGGCGAAGCGTGAGCGACTCCTTCAGCAAAAAGAGTCCGAGCGGAAGAAGCGGAAATCCGACATTGGTCGGTGGCGAGAGCGGATCGAGAATTTCACTAGTGAGGCAGCCGAATCGAAGGAAGAAAAGGCTCGAGTCGAAGAGGAAGGGAAGGCGAATGGAGATGAGGTTCGGGAGAAGATCTCCAAGGAGCATGCGGAGATGAAGATCATCGATGACGAGATTCAGGACAAGGGTGGGCGGATCAAGAAGCTTGAAGAGGAAAGAAAGGATCATCAGGAAGCAGACACCGAGGACGGCAGAGAATTGGACCAGATTGACAATGAGCGAGCCCGGCAGTGGGAAATCAAGCTGGGCAATCTCCACGCTCGCTATGCTACCCTCGTCAATCTTCACGCCCAGGTGTGTGCCCATGCTGAAGCTGCTTTGATAACCGATACTAACCCATTGTACAGGCCCAGCAGCAGTACCAGGAGGCTCAGGAGCGCTTGAAGTGGCTCACTACCCAACGTACTGGCAGCACAGGACCCTTTTCTCTTCCGGCTCTCGACCTGGATCTCTCCAACACCGCGACTATCCGACCCCCCCGCCCGCACCGCAGCTCGCTCGCCAGCAATGTCTCCTCTCCCATGAACTACACGGCTATGGAACCTTCCTTCTCCGGTGGCATCGGCTACAATCCTCCCGTCACCAGCTCACCAACCTTTGGGCCAACTTCTGCCTTCTTCAATATCACCAATGGCATGACCCTTCCCAGTTTGCCGAGCCAGTCAGATACCACCAGGGGATACGCCGACTTGTCTCTTGGAAACCCTCAGATGAGCCCTCGCGCAGACGCACTACTTCCTTCTGACCTTCTTGGGGATGAAGAGTCACCCGAGCTACCCCGGCCAGTCATCCGTTCTCGATTTTCCAACCTTGAGCAGTCCGGCGCACAACTCGAGTTCCCCCACGGGCCGCCCTCGCCAGATTCCGCGGGAAGTCGGCCGGCCAGCCTTTTCGCCAGTCCGCACGAGAGTCAACCCCATTCTCAAGAGGCCGATTCTCAACCTGTGAACCTAGATGCGGTTGAAGCGCCAAAGAGTGCGTCGCGGAGACTTTCTGGCCTCTTTGGCTTCCATCGCCCTCGCGGCAAAACGCTTGCAGACGAACCGCCGCTGCTAGGCAGTCTGAAACCAGGACAAAGTCAGTCGTTCCCCCGTAATGTGGATGAGATGGATCCCATCGGGGCTAGGCGCCGTCGGCTGAGCTATACAGGCAACTGGGCGAACCCGATGTCATTGTTCCCTCGAAGCAATACAACAGGTGCCACCACCGATAGCTCCTCCGACCATCTTCCGTCCCGTCGCGCCGCCATTTCCAGCATCTTTTCGCCCAGTCGATTTGGTTTTGGCAGTGGAAGCAGCTTGCTCAAGTCCGGCGAGACCTCTGATCTCAGCACCGGGTACAACCAATTCAGCCCTAGACACGATCCTATCGATCCCGCATCTATCTTGGGTAAGGTCCGTCGGGATTCGTTGTCGCCACGGCCCTCATCAACCTTTTCCTTTGAGAACCACCTTCCCCATCCGTCTACGGACAATCGGCATTTTGGTTGGCCGTCGGCAGAAAAGCATGGTCACCGGAGTCCGCTTGGTTTCGATTGGGCCTCCCCGTCGACTTGGTCGAGAGTCCAGTCCCGCCGGCCATCGACCCAGTACGGCTCCTCTGGTCACCTGCCTCTGAGTCTCACGGGAGAACCCGATTTCCTCCAGGATTCTTTTGAGCGGCAAGGGCGGCCATTACAGGCCCCGATCGGGACACGGCCATCGTCCTCCCACCGGCCGGTCACTCCGAAGCTGAACCCTGCTGCTCCCTCTTTCAAGATCTTTGGGATACGATCAGCGGATAGAAGCAAGGAGAAGGACCGGACGAAAGACAAGGAGCTGGATGGCCCGTTCGACTTCCTCATGGACGAAGGCTCTCCTTCTGAATCGCGTGCTTCCCGTGATTCTCGGTCTCTATCGATTCTCACTGGCGACTCGTATGAGTCTTTGGAGCGCATGCCCTCCGGTGGCTCGCTGGATAATGGCAGCTCGAAAGAGTCCATTTTCCGCAAAATCACTCGGAAGGGTAGCTCCAGCAAGTTCAGTTCCTGGAAGGACCGGTCCGGTCTGTTCTCCAAGAAAGGGGACCCCTTGCAAGGCGACATTGACGAGGACGCACACCACGAAGCGCAGCTGGCGAAGAGCATTGACAGCACCGTATCCAGCGCCCCCTCGGCAGACCGGTCGACCCGGAGCAGCCTGGGGTTCTTCAGCCGCATGTCCAGGAAGTCCGACAGGGCCCCCAGCGAGACGAGCGAGCGCCCTAGTGAGCGAGCCAGCGAGGCGGAGGATGAGGAGATGGCCGAGGAGGTGCATGCATCTTGAACATACGTCTACATTCTTTCACATTTCTTTAGATTCCAGCATCCGTACTTAGGATTGTACATCTTTGGCGTTCCGATGGGTTCGTGTGGCCCAGGCATTCTCTATAATTTCTTAGGTAGTTCGATAGAAGTCATTCTTCTGGCACTTTGTGTGCCTGATTTTTCTTCGTCATCCATTCTCACTTGCATGACAGTATTCGTGGCCACCAGTTGGGTACCTGTAAAAATTTCACTGGCCCGTAATTGATGTTTAATATCCCCAAATCAACACTCCCATCGTGCTATAGGATTGCCTGATGCTGAGGGATGCGGCCGTGGAAGGCAGAGCCAGAGTTGGGCGAGGAGGGTCGGTTCGGTTCGTCCCTCATCCCCACCAGAACATTCATTCTTCATCGCCTGCCCGATCCGCGTGCCCCCCGCGCACCAGTCCTAGACAGGACATCCATCCTCCTGTTCGTAAATCAAAATGGCCAACTCTAAGTACACACTCCATCTTAATTCAAACATCAAAAAAAGCACACAACTAACGCTTCCCAGATACGAATACGTCAAGTCCTTCGAGCAACCGGACCTGTTACTCCCCAGTACATGGATTGTGGTCCGCATCGATGGCAGAGGCTTTCACAAGTCAGTCCCTCCACCATCCCCGGCGCAGCTACCCCTTGGGATCTACTTCGGGGTAGCTACATGGCCATCATCTCCGTCAAAGAAAACCGACCCATGTTTATTCGGAATCGCTAACACCCCGAATAGACTTTCCGATCGCTACGGCTTCGTCAAGCCCAACGACCGCCGGGCCCTGGACCTCATGAATGCCGCCGCCGCAGAAGTTATGAAAGAACTCCCCGACCTGTGCATCGCATACGGCGTTAGCGATGAGTACAGGTATGATGCTGCCCTCTGACTCATATGACAGACAGTCCTGACTCGACATCAGTTTCGCTTTCCACCCCAGCTGCCAACTCTTCGAGCGGCGGAGCGCGTGAGTTCCCCCCCCCCCCCCCCCTTGGCTATCTCAGGAGCCAGTATGAACTGAATATGTCTGCCATATAGCAAGCTCGTAACGACGATTGTGTCCACCTTCACAGGGTACTATATCTATCTATGGAGCGTGTATTTCCCCGATATGCCGCTGCAGCCGACGGGCCTGCCTTCGTTTGACGGCAGGGCGGTCATGTATCCGAACTCGAGGCTTCTGCGGGATTATATGAGCTGGAGGCAGGTAGATTGTAAGTTTATCTTCTTGGTGACTTGTCAGCTAGTTACTCATGCGCAGCAGGCCATATTAATAATCTTTATAACACGACTTTCTGGACGATGGTCCTGAAGGGCGGGATGAGCAATACGGATGCGGAGCAGGAGTTGAAGGTATGTATTCTGCTTTGTTTTACGGCTCGTGTTAAGGGGGACTAAGGGTAGAACAGGGCACTATCTCGTCCGACAAGAATGAGATCCTCTTCAAGCGGTTCGGAATCAACTACAACAACGAAGAGGAGATATACAAGAAGGGCAGTGTGATTTATCGCCAGGTATGAGTGTGCGTTTCTTAGTCGTGTGCGCGTATACTGATCAGGATGCAGTATCAACTGGAGGATGTGAAGCCGAAAGCGGAGTCTGGCAAAGGGCAAGAAGAGGAGGAAGAAGAACCGACGCCGGTGCAGGGGGGCATTCCCTCGAGGTCACAGCAGGACAAGATCCGCAAGCTGCGTCGGAAAGCGCAGGTGGTGATCGACCATGTCGATATCATCAAGGACGAGTTCTGGGAGAGACGGCCGTGGATCATCTCGGGGAAGCCTGGCAAATTGCCCGCGGAGTCGAAGTAGATATTTCAAGCCAAAAAGACATAGGACATAAGTAACGAGTAATGCGCGTGTTATTCCATGAATACGAACCAAGCAGCAAAAGCCATGGGTATCTATACGTCTAAATCTATCAATACATACATAAAACATCCACTCAACCTCAAGCTCATTTCTTCTCCTCCTTGGACTTTTTCGACTTCTTCTTCGACCCGTCCTCCTCGGAGGTCTCCCGCGTCTTCCTCTTCCTGCTTTCCTTCTCCTTCTTATCTTTCTTCTCCTTCTTCACTTCCACCTCATCCAACCCACTCGACTCCACCCCCTCCATCTCCGTCTCCTCCGGCGTCGGATACTCATCCTCCGGCCTCTTCTCCTTCTCCTTCTCCCCCTTCGCCTTCGCCTTCACCTTCTCCTCCTTAGCCAACTTCTTCGCCTCCTTCTTCTCCCGTCTCTCCACCCTCCTCACCTCCCTCTCCTCCCTCTTCTTCTTCCTCTCCTCCCTCCCCACCCGTCTCCCCTCCTTCCTCACGCGTCTCTCCTCCTTCCTCGCCCTCCTCTCCTCCTTCGTCTCCTTCTTCTTCTCCTCAGTCTCCCCCTCCTTCTTCTCAACTCCCCCCAGCGTCCCAGGAACAACCTCCCCCCTCACGAAAAACCGATACAGCTCGCTGGTCAACGCATTCGGCGCCCGACTGCTCTTCCCCGCCGCACTGTTCTCCCCGCCCACGCCCTTCAGCGCATCCTCGAACCCGCGCAACCACCACTGATTCGTCGGGTCCTTGGTCGTGGTCTTGCCCACCCCGTGGTTGCCTTGTCGCCGCGCAACTAGGATCGGCCGCGTCAGGCCAAGGCCCCCGTGTGTGCCGGGTCGGCGGTTCGGGTTGAGCGGGTTGCCGGGGCCGGACCAGCCGTGGCGGAGGAGGTAGGCTTGGGCGTCCATTTGGGGGGGTTGGGTTTGGGTTTGGGTTTGGGTGTGTGTTTGTAGTTTGGTGGTGGTTGTGGTGGTGGTGGTCGGATCAAATCAAATCATTGGATGTGGATGGGTGGATGGTAGGATGGTAGGTAGAATGGGAGGATGTTGCGCGACCCCGTCGGAGGGAGCTGGAGTCAAAGGGAGCAGGTTTAAGACTCTGACCTTATCATAGAGTATAATAATACAAAAAAATGAGTTGACTAACGCTCAGCGCAAAGCGCAAGTATGCGTATGTATGTATGTATGTATGTAGCAGAGTGAAAGAAGGAGGAGCGGAGTCCAAGAAAAAAAAAATCAAACTCCGTAACCGCCGCGCCGCTGATAGTGATAAGAAACTTTCTTCTTTTGTTCGAGGGATATTTGTTATATTTTGGCTGATGATAGCAAAATTCAAACTTTATTTCATCCACAGTCGCGTGGTCTAATGGTTATGATTTCTCGTTCACAGTCGTGTCAGATCCTCTGTCTTCGAGGCTCCGAGAAGGTTCCCGGTTCGATCCCGGGCGCGACTATTTTTCTGTTTTTGTTGGTCTTCTCAGCTCTCTTTACTTTTTAGTTTGTCTACGGATTTTGGTGGTTGGGGTGGTGTATATTGGTCTTGATTCTTTTAGTGTAGGAAGGCTGCAGGAACGGTCACTTTTTAATTAATTAATTATTGGTATCTGTAGTAGTAGTAGGCAGTGATGTGCAGATGGTGATGCAATTACCGGGGGGGGATATATATTGGTTGAATCGAGGTCGTGGATTTGCATATTGTAAAAACGATGGTTTAATTTGTTTTAATCTAACTTTTAGAACCGAATCTCAACCTAAACCATAACACGATAAGATCTGCTGTCGACGTTGTCCATCTCTTTTACACTCATCTGCCTTCGCGATCCAACCCGACATCCTGCATAGGATGCTGGGCGACCTTTTACTATGTACGGATACCCAGCATAAAGACTACCACCGGCTCCTACCCTGGATAGCATAGATTAGCAGGGGATCTGCTAGTGTGATGCGCGGGAAGCCAAGTCAGTAAGTACAATGTGATTGATTCCCACGGAAAAGTCGACGGCTGAAGTTGTTGCCTTATCGGTCTGGCGTCCAATGCCCGCCGTTGCAGTCGTCCGGATCCCTGCGCCATCAAATCGTTTCAATCAGGGTTGTATGAAACTTCTGGTTTTTCATCGCGCCCCCGCCTCTGACATCATGAAGGCCTATCACTGAACGAGCATGCAGCGAAATCAAGGTACGACAAAGGCTACTGTTCAGTGTTCACCGATGCTCCCCCCTCCCGGTGGAATGATGGTGGGATGACATATAGATGGTGATTATCATCATTGTCTTGGCTTATCAAGAGAGGAAGCTGGCCGGGAATTTCTAGAACTGTTGCTACCTCTTGGCTCTGCTGCGCGGGATGCAAGCATGCTATAGGCAATAGGCATACCTCCCAGCGCAACCCCACCCTATATCACATACCATACTGGTACGTATTCGACTTTCAAGGGATGGCGCAACTCGAAAGACACCGACACGCCTCCTACCTGCGATCCCCGAGAAAGTGGACATGTCTCATGGGGACAGTGCACCTAGCGGGCTTTGCGACGGGAAATGCTTCAAGCGACTCCATTGATCTGACTGCCCGGCCCGTCTGAACTGGCGCTAGGAGGCCGCGGAAGGGAACCCGGGGCCTTGTACGTATCGCATAGGTAGGAGGCACTCAGGTACCCCTGACTCACCGAGGAGCCGGCAGACGTCCGCCGGGTTGGGTCTTGGGGCACTGGGGGCACTAGGATGGTAGGAGCTGGGTCGTCACGAGAGGGCGCATGACTCGGGTGGTGATGGCACCGGCGAGGGAAATCTGGTGGTCAATTAAACCCCGATTATTGGATTACAAAAGTGGCAGAAGGAGGGACCGTTATAGCCGTGCCCTGTGCAGTGCACCGTAGCCACAATAATCTAAGTTGCCAGCTGCTTTGGACACGGGATTGGTCAATGGTCGGGAAAGTCGCTCGCAGCATTATAGCCCTGTGGAGCCCTGGGGGGCAGAGGAGACGAATTGACACAATCCTTTCGGGTGCCCATCACCCCAAGACCGAACACACTTAATTAGCCAGATACCTGTGCAGTGTGCACTGCCGCAATCCGGAGCGTCTTGGGAGTTGGGACATTCGTTTCAATTTCCAGAGTGAGCTGGTCAGGCCAGGCCAGGCCAGGCCAGGACTCATACCACTGGGATGTCGCGGAGGAGCGCTGCGCAAACACTCTGCATCACGGTCCGGAGTGGCGATGACCAGACGCAGTCCAGGCAGAGTTAGTCTAATGGTTAAGCGGCAGCAGGACCCCATCGATGATCACAATCCAATTAGTTACGCCCCAACGCAACCCAGAGCGATGCTGGCGGATTGGTTCTCCCCCGGGTGACTAACGCAGTGCCCTCGCCGTCCCTGCTCCCCAGTACATAGTAAAATACCAGGTGCGGGAGGAGCAGAGGATCGCAAGGATGACGAGGGTATAAAGGTCGGGGGATCCTCCGTCGTCGACCATTTGATTGCGTCCGGGCTTTCCGTTCTCGCGATTGGGGGGGAAGGTTGTCTTTGGGGGGGGGTGTCGCCAAGTCACGCTGGAATGGTCGGGCGTGGCAGGTGAAACTGGCCGGCCTAGCTGCGTCCCAAGCCCTGACGCCGAAGGGAAGGTCGACTCGAAGCCAGGCCGAAAGCAAGGAGCTGGCATGGTTAGTTGTCAGTCAATCGGGTTTGCAAACCAAACTTGGTTCATGACGTTGATCTGCCGTCGCGACTTCCATGCTACCCCCTGCCCAAGTGAGGGTGATGTTGCGCTGTCGAGCCTGGTGTGCTCGTCGGACTGGGGGAGAGGCATCGAGGCTAGAGGACTCTGTGACGTGAGGGTCGCCGATGGTGACGCCGTGGACACCGGCGAGACCCCCGGAGGCTCCGCGCCGGATAAGTCTCCCGCGAGGCAGACTGGAGCAGGACGGGCTGCCTTGGGCAGAAAGGGCGCTTATCCGCGAAGTGTGATATGGTACCAAACTCTGGCGAGGAGGCCGCGAGAGCCTGGATGAGGGGTGTGCCAGTCGATTCGATTGCGCGGCAGCATTACCACGGTCGTCGACTGCGACTAGGCCCAATCGCCGTTAAAGGAAAGGCGACATTTGGCTCACACATCAGCAGAGTCGAGGGATTGGCAAATAACAGGGCAGTAACTCGGGCGGTTGATATTTCCAATGGGAACGTTGCAATCCGGGTTGGCGGTCGAGTCGACAGTGGATACAACTAGTTAATTACTAACTGTGGAGGTGCAAGTGACGGAAAGGAGCAGCGAGGGTTTAGTCCTGAGGGGAAAAACGGCCCAGTTCTACGGAGGGGGGAGGATCCAGTCGTGTAATTTACCAGAACAGAACAAGAGCAGTGGCAAGTAGGTGCCTACAATTTAAAACCAGGATATACCCCGGCAGATCCTTGAGGGGAAGCAGAAGAACCAAGACGACGGTACTGTCCCGAAGCCTGGGAGCACTGGGGGCGCGTTGCCCGGGGGCTGATCCCCAAGGAAGGCCGACGGCGCAGAAGGATCCTGGATCTTCCTTCCTGTTAATATCTGGCAATCTGTCTGCTCAGTCGAGGGTGGTCCAATCGAGGGTGCGGAGGGCATGGCAGCCGGTTGGTTGGGTACGTACTAGCGCCGCAAAGGACATGCTGGAAGTATCCGTAGGTGCAGTACCCAGTACATAAGTAGGTATCATCTGGCTGGGGTTGACGCCTGAGTGTTTAGCGACGCCAGCAGGCCCCGAGGGCGGATGGGAGAATGGGAGAAAGCAGGGGAGAGGGGGCAGTTCATGGGCCGGGGCTCGGACAGCCAGTGGATTGGTGGCTTGTGCGTGCGTTTAAAGCTGAACGGGGATGCTCCCACGGCTTGGGCGGATGCACTCTGCCCACTGCCCAGGCACAAACAAAGTACACTACATACATCCAGCGCACCGAGGGTTGGTGCATGCATCAACACCATCGACCATCGACCCGAGAGTCTGGGAAGCGGTGAAACGATCAACATGGCCGGATAAGTCACAAGGCCGCGGCCAGCATTAGACCAGGCGCCGGCCTGCTACGGCGCCAAGCGGGCGGATGACCATGGGCTGCGATGGGGGACACATGTTTTGTCCGGCGCCCCAGGAGGGGACGACGTGCATACCGTCCGTACGGAGCACATACTACATGCGTCGCCCTAGTGTGTGTCCGGCATGGCGTTTCCAGGTCATCCTCCCCCATCCTGCCCCTTCGAGTTTCGACTGCCCTTCTTTGCTTTTTCCTCTTCGTCCACAGGAGGCCCCCCTGCCCCCCCTGCTGATAACTGACCTCGAATATCGCTGTCCAACAGTTCGGGGTCACAGGTCAGTCGGGATCAAGCGCCCACGCTGATCCAGATGGCATCGGTGGATGATTAAGTTTTATGGCTCAGACAGCCCGGGCCCGGAGGTGTTGGCAGTGACTATCGATAGGCAGGCAGGCCAGGCAGGAGGAAGGACTAGGGCAATGTAACCTAGCCCGAGCCAGCCTTTCCCTTAGAAGGAGGTAGTAAAAAGGCTGGCGGAGGCTGGCCTGGCTGGGTACTCCCAGAGTACCCAGCCAGGCGGTGCTTCGTGTGACAATACTTACTCCGTACCTCGCCAGGGGAATAAAAAGGGTGGGAGAGACTTTCTATCTATAGTACGGAGGAGGGCCTCTCTTAGCACCCACGTACCTAGGTACCGACCTGAGGTTCAAGGTTGGTTTTCCGACGCGGCATACTTACTTCCGTGGGGGAAGCATAATCTGAATGATGTTCTCATCGCCAACCCAGCAGCACGACAAATCTCCGACCACGATCCTTCCTCCAGGACGGAGGAGGTACACGCCCCCCCAGCAACGCCGGGCGATGGGGGGGGGCTAACCACCCTGGTGGTGTGCTGGAGGGCAGGATGGAGCACCCTCAGCAAATGATCCACCTCGGAGCGGCTGCACGCAATGCCGTGGTTAGCGACCCTGAGCCATGGAGGGTTGGGACCAGCTCTGGTTTGCCTGCTTCGGGCGCTACGGACGAGGGTTGGAAGGGAGCCACGCCCGAAGCTTCAAATCCTTCAACCAGAGTGTTGGTAACGCTGCCTGACGCTGTCGTGCCTGAGAACGCGGGCAGCAACCACTAGGCCCACGGCGAGATTGTGCGTTAGTGGCCCCCGAGCAAACTTTCCTTTATTCAACTAAGTGTGGGAGACGGTCCGCATCCCGCCCGGAAGTCATTTTGCTAAGTTGATTGGGGACCCATCCGTCCATGGTTGATTCATGGCTCGATCCTGGTTCGTCTCGCATTAAGATTTTCTCGCTTTTTCCCTTTTGGCGCTGGCCGAGCCGGCCCTTCCCCGTGGGTTTCTTCTATATACGGACTACTACGGAGCAGAGACCGCAACGCACCAAGTACATACTTACTTAGCACATAGTGCATAGTATGATCACCGGCATTCCCTCCATTGTCAACTACCCCCCGTACGTACTTATATCTAGGGCGCACACAGACTGGCTAGCTAATACGTGCATACGGAGCATTATTAATCAGCCCAATCTCAGCTGCGATAGCCGGTTTACCAGCTCACCATCCAGGGTCGCTCTGGTGGAAGCTGGAAGCCAATCAACCGATACACGGGAAACCCGAGTCCTTCCAGGACTCCAACTACTCCCCGCCAGTCACCTCCCTGCTTTGGCCCGGTATCCGAGTTAAGTTTGACACCTGCTCGGCAGCCTCAAGTTGGGTAGTGGCGTTGTTCTTCTCCGTCTGGAGCGCAGAGGAGGTTAGGAAGGGTTAATGAACAAGGGTGTGAGGTATGGAGTGTGCTCCATCGTCCCTAGAGGGAAAAAATTGAAAAGCAAAAAAAAAGAAAAAAGAAAAAAGAAAGAAAGACAAGAAAAAAAAAAAGGGCGGAAAGAGAAAAAAAGAGGAACCAGAAAAGGCAAAAATAAGAAAAGGGCAAAGAAAAAGAAAATGATTAAAATAAAAGAAAGAGAACCACAGGCGCTAAGCTACCCGGGTTAGTCAACTCGTGGTGGATACAGCCTGTTTGTATTATTATCTCTGGTGTCTGTATCCAGGATGTACCATGTGTGGATGTAGGTACCGGTTAGAGAGTGTATCTAGGTCCTAGTACTAGCAGTAGGCCCGGGTGGCGGGTGCACACCCTGGTACATGTACATGCAGACAGACAGACACAGGAGCAGATACCTCCTGCTAAGGCCCCTTAGTGTGCCTGTATGGGCCATACGCTATACAGACCCCCGAGGCACCTAGTCCATCGTGCATCCACCCTGGGATCGGTACGGGACACACAGACGTGGGTTATATTGATGTAGGGAAGGCCGCATCCGACCAACTTTGATGTCGACTTGGCCGAAAGAAGATTGATAGGACTATAATGGCCGCGGTCTGGCATTCGGTACCGGACTCTGAGCCAAACGTCAGGGCCCTTCAGGACTTTACTGATCCGCGTAGCTGCCCAGGAGCACTAGGGAGCCCGTGTACCATGGTTGGAGGAGGGGCTCTACTTCCGCAGAGAACCAATAACGCGGGATGGGCCAGATCGGTAGCGGCAGTCTTCCCACCGTCAGCCTGAACCCCCCCATCCGGGCTGTATCTCGCTGTGTCGCCGGCCACTGGATGGATGTACCTCCAAGCCTGCCTATTACTCCGTAGATACCTAGTAGTCCCTAGTACCTCGATACCTCCTTCGGTCCTGGCGACGTCCATCCGTCCCTTCTCGCCGACGACAAGCACTCCGTCGCGACGGCCAGGCTCAGTCTAGCCGCCAGCTTCCCCCTGATCTTTCCCCAACTCCCCTTATCCCATTCTGACTTCTGACTTCTGACTTCTGAGGCCCTCCTCCAACTGCCCCGCCTTCGCGCCCGTGGGCCCAACGGGGACAAGACAGCGGCTGCAACAACAACCTTAAAGGCAGACTTGCTTGCCTCGCCGCTCCTACGCTGCTGCTCACTTATCCATCCATCATCTTGCTCTTTCCGGTCCGCCTTGGACCCCCCTCCCCACCCCCCCGGGCCTCGGATTTTCTTTGCCTTCTCCGATGCCCTGCTCCAATTGACTTGACCCTCGATCGTCCCTCCTCCCCCCTCCCCTCGCTCTCCAATCCATGGTTGGTTTGGTTTGTCGTAACGCCCGACTCCAACTGCTGTTATCGAGTTTTTCTATGCCGTCGCCGTGACCGCTACTTCCTCTGTTGTTTCCCCCGACGGCCTTCCTTTCTGTGGGGGGTTATCATTCTTGTTTCCTTTCGCGTTATTTGCGATATTCTCGTGTCCCGGCGTCTCTGACGGACTTCCCTCGCCCTGCCGGTGCCTGTGCGCGCGCGCATGCGTCTGTCTCGTTTGAAGTGGATTTGAGGACCAGAAAAAATTTATACACCGTACACAATTGTGGACTTCTGTCACTGCTATCCTTAGCTTCTTTCTTCCTATTTTTCCATCCCTCGCCCCTCTTCCTCTTCTGCCACCAATTCAGTCCGCAAAGCCTAGTTCGCGGAGCCCCTCATTGTGCTTCAATTCTATACATTCTTTGATTCGTGCTCGGAATCCAACCTCGTCTTACTCTATGTGCCTCCGGACATTCGACCTGTCTATTCCGTCTGCAGCCCGCATACATTCCGTTGGCTAACATTAGCTGTTACCCACTCCCCGTCTACAAAAGCAACTCTCCGTGGGAAAACCTTCCTACCTTGTCCGCTCACTAGGACAAAACCTGTTTCTTGTTGGACAGATCGCGTACGTTTAGCCTTCATGCTCGAGAATCGGCAGGCTGTTCTCCTCCCACCACTCACCATGGCATCGTCGCCGTCTCATAACTTCTACGCCTCTCGAGCCACGAGGGCTTCTGAGACCGGCCGCTCGAGACACAACTCGGATGCCATGGACATCTACGTCATCACGGACCGGGAACCTCCAGAGAGAGACCAACCCAATAGCGACCACAATGATCACAATGGGTCTCCAAGTACAAGTATGAGCAGTCCTCAGCTTAGCAAGTATATCTCCCTTCTCTTTTGTTGCTCCCCTCCACTCACTATCTGCGTTCCTGTGCGCTTCTCGACCACCCATCAATGTATTGCTATTTTGGGCGACTAATATTGGGAATCTTGATCCCCTCCGCCTAGGATTCCCGAACATGAAGGAGCTTTCTGTGAAGAAAACGGACGGACATACCACGGATATCGCAAGGGAGTTTATATGTGGCCGTGCGATGAGCAAGAACAGGACCGCCTCGACATCTTTCATAAGCTTTTTACGGTGGCGAGGGTCTCGGGGAGTTTAATGTACGCCCCTCATCCCCAGAATGGGCGATTCCTAGACCTGGGTTGCGGAACGGGAATATGGTCCATCGATGTGGCCCACAAGTACCCAAATGCCTATGTGGCTGGAGTGGATCTGGCACCCATACAACCCCCCAATCACCCACCGAACTGCGAGTTCTTTGCGCCATTTGATTTTGAGAGCCGCTGGGCTCTGGGAGAGAATTCCTGGGATCTTATTCACCTGCAAATGGGTAGCGGCAGTGTTGTGCGCTGGCCGAACCTGTACAAGAAAGTTTTGGCTCATCTTCGACCCGGCGCCTGGTTTGAACAGGTCGAGATTGATTTTGAACCACGCTGCGATGATCGTTCCTTGGATGGGTTGGCTCTACGCCACTGGTACCAATTCCTGAAGCAGGCGACAAAAGATTGTATGCGACCCATAGCCCACAGCTCGCGAGTAACCATCCAAGAGCTTGAAGACGCGGGATTTACCGAAATCGATCATCAAATGGTGGGATTGCCTCTGAACCCCTGGCATCAGGATAATCACGAGAGAACCGTCGCCCGCTGGTACAACCTGGCAATCTCTGAGAGTATCGAAACGCTCAGCTTGGCACCTTTCAGTCGCGTATATAACTGGCCTCTGGAGAAAATCCGAAAAATTGCGGCGGAGGTCAAGTCGGAGGCCTTCAACAAAGAGATCCACGCTTACAATATCTTACATATATACCAAGCACGGAAGCCAGTGGTCCATTGAAGGGTTTATGGGGACCGACACAAGGCTCTGCAATGTGCCATATGCCTGGTGCTGGGGCTTGGTCTGTTTGCCACCCACCCCCCCTATTTCTCTTTGCATTTCCACCCTGCCTCCGAGAAGATGTTGCAGTGGTCGTGACCTCGAACCCATACGGTTGACTTCTATGCTGCAGCCACACCGTCCGCGCAGTACAGCGCTCCAGAATGAACAAATTTGCAGAATTAGCAAAGGCTGTGCACCCCATCGCAGTGCTCGGCGGTTTGATATTTCCTGATTCTCACCTGGAAGGCTGAAATGCTGGGAGCCTCGAGTATACGACTTGTGTTCTCTCTTGCACCCAGAGGTGGTGTGCTCTTTAATGCTACAGCTGACTTGGGCTGCCTGAAAGACGTGATGACATAATATACGACATGGCATCCTTTTCGGAATCCACATTGCCAAATTCTTGGACACAGGAGCAATTGGTGCCACCTTTGGTCATTACCGGTTCTCCTAACGGTGTCAACATTGTCTCCCTGGTGGCTTGGTCAAGCATCAAGTCGCGGCAGCATCATAAAAATTATTTTTCTCAGTTCTCGACGACTTATGGCGGTATAATTGATTATATTCAACGACTTACGATGCATATATATTTACAAGACAAGAAAAAGGAGGAGGGAAAGAAGAACGAATTTTGCAGACCTTCGTCGCCCCCACCAAGACTCCCACCTACCGTGTACCGTATGTATACCAAAGAGCGTCTTATGTCCCTTGCAATCATTTACCGAACGCCCAATGACCTCCGATGGACCTAACTAACATATGCCTCAATAGAAGACCCTCAAACGAATAGAAGAAAGACACAGGAAGAGAAGAGAAGAAACAGGACTTTCGGAAGGAACGGTCTGGGGCTATTGTAGCTCTGCAGCTCAACGCCGCCGACCCTTCTGCCCCCGCGCGGTGCCATTCCTACCACCCGTGGCACTGTCCTTCTCTCCATCTCCGTTCGCATTCGTCCGATCCCGACCGGCTCCCGGACTGCGCCGCCGCATTGTACCTGGCCCGACTGCTATTATATCGTCCTCGCTCTCACTGTCCGAAATATCGAGGAGGACGGGCATACGGAATGAAGTAATGTCTTCATCTGTACCGCTTTTATTCGGCTCAATCGTGAGCACGTCAGGGACTTCGTCTTCTTGGTCTAACCGACGCTGATGTATTTCCTCTGCCGGGTGAATGTCGAATTCGTCTTCCCGTTCGACATATTCGACGTTTTCTTCGACTTCACCAAAATCAGGGGCCAGCGCCGACCATTTTTGCGGAGTCACAATCGACCACGTATAGATGCATCCGGATTCAAGACCACATGCCACCACCATCGGACGACCAGGGTGCCATTCAACCACCCCCAGCTCCTCGCGGGGCCCCTCCAAGATCTTAACCAGGGAGCCATGGCTCCGCTCCCACACGTAGATGTCGGGGTTCATGAACGTGGATGCGGTGACGAACTCTCCGGTGGAAGAAAAAGCGACATGGTTCCAGCTCAATCGGTTAACCACATCCTGGAATTTATGTTCCACTTGGAGTTTGATGTTGGTAGGCTCCAGGTCGATGCCTAATTGTGACAGGTCCGGCATGAGAATCGTGCGTATAACGCGATCCGAGCTGTTGACTAGTAGGTCCCGGCCGTTACTTGCTAGGCGAAGTAGGATTACCACGCCATTGCAGAGACGAGTGGAATGTATTGTGGTGCAGGTTTGTGTTTCAATGATGTTGATCCAACCCTTGGATGTGCCTGCTATGATATGATTTCCCAGAGCGGTGAAGACTGTAACACACGTTGAATGTTTCGCATCCTGAGCTGCTTGTTTCGCGGCAACGGCGGGGTCGATTTCTTCGTTCTTTGGTGGCGGGGGACGAAAGGGAGCCGAAGGAAGAATGCGTTTGACGGGCTTGGGGAATGAAACATCCACAAGAACGGGCTGGTCTTCGAAAAGGGACGCTACAAATAGCAAACTGCACGAGGAAGAATTCAGCAATGCGCTGTTGGGCACATGAAGGGCTTCATACTGGTTGTAAGGATGTAGTTCGGCGATATATACCGGTGCTTCGAAGCGGACAGTGCGCACCCGGGAGCCATCTTTCAAGTCCCATAGGATACATTTCCAGTCCTGAGAAGAACTGAGAAGATACCGACCGTCTCTGGACCAACTGCACCGTGGTTAAACTCATTAGTGTTTGGCGTCCGGATGAGTCGCGCATAGAAAGAAGAATGTTGTTGTACCTTAGTGACTGAATCTGCCGAGTGTGGCCGCGTAGCTTTCGCGCAACCCCGTTCGTCTCCACGTCAAAAATTACCACTGTACCATCGACCTAGGACCTGGTTATTCACATTGTCTTGAGAGTATGTGCTGGTGATAGCCGGAAACCCACCCGTCCAGACGCCAGATAGTCTCCTTTGCGGTTGAACCGTAGACATGTCGCATGCCCGCTTCCTGAGGTTGTCAGTGGCAACACGGCGTGATCAGACGCAGGCAGGCATACTGAGCTTCTCGGACAACGTGTCTGGATAGTCCTGGGCAAGGACGAAAGGATCAATGAGCGACAAATTCATGGTGGTGGATTGCCAGCGCGAGTCAGCAAGGGAGATGGCAAGGTCCAGGGGAGAAATGGAAAGGCGTGGATCGTTTCCCAGCCTGCGAGAAAGGCCGGGAGGAATTGCCGGGAGCTAACATCCAGCGTAGATGAGGGCCGCTGCGATTCACTGCTGGCGGGAGAATCATGGCTGGGGGAGTGAAGCCGAAGGTCAAAGAAAGCGGCTGGCGGGCGGTGAAGGAGCCCAATTGTTTTGCGCGTTGATGCCCCACCGCGGACACCACAACTGCAGCGTGATTGGCGGGAAGTTTACTGCCACTTCAGAACGGCCCCGTTCTGGGTTTAGCGCGAGGGGCTTTTAGAGGGCCTCCGCTAGCGCGAGCTTGCGGCTCAGAAAACTCGTTGCCCCATGCCGACTGACCTGACGTCCAACCATCTCCCTTTCATCACCCCGACACGCCTCCTGTCCATCGCCCAACGCCCCCGACCATCGCGCTTTGCATCGCGATATCCCTTTTCGAGCCGGAGATATCGCCCAGATCGATCGTGCCCCTCTTCTTTTCGCCCTTTCGAGCTTCGCGAAGTCGGTGGATAAGGTCGCAGGCGCCCTCGTGGCAAGGGCTGCCAGAGGCCTCAGCCGGCCAGATTGCTCGCAAATCATTTCATCGTCGCTTCAGCCTGTTTTGAGACTTAATAGATTAGTACTTCCGGGCATCGTTATTTTCCATCACTCGCACCTCATTTCGACTCGTTGATTGCCCCATACCCCGGACGACCTCGCGACGACAGCTGGCACCATGGCGAACGTTTACTTCCCCTACTCGAAGGCGCCTTTGCGCACCATCAAGGAGATCCAGTTTGGTCTCTTCTCTCCCGAAGAGATCAAGCGGATGAGCGTGGTACATGTCGAATATCCGGAGACTATGGTGTGTTCTTCCCCCCGGGGGTTGCCCAGACCGACTTGAGGGTGAGGTGAAAGGGCGCTAACGCGGCAACACAACAAACAGGACGAGCAACGACAACGCCCGCGGACAAAGGGCTTGAACGATCCACGCCTCGGAACCATCGATCGGCAATGGAACTGCGAGACTTGCGAAGAAGGCCAGAAGGAATGTCCCGGACATTTCGGTCACATCGAGCTCGCCACGCCTGTCTTCCACATCGGTATGTTCTCGCCCAACGCGACCACGCTCTGTCCGCTGTTTCATGCTAACGTTGCCTCTAGGTTTCTTGACCAAAATCAAGAAGCTTCTTGAGACGGTCTGCCACAACTGTGGCAAGATCAAAGCCAATACGGTTAGTCATCCCTTATGGGATGGCAGATCTATCACGGCAAATTTGCTGACATAGAACCAGTCCGATCCTAAGTTCCTAGAAGCCCTGCGCATGAGAGACCCGAAGAGACGATTCGATAGTATCTGGCGACTATCCAAAGATGTTAATATCTGCGAAGCCGACCCTCCCCCGGACGACGAGGATTACCAGAAAGAGAGCTCCAAACCTTCGAGGATGCACGGTGGATGTGGTAACTCCCAGCCGACAATTCGCAAGGAGGGTATCACCCTTGTCGGAACGTGGAAGCCTAATAAGATGATGGATGAAATGGATATGCAGCAGCCCGAGAAGAAGACTATCTCTCCCCAGGTGGCTTTGAATGTCTTCCGCAGCATCTCTTATGAAGATGCTCGCATCATGGGTCTCAGCAACGACTATGCCCGTCCTGAGTGGATGGTCGTGACCGTTTTGCCGGTCCCCCCCCCTCCGGTCCGCCCTAGTGTGCTTGTCGGAGGCAGCACCAGCGGCCAGCGTGGTGAGGATGATCTGACATACAAGCTGGCGGAAATCGTCCGAGCAAACCAGAACGTCCAGCGTTGCGAACAGGAAGGCGCCCCTGAGCACGTCGTGCGCGAATTCGAGTCCCTTTTGCAATACCATGTCGCCACCTACATGGATAACGATATCGCTGGCCAGCCGAAGGCTATGCAGAAGTCGAATCGACCCGTCAAGGCTATTCGAAGCCGTCTAAAGGGTAAGGAAGGTCGTTTGAGACAGAACTTGATGGGCAAGCGTGTGGATTTCTCAGCGCGTACTGTCATCACTGGTGACCCCAACCTGTCTCTCGACGAGGTCGGTGTTCCGAAAAGTATCGCGAGAACTTTGACTTACCCCGAGGTTGTTACTCCCTACAACATCGAAAAGTTGCAGAATCTCGTAATGAATGGTCCGAACGAGCACCCGGGAGCTAGGTATATTGTCAGAGACAATGGAGAGCGCATTGATCTTCGCCATGCCAAGCGAGCCGGTGGGCAACAGCTGTTGTATGGATGGAAAGTTGAGCGTCACATTATGGACGGGGATGTGATTCTGTTCAATCGGCAACCGTCGCTTCACAAAGAGTCCATGATGGGTCATCGCGTTCGTGTCATGCCGTATTCGACATTCCGACTGAATTTGTCCGTCACCACTCCGTACAACGCCGATTTCGATGGTGATGAAATGAACTTGCACGTCCCTCAGAGTGAAGAATCACGCGCAGAACTCAGCGAGCTGGCACTTGTCCCCTGCAACATCGTGTCGCCCCAGCGAAACGGTCCACTGATGGGTATTGTGCAGGATACCCTTTGTGGTGTCTACAAGCTTTGCCGGCGTGATATCTTTTTGACCAAGGATCAAGTGATGAATATCATGATGTGGGTTCCTGATTGGGATGGAGTAATTCCTCCTCCGGCAATCTTGAAGCCTCGACCTCGGTGGACTGGAAAGCAAATGATCAGCATGGCTCTTCCTCCTGGCCTGAATCTCTTGCGTGTGGACAAGGACGGCTCGCCGCTCCATGAGAAGTTCTCTCCTCTGGCCGATGGCGGTCTCCTTGTTCATGGCGGACAGTTGTTGTATGGAATGTTCTCCAAGAAGACCGTTGGTGCCAGTGGTGGAGGTGTCATCCACACTATCTTCAACGAGTACGGACCGGGTACTGCTGTGGCTTTCTTCAATGGTTGTCAGACGATCGTTAACTACTGGCTGCTTCACAACGGTTTCAGTATCGGTATTGGTGACACCATTCCTGACGAGCTTACAATCAAGCGGATTGAGGCTTGTGTGCGGGCGAGGAAGGATGAAGTTGATGCCATTACTACCAGTGCCACTGACAACACCCTCGAGCCTCTGCCCGGTATGAACGTGCGTGAGACCTTCGAGAGTAAGGTTTCGCGTGCCCTGAACAACGCTCGTGACGAGGCTGGTAGCGAGACCGAGAAGAGCTTAAAGGATCTGAACAATGCCATCCAAATGGCACGGTCTGGATCCAAGGGTTCCACTATCAACATTTCTCAGATGACTGCGGTGGTGGGTCAGCAATCCGTCGAAGGAAAGCGTATTCCGTTCGGGTTCAAGTATCGTACCTTGCCGCACTTCACCAAGGATGATTACTCACCCGAGTCTCGTGGTTTCGTCGAGAACTCCTATCTGCGTGGGTTGACGCCAACAGAATTCTTCTTCCACGCCATGGCTGGTCGAGAGGGTCTGATTGATACCGCTGTCAAGACTGCTGAAACTGGTTACATCCAGCGTAAGCTAGTCAAGGCTCTCGAAGAGGTTATGGTCAAATACGACGGTACTGTTCGTAACTCTTTGGGCGATATTATCCAGTTTATCTACGGAGAAGATGGTCTTGACGGTGCTCATATCGAGAACCAGCGTGTTGATATCATCAAGTGCTCCGATGATAAGTTCCGGGAGCGCTTCCGTGTTGATCTTATGGACCCCGAACGGACCCTCGGACCGGAGGTCCTGGAGCAAGCCAACGAAATTTCCGGTGATGTTGAGGTCCAGAGACACCTGGATGACGAGTGGGAACAACTACTCCGGGATCGCGCATTCCTTCGTAGCGTGGTGAAGGAGGACGAGGAGATGATGCAACTGCCAATTAATGTGCAGCGTATCCTCGAGACTGCCAGAACTACCTTCAGGATTCGGGAGGGTACTATCAGTGATCTGCACCCGGCGGAGGTTATTCCTCAAGTGCGTTCTCTACTGGATCGGTTGATGGTTGTGCGCGGTGATGATGTGATTTCGCGCGAGGCCCAGGACAATGCGACTCTGCTGTTCAAGGCCCAGCTCCGCAGTCGTCTCGCATTCCGACGACTGGTCACCGAGTACTCCATGAACAAGCTTGCGTTCCAGCATGTTATCGGAGCCATTGAGATGCGCTTTGCCAAGGCCGGTGCTCCTCCTGGTGAAATGGTTGGTGTTCTTGCTGCTCAGTCTATTGGTGAGCCCGCGACTCAGATGACGCTGAACACTTTCCACTTTGCTGGTGTTTCTTCCAAGAACGTTACTCTCGGTGTACCCCGTCTAAAGGAAATTCTGAACGTTGCCACGAACATCAAGACTCCTTCTATGACTGTTTATCAGGAAGCTGCTCGAACCTATGACAAGGAAGGTGCTAAGCAATTGCGAAGCGCTGTCGAGCATACCAGCTTGCGCTCGGTTACCGAGGCCACCGAAATCTACTATGACCCGGACATCCAGTCCACCGTCATTGAGAACGATAGGGATATGGTTGAGTCGTACTTCATCATTCCTGAAGATGTTACGGATGACTCCTCTCGCCAGTCCAAGTGGCTGCTTCGTATCATTCTCAGTCGCCCGAAGCTGCTCGATAAGGGTCTTACTGTGCAGGATGTTGCTGCTCGGATCAAGGCGGCCTACCCCAAGGACATCGCTGTTATCTTCAGTGATAACAATGCTGATGAACAGGTTATTCGAATCCGTCAAGTCCAGGACTACAAGGACGAGGAGGAGGATGACGATGTCGAGTACGACGTTACGCTCAAGAAGTTGGAACAGCATCTTCTGGACACCCTCACCCTTCGTGGTGTCAATGGAGTTGAGCGAGCGTTCATCAACGAGAAGAGCAAAGTTCGAGTCCTGGAGGATGGTTCATTGTTCGCGAGCAAGACAGACCCGCTTTGCAAGGAGTGGGTCCTCGAGACCAGCGGTTCTTGCCTGGGTGATGTTCTTGCAATTCCTGGTGTCGATTCTACACGGACGTACTCCAACCAGTTTATCGAGGTCTTCGAGGTGTTCGGTATCGAAGCTGCTCGGACGGCTGTTCTTCGCGAGTTGACGCAGGTGCTGGCTTTCGACGGTTCTTACGTCAACCACCGCCATTTGGCACTTCTGGTTGATGTGATGACCGTGCGTGGCTACCTCACGCCTGTCACCCGTCACGGTATTAACCGTGCGGATAACGGTGCACTGATGCGTTGTTCGTTCGAAGAGACTGTCGAAATTTTGTTGGAGGCGGCCGCTTTCGGCGAGCTGGACGACTGCCGTGGTGTCTCGGAGAACTTGATTCTGGGCCAGATGGCGCCTGCTGGTACAGGAGAATTCGACATTTACCTTGACCAGAACCTCATGAACACCGTCGTCTCGAACAATGCTCGCTTCGGTGTCATGGGAGCCATTGGCGCCAAGGATGCAATCATCTCCGATGGCGCTGCAACCCAGTATGACACTGGTTCGCCCATGCAGGAGAGCGTCTACATTGGCTCGCCTGATCCCGAGTCAAACTTCTCTCCTATCCGCCAGGGCGGCGCCGAAACCCCGGGTGGCTTCACGGAGTACCAGCCCACTGGCGGCTTCGGAGGTGGCTTCAGCCCTGCGGCCACGAGCCCAGCCGGCTATTCTCCCAGCAGTCCGTTCAGCGCGAACCCGACGTCGCCTGGCTACTCCCCGACATCAAGCTACTCCCCCACATCTCCTGGCATGGGGATCACCAGTCCTCGTTTCATGACGTCTCCTGGGTTCTCGCCCGCCAGCCCGTCGTTTGCCCCAACGTCGCCGGCATACTCCCCCACCTCGCCAGCCTATGGGCAGGCCTCTCCTACGTCTCCCTCGTACTCGCCCACCTCGCCCGGGTTCTCGCCGACGTCGCCCAACTACAGTCCTACATCGCCGAGTTTCAGTCCGGCATCGCCGGCATTCAGTCCGACGTCGCCTAGTTACAGCCCGACTAGCCCGGCTGTCGGTGGCGCTGGTCGGCACCTGTCCCCCACGTCTCCCACATCCCCCAAGTACACACCCACCTCGCCTGGATGGTCTCCGACGAGTCCACAGACGTATTCTCCCACCTCTCCCAACTTTGCCGGCTCGCCGACGTCCCCTGGAGGACCTACGTCTCCTGGATACAGCCCGACGTCGCCGGCCTTCAGTCCTACGTAAGTTCCCTGCGCCCCGCGATTCTTAGTCGGATACTCCAGGCTAACATTATATTTGCAGATCACCTCGCCAGTGAAGTCCGAACCTGGATGCTTTGCCTCTATGCTTTGCTTCTTTACGACTTTCGCTGTATCATTGTACTATCACCTACCCTTTCAGACCGCCTCTCCGAGGAGAAAAGAAAAGAAAAACATCTTGCATTGTATGTTGCAGAGTTGGTTGGTTATTTCATGCAGAATTTGGGGGCGCCTGTAGCCTTTCCGTTTCACCCATCCGTTTTTCACTGTATGCTTTCTCTTCTTGCACCAGCCTGCAGGTTTATCCCCTTTATTCAGTACTAGTTTTTTTTTTTTTTTTTTCCGAGCCGGCCTGCTGAAATTGCGAACGGTTTTATGGGTTGGTGATATTTCCCTTTTTTTTCCTCTCCGTCTTTCTTCCTTTGCACATTGAAATACCAAGCGTTTAGACTTGAGGATGCCCATGGACCATGACTCGGTTATGAGAAATGCGTTGGTCCTCGGATGTTGCTGCTTTCCTGGCTTTTGATCGAAGACGAGTTATTGCGTGTATTACTGCGATCGACCGCTCTTCCGTTTCCTGTACACAGACAGACGAACGCAGATGGTTATGGATGGGATAGGGGGCCAATCATAATTAAAACATGAAAATGTGGACGACCATCAGTATCGAGTAGACTCGTCAGGTAGTGTAGCAGTAGTAATACATACTTAGTACTTACTTAGGTCTTATGAGGATCGGGGAAATGAAGCTCCGCAACGCCAGGTGGCCCGTTCCGCCCCGGAGCCAAGCAGCCATCGGCCTGCGGTGCTCCCCGACTGCCACTCCAGCTCCCCCTCTGATAGAAGCTCGCGCCCAGAGTCGCCATGCGCCTCTCACTCTTCACTCCTACCATCGTCTCCCACACATCATGAAGAACCGGTGGCTATGGCGTTTCCTGCCCTTGGCGCTTCGTGAGTTCCCCGGAGCTGGACCGCGTCATGTCACGCGATAGCAGCTGACCCCCACGATCTCCAGTGCTTCTGCAGGCGCTCTTGGTTGAATCCACAGGGCAACCCGACACACAATACCCAACGACCGATGTCGCTTCCGAATCAAATGCACAGTCGCAGTCCTCGAGCGGGCCCGAGGGCTCTGACCCCCTACCCGGACATGGTGAGACACCTCTGAACCCGGCAGATGCATCATCTGGCTCGGCCACTGACTGGGTATGTCTTGGGTACAGAACACGTCGGAAAAGCTCTTCGAATCCTCCGAGGCTCCAACACCTCCATCGTTGCCCCCGAGAAACCGTCCGGCCTCGTAGGCTACGCCATCCACTACGCCCAGGAAGCCTTCCGCGTCTTGTTCATGAATGGCCCGCCATCAGATGGATCCGAGAAGAGGAAGGTCCATCCTCAAGTCGCCAAGGCCGTGGAAGAACTCACCATCGCGGCCCAAGAGAACGATAACCCGGACGCGATTTTCCTACTCGCCGAGATGAACTTCCACGGCAACTTCACCTATCCCCGAGACTTCAAGCAGGCGTTCTACTGGTACCAGGCTCTGGCCTCGTTCACAGGGAATAGCACGGCCCAGTATATGCTTGGTTTCATGTACGCTACGGGCGTTGGGGGTGCGGTGGAGCGAGACCAGGCGAAAGCTCTGCTGTACCACACCTTTGCTGCCGAGGAGGGCAATACCAGATCGGAAATGACCCTCGCGTATCGCCATCATGCCGGGATCGGGACTCCGCGGGACTGCGACCAGGCAACATACTATTATAAGAGGGTGGCGGATAAGGCGATCGAGTACCTCCGATCTGGTCCCCCCGGTGGCCATAGCATGATCCGTGAATCCTACCGTTGGCCGGATGAAGAGGGCGGAGTCTACGGAGAAGGGGCCAGTGTGTCGACGAATACGGCGCGCGATACGCATGCCAGCACGGAGGCTAGCTTGGAAGATGTCTTGGAATATTTGGATCTGATGTCCAGGAAGGGCGAACTGAAGGCTACGTTTAGTCTGGGCAAGATGCACTACGAGGGGGGTCGCGGGATGCCCAGGAACTTCCGGTATTCCATGCGGTACTTCAAGCAGGTCACGAGGCGGTACTGGAATAAGGACGGATCGGTCAACCCCAACCATCCGATGGGGATCGAGAAACTGGCTTCGAAAGCAGCGGGTCATGTTGGCTTGATGTATTTGCGTGGTGAGGGGGTGGAGCAGAACTTTGCGACGGCTTTGACTTGGTTCCGTCGTGGACTGTCGAATGGCGATGCGCTCTGCCAGCACTCGATCGGTCTGATGTACCTGCAAGGATACGGCGTGTCGCAGGATGCGTTCCGAGCCGCGTCGTACTTCAAGGCCGCGTCTGAGCAGGACTTTCCCGCGTCCGAAACGAGACTGGGTGCTCTGTTCCTGGACCAGGGCGATGTGCAGACCGCCACGCGATACTTCGAGCTGGCTGCGCGCTGGGGGTGGATGGAGGCCTTTTACTACCTGGCAGAGTTGTCCAACAACGGGGTTGGTCGGCAACGACACTGCGGAATGGCCGCATCCTACTACAAAATGGTCGCGGAGCGGGCGGAGGCCATCCACTCGTCCTGGGAAGAAGCGAACACGGCGTATGAGAACGGTGACAAGGAGCGGGCTCTCGTCCCGGCCATGATGGCTGCTGAACAGGGGTACGAGCATGCGCAGTCCAACGTTGCATTCCTGCTCGACGAGCAGCGTTCTCTGCTGTCGCTGGATTCCATTGTTCCCGGGACCAAGAAGCCTCGACCGGCTCTACTCCGCAATGCGGCCTTGGCTCTGATCTACTGGACGCGCTCGGCCAAACAGGCGAACATCGACTCCTTAATCAAGATGGGCGACTACTATCTGACGGGAATGGGTATCGCGGAGGATGCGGAGAAGGCTTCGACCTGCTACCACACCGCAGCCGAAGTCCACTACAGCGCCCAGGCGTACTGGAACCTGGGATGGATGCACGAGAACGGCGTGGCCGTGGACCAGGATTTCCACATGGCGAAGCGATACTACGACCTCGCACTGAGTACCAGCTCTGAGGCGTACCTACCTGTGAAGCTCAGTCTCCTGAAGCTGCGGATGCGGGCGTACTGGAACTGGCTGACGAACGGAGATATCAACCCGATCCGGGAGGAAGAAGGTAAGAGGATCAGACCTATTTGGTCAAACCCAGACTAACAATGTAACTAGACGTGCGCCCCCACCGGACACTCAAGGAGTGGATCGCAGTCTTCATCGAGAACGACGAGGAAGAGGAAGCGAACTACCGCGCGCAGATGTACAAACGAGCCGAAGAGGAAGATGAGGATCTCATGTCGAGCAACCACCGGCTGGACGAACGCCACGACGACGGCTACTACGACGATCTGGAGCTGGACATCGACGAGAGCGTCCTTGAGGGACTGATCATCGTCAGTCTGGCAGCGACCCTGCTTATTTTGGTCTACCTGCGCCAGCAACGCAACCGCCAGCGCCAGAACGACGGGGGAGCCAACGCCGTGGCCCCGGGCAACGCGAACGCGAATGCGAACGATCGGGGCGTCTTCCCTCGCCCTGGTGATCCGGACTTCGCGCAGTGGGTTGCGGGGGGCGTGGGCCATTGATGATAGATGTGTTTTATTCCTAATTGACTGTATATGCTGTATGTTTCTATCCGGTAGCGTATGATGTCACCGTAGAAATCCCCGGCCACTTTGCGGGAGAGCAGACACTACGGGGCATTGTTATCTTATCAGCTGACCTGACCGGTCAGCTTGGGTCAGCTTTATCGATAAGCAGCTTCTCCACAACTTTTCTCTCCGTATAGTACTTCCTTTCCTCCTCGTCTCGTCTTCCAGCATCGCCCTCATCTACCCCAAAAATATGAATTAGCGAGACTGAACCACCCACCCATCCACCTACTGCAACCATGCCACCTCCCAACACCCCCCGCATCAGCGCAAACACCAACAAACGCCGCCGTCTCAACGCCGCATCCACCCTCTCCAAACCATTCAAGTCGCCTCTCCGCAGACCGCCAGGTACACCAACCACTGCCACTGCCACCATTACCTCAACCCCCACCGCCTCATCAACAATAACCCCAACCCCACCAGACCTGCAACAAGAGCAACAAGAACAAGAACAAGAAGAACCAACAGCCCCCCACTCCCACAAACTAACCCCCAATCGCATCCCCAAATCTACCCCAAAACCAACCCCCAAACACACAACAGCCCCAACGCCCCAAAAACCCCTCCTCACCCTGCAAACGAACCTCACCCGCCTCCGCGCGGAGCTCGAAACAGTCACGCAGGCGCACCGTCTGGAGACGTCATCCACGGACGACGAGCTCGAGAGACTGATAGCGAAGTGGAGGTGTGTAAGCCAGCGGGCTGCGGAGGAGGTGTTTCTGGGGGCGAGGGAGAGGGTGGAGAGGATGGGGGGGGTGAAAGGGTGGAAAGCGAGGGGGGAAGAGAGGGCGAGGGAGAGGGAGAGGGAGTTTGGGAGTTGGGGTGGGTTTGATGATGGAGACAGGGAGAGGGGAAAGGAGGGGGGGGATGGGGATGGGGATGATTATGATTATGATGGGGAGAGGTATGGGGATGGTTATGGGG